>JAYKKM010000182.1:570000-1020000 GCA_035772405.1 Chrysogorgia sp. JL179-B06 | reverse complement strand
GTTAGCTTTTCGTTCAACACTGTCCTGTGCCGGTATTAAATATAGTAGTTCTCCAAAGTGATACTGCGATGAAAACACCGTATATCCAATTTTGATTTTGTCGAAAAGCATTTTCAAAATCACACAGAATGGCTTTCTCGGTTTCTCAAAATCTCATCTCGTTCTAGAGATATTCAGATTTTTGAAACATGCAAATTAATGCGTATGACGTCATCTACTCACAGAGACTAAATAATATTCACAAAATGAGGAATGTTTCTTCAAATAACAAGCAGAATGTTTTGAAACGAATGAGAAATGTACACAGCACTACGTACAGTATGTTGTTGCCAAGTAGACCGCTGGGAAACAGGAGTCTTTTATAAACGTGATTTGATAGAGAAGAAATAAACAAATTTTGTTTTACAAATAGAGAGATCTGACCAAGCAGTCTCCATGGCAACAACATACTGTACACAGTAGAGTATACTTTCCTAATTTTATTTCATATGAACATATAGTACGTTTACCATATATGGAACTACTAGCCTTATATGGAACGAGCAAATAAAAGGCACTGACGAGCAATAAACACATGGATTGTCGATCAAATACATTGGACTAACTTTTACATGTTCTAATATAAGTTTAGAGAATCCAAATTGGGGTACAACAGGGTGGCTTTCATCGACTCTCGCCAAAATTTGAATCTGTTCAAAATACACATCTAAAGTTTGTTGCGGTGTTATTGCCGTGTAAAACGCGTGGAGTGGATCAAATCAAACTTTATTTAACCAGGGTAGTCACGTCAGTTCAGAAGAACTGTTATAAATGTGAACCCTGAATAATTATAAGTAATACCATGATTTACTCGGTTTCTTTTGTTCTCGCAGGGAAATTTCATCGCTAAATTCCCCACGTTTATTTGTTTGAAAACTACTCATGCGTACAAATTAGGGAAAATTTCTAATTTTTCCTCATTCCTATGATATGCATGAGGGAAATTTAGTAGAACACGAAGGATTTCTTTGTCTTCTAATTTTCCCTCATTCAAATGCACGGGAAATTTAGTAGACAAAAACTCTGTCTCCAACCACGGGCTGGATAAGGTTCTCAAAGTTATCCTCGGCGATCATAATATTACAAACTAATACCATGACTTGTCGGGAAATTAGCGATTAAATTGCCCTTCGCCTCGGGAAGATTTGTAAAAGTGCTCGGGCTTGAGGGAAATTAGCGATTAAATTACCCGCCGCCGAGGGAAGATTTGTGAAAGTCCGAGGGCGAAGCCCGAGGACTTTTACAAATCTTCCCGAGGCGAAGGGCAATTTAATCGCTAATTTCCCGACAAGTCATGGTATTAGTTTGTAATATTATGATCGCCGAGGATAACTTTGAGAACCTTATCCAGCCCGTGGTTGGAGAGAGAGTTTTTGTCTACTAAATTTCCCGTGCATTTGAATGAGGGAAAATTAGAAGACAAAGAAATCCTTTGTGTTCTACTAAATTTCCCTCGTGCATATCATAGGAATGAGGAAAAATTAGAAATTTTCTAAGGATCTAAGATTATAGCCATGATTTATGGTATTATGTAGTATTTAAAACACGAGAAGGAGCGTTTTATCATATTTAAAATGCGAGCGCGCAGCGCGAGCATTTTAGATATGATAAAACGCGAGTTCGAATGTTTTAAATACAGTAGCTTCAAAAACAATTCATTGTCATCACTAGGGAGTGTACTGGTTTTTATTTTCTATTAGAGGTAAATTGGGTTGATGTATGAAATGCTAATTAGCAGGAATTTTATATAAAGTTCGTAGAGACTTTATATAATTTTCATGCTGATTAGTATTCATGGATTTTATCAGGTATAAAAGCCTTGCGCGTGACTAAATACGGAAACGTGATTGGACAATTTGGTTAATGAATATTAATGAGTTTTTGAATTACATTTATTAATTCCAGTTATTTTGTTTCTTCTTATAAAGTTAGAGCAGATATCAGCCCTTCGTTGATGGATGGTGAAGATGTTATGCGTGGTTTGAATATAATGCACATGGCTCTTTTCTGAACTACTTCGATGTTCTCACTCAGATAGGAAGGAAGCGCAGCCCAAACAGGAACGGCGTATTCCACGATAGGTCTAACTAGACGACATTATATGGTGACAAGATCGCCGGTACTATAGCCAGCTTTACGCAATTGCCGGATGATATATAGTCGTTTGTAAGCCTTTTTAACACTGTAATCAGAATGGGTAGAGGAGTCTGTATGTGAAGGCGATATTGTAAGTGTCATTTCCTTACACTTCTTAGGGTTGAGACGCATGCCTGTTGCACTAGCAAACTGGTGAATGTCATCCACAAGAAATGGCATTACACTAGGCGAGCATCGAGGAATTATTTTATTATTTTATTAGGCACGGGATAGCCTGAGTTTCTAAATGCGCACTAAGGTTTACAGTTATCGTGTATGCTTTAGAATATACATGCAATATACTTCTTCTTCTTCTTCCAAATTATCTCACATCCTTCAATGCTGAAGATTATTGTGAGAGTGTAAAATTAACCATTAAAAAATATAAATAAATAATATAATAATAATAATAAATATATATTTTTTTAATTTAAAACAATTTTTAATAAAACAATCTTTACAGCAGGTATCTATACCTGAAATTCTTAAAATTTTGAAGATAAAATATATATACAGGTATGTATATATACAGGTATATATATATATACAGGTATGTATATGAATTCTAATTACAATCATTGCATAACAATTATAATAATAATTCTAAAACTAATTGATAATAATAATAATAATAATAATAATAATATTAATAATAAATAAAATAAGAGTCAATGCTCAAGTGCAGCCAGCTTCTCCTTAAACGTAAGAAGATTAGGTGCCAACACTACATCATCTGGGAGGCAGTTCCACTCTCTACTTGTTCGCGGAAAGTAGGAATACATATGATAATCCGTTCTAGAGTTAGGTACTTTATAACTCAGGGTATTTAAGTGCCTGCTCTTCCTTTGCAAGGGGGTCATTTTCTCCAGTCCGTCAAGAGCAACAAGGCAGTAGTGTATTTTATACATCATTGCCAGCCTCATTGTCTTCCTCCTGCTCTCAAGCGATTCCCAACCAAGTTGTTGCAACATATCGCTGACGCTAGATTTTCGGTGGTACCTATTTAAAACAAACCTAGCTGCCCTGCGCTGCACCATTTCCACTTTTTTGGTGTTGGTCTTGTGTGAGAATCCCATACTGTGGCCGCATACTCTACGGTTGGGCGCACTAGTGTCTTGTATGCTGAGGTCTTAAGTGCCACTGAACTTATTCTGAGGTTCCGTCTCAAGAATCCAAGAGTGCTATATTTGCCTCTGTGGTCACAGTGTCCACATGATTGTTCCATCTGAGGTCAGATGACAGTTTAACACCAAGATATTTAGCTGAGTCACAGGATGTCAAGACCTTGCCATGAAGAACATAATCATGTTGGATGATATTCCGCTTGTGTCCGACTCGCAGAATCTCGCACTTTTCAGGATGGAACTCCATATCCCATAATTGCTCCCATTGCTCAAGCTTGTCAAGGTCGCTTTAAGCGTCAGGGTGTCCACTTCGGAGTTGATTGTAAGATATGCAATAGTATCGTCTACAAACAGTCTGACATTAGAGACAAGCGAGTTGGGCAAATCGTTTATGTAAAATAGGAAGAGACACGGCCCAAGAAGTCCATAATCAGTATATCAGTTTGGTTTCCCACATGCATGCATGTTGTTAGTCAGATCTTGGATAAAGCCAATGAGCTGGGTTTCACAAGATATCATGCTCCTAAAGCCATATTGTATAGTATCATGTAGAGAATATTATAAGCACTGGAATTCATTGTTTCAACAACAGAAATGAATCAATCTAACAGTGCTTATGTGTACAACAGCCACAAAATGATAGTCGCGACTACCGGTATACAAAACAAGTCAAACAAAGTAATACAGACAATTTTTATAAGCTGTCAAATCGGTCTCATCCCAAGAATATACAATAAAAATTTCAAATAATTAAATGTTTGTGTTGACAGGCCTTTGTTTAAAAAGCTGATTGGAATAACAGCTTATTATGATCCGCTTAAGAAAATAAAACTATTGTATAACTAGAAATACGTGTACGCAACAACCCCTCGCCCGCTTACTGTTTGAGGCTTTAATCTTGCCAAACTGAACAGATTATTTTTTGGGTGCAATTTGTGGGTAGTGTACTGAACAGAACCCAAGTGGGAAAGTCTGCAAACACTAAATTGTCTCGCAGGCAGGGTTAGAAACCAATTGTGTAAAATTAATGATTATTGAAACTAATAATTAATTTTAATAATTAATTTAAATAATGTTATTAATTATGTATTACATAATTAAAGTTAATTATGTCAGTTATGATTCACGAGACTGCATAACCTTGTACATACATGTACCCTACTGTAATAATGTAATCTGCATGTTCCTTATTGCCTAATTGTCAGTATAAGCAGATACATGTACCCTACTGTAATAATGTCATCTGCATGTTCCTTATTGTCTAATTGTTAGTATAAGCAGATACCAAAAGATTCAATACCTAAATTTATTTTGTCTCACTTATATATTGATAAGCTCGATAAACCTTTTATTCTGTTAGAAGACTTCTGTTGCTTTTATTAATATATAATCTTATTATATTATATAATTATGCATACATGTACCGGTATTTCAATGGTATTCAAGTACTGGTAACACATTTCAAAAAGATGAAATGATAAAAGTCCATAATATGCAACAAAGAACATTGCTTAAAGGTGCCGTCCAGTCCGTTCTGCGCATTTTAATTGCATTATATAAACATTGAACATGAAGTATTGCGGATTTTTTTCACACGCTTGAGCTTTTCCGCCTAAAAAGCGTGTTATAAGAAGCTGTTTGGTTCCTAAATGTTGTTAATATATCAAACTACTACTCGCGCCTTCGCCACCTTTAACGCCACTCGCTTTCGAACTGTCGCAAATCTATTCCGTTAAAGTTTGTTTACATGTGGGATCCCGGACTGGACTGCACCTTTAATCTAATTATTTCACCAATATATCATTAATTCAAGATGAAATTCCCTTCAGCTGCTTGTTGTCAGTGAGATGATACCAGTTGTTTAATCCCTAATGTGTTCCCCTGACACAGCGAGTGTTAACCTACCCAATTATACAGTATATATAACAATATATCCTACAAAAGCTGTGTAAATATATACATTGCAAGACTAGGACTGGTATTGTCTAGGCCTAATACAGGACAAAGGTGTTTACACAAACACACTAAGCCATTGGCCAGACCAGCATGCCATCAGATGAGCGTATAAACACTGATTGTTATAACCAGTGTGGTGCATGTTTAGACTATTAAAGTCAGTAAAATGTAAAGTCAGTAAAATGTAAAGTCAGTAAAAGGCCCAAGGTGGCATCCAGCCAGGTTAGTCCTATAGACTTGCAGTATAAATACAGCTATAATCTGTACTTTTTTACATCCTTACCACCAGTACTGGTACTCACTATATAGGCTAATTATCAAGTATTGCAATTATTCCATTGAGGATGAGGTTGCAAAAAGTACCGAGTGAAACAATGGTGATGGCTAATTTAAATAAAAGTATAAAATCTGCCATTCAAAATTTGTATTAACATTTGTTATTATGCAATATTATAATAAAGCACATAATTTATTGGTATATCGTGTGTAAGGACTATTCAATTTCGAGCGAAAGCCCTTCAAAGAGTGATTTCGTGATGTCTGATTGACAGGCTCACGTTTGTTTTGTTTTTAGTCGCCATGACGCCATGCCAAAAGTGAAATGTTCCGACCACAATATCTTTTGAAGTACTAACTCTAAGAACTCATTCTACATATCTAATGAAAGCTTGATTAACAGCCTCTGACATACCTACAAAAATATTTTTGTAACTGATAGCTAACAGCTTGAAAAAAGCGACGACGCTTGGATTGGATTTGACAAACTCCGAGTAAATATTTTAGATATTCAGACGACCATATCTTTTGAACTACTAACTCTAGAAAATCATGCTATACATCAAATAAAAGCCTGAATAACATACTCGGACATGTTTGCAAAACGATCTTTGTAACTGATTAACAGGTTTAAAAAACCGAAAACGGGTTTACCTTTAGTTTGACGCCACGTATAAAACTTGATTTACGAACTTGACATCTTCCGACGACGATATATTGCATTTTCACTGCCTTTTCACGATCTTTTTGAACACAAATCTTCATTCACCGTATAACCCGACAAAACACGTACTTTTCTTTTACGGTTCAATAGTAAATATTAATTCAAATGCATATATTTACAATATCTAGTTACCAGGGCCAAATTTTCCGATGCCGCGCATGATCTGACGAAATATAAATAAACTGAAAGTGACTCTACAAACGCCTGGAATCCCGTGATGAGGGACTAAACGCCGGTCGATATTAGCACCCTCGCCCTCAGGCCTTCGGCCCCTACATCAGGTGTTCCTCAGGGGAGTGTGCTTGGGCCCATTCTTTTCTACCTATACACTTCGCCCCTTGGAGACCTTATCGGACGTCATGGCATGAACTTTCATCTTTATGCTGATATTTGACACACAGCTCTACATTACTTTTAAATCGTCCAGTCCTGATGACATGAACATGGCGAGATCTCGAATGGAAGCTTGCATACGTGATGTTGACATACGGATGGCCTGGAACAAATTAAAGTTAAATGGAGACAAAACAGAACTTCTCCTACTGATGAACGCACGTCATCGCCCTCTTCCTTCTCTGGAAAGCCTGTCAGTATGTGATGAGATAATCCATTGAAAACATAAAGTCCGAAATATTGGTGTACTTATGGACTCATCTTTGTCTATGGAAAATCACATTGCCAACATCTGCAAGTCTGGTTTCCATCATTTGAGGAAGATAAGCAGAATCAGGAAATACCTTAGCCGTAGATCTGCGGAGTCTGTAGTTCACGCATTTATAACATCCAGGCTTGATTTCTGCAATTCAGTTCTATACGGACTTCCCTGTTACCTCATAGAATGTTTGCAGAAAGTTCAAAATGCGGCTGCGAGAGTATAGTTACACTTACTCGTAAAAGAGAACATATTACGCCTGTTTTGTACAACCTGCATACAAATTATCGTTATTGACATATAAAGCACTGAGTAGTCTAGCTACTCAATATATATCTTACCTTATTAACATTTATGTACCTAGACGTAATCTTCGGTCAGCACAGAGTAAATAATTAGTTTTAGAAAGTTTTAATTTACGTACATACGGTTTTAGGGCTTTTTCACATGCTGCACCTTTAGAGTGGAATGCTCTGCCGCAGCAAGTGAGGTTCGCTACATCTTTATCCAGTTTTAAAAACCAACTTAAGACCTACTGTACCTTTTTGAGAAAGCATATGAACTGTAGATAATACTTTTATTTTTACATTCTTAGATATATAGATTTTAAAGCTACTTTTAATTCCTTGTAAACCACCACAATGTAATGGTAACTGTTTTTAGAGTTGTAAAGCGCTATTGGGCAATGTATTTTATTGGAAAAATAGCGCTATATAAATAAAGAAAATATTATTATATTATATAATTAACACGAAGTAAATACCGAAACTACAGAACGTAAATAATACGCTTTACAAAAGTACATGAGTCTTATTTGTAACAAAATAATTTCACAGAGACTACGAGTATCATAACTGTACGCTGCGCTTACCTGACACGTTGAATCATGAAAGGTTCGTCTTCCCCTAACAGACAACCAATCCTTTATCCTACACCATATTTAATACTGTAAGTCCACAAAATCTCTGTTTCCAGAAGAAATATATCGCTCGCTCCTGGGTCCGCCATGATTTGTTATCAAAACTCAAGCTCGCGCGTGCGCAGTAGCATGTTAACATAAAAACCCGTGGGTACACATAATATATTCGAGACATATTATGAAATATTCAAGATATCGAAATCTAACTGCATTATAATTTGACACGTAAAAACCCATCGATAACTCACTTAACGGTCTCGTTGTCCAGGAACTTCACATGCATTCACTTTTCCACTCATAAAAGTAAATTAAGTACCAAAATACTACGCGGAAATAATGTTGCCACAACCCCCGGAACTCACAGATGTCAACACTATCGTCGCTGACTCTCTCTATATATATTTATATATATATTATATATACATGTAGTGTGAATTTTCGCCCCTCATCACAATACTGCAAAGTTTTCAACTTTGCACTAAAAACGAAACATCGATTGCGAAAATTGTGTTTATCAAGAGTCTGTAGCTGATGAAATCGAATACTGTGTGCACGAAATGTGGGCACTCTTAGAAGAGACCCAGCTCATTTTAGACGAACTGAGTACATTACTTCTACAAATACATGACAAGGAGTTATATAATGAAACCATGAAGGAATCGGACACTTTACAGCTGGAAATATTATTACTTATTGGATTCCTCTGAGCCCAATATTACAAATTTTGCTAATCGCGGAGTGGATTATTCAATGGTAGACATTAAATCAGCGAATATGGGACCTGGATGGGACCTTGCGAATATGGGACCTTGGATGGACATGCATTGGAACATCGGACAAGGAATCGTCGTCCAGGTCACACATAATTCGCGCCTTTCTGTCTAAGCAAGCGACCGCAAACTCCGGATGAAACATGTTGCGACATCGACCAAAGTCTGAAGCGATTCTTGGAGATCGAGAATTGTAAAAAAGAAACGAGAGAAGCCACGGTCTTGACGGAAGATGAAAGGATTGCATTGGGTCTAGTGAAAAAATCCTTACGATAAGGGCCGAAATGGATACAAAAAGACCGGATGAATGACTAAAGCTGAAAACCCAACCAGTTCAGCGGGAATATAAGAAGCCAAGAGGTCAAACGGGTCAACAACATCGTTGTTGGTTTATCAGCCAAAAGTCGTACAGGACAAAGAAAAGTCAAAGAGTATTCCTGAATGGAGATTGGATCCTCGACCATTTTCTAGTTGGACAAGATTATAAGTCCACGTCTACGCCAGAGTGAGCGGAGTGTTGCATAACATGCAACACAGTGGGCTTCACAAAATAATCAGTTTAGAGTTATATCCGCAAGAAGTAAAAGACGCCCAAGAAGACATTATTAAAACGGCTCAGAAGGAAGCTCACCCAGAAGAGTACAAACATTGGCTAAGGGCCGACCCCTGTCGGTGAGTAGTCAGCTGATTAAGTTAAACCCTCGTATGGAAGAGAATCGTCTCATCCGATCCCATAGTCGTCTAAAGTTCGCCGAATATTTGCCTTTCGACATCAGGTTTCCCATAATATTGCCTCGAGGGCACTGGGTAACGAAACTAATCGTGAGACATTACCATGAACGGGCCAACCACTTCTTAGCCTAACTCAATCAACGATATTGGATCGTAGCTGCGTAAGAAGAAATACAAGAAGGGGAAAAAGCCTGCAATGAATGTAAAAGGAGAAAAATAAATGCGCTAAGCAAGTCATGGCCCCGTTATCAAGCGTCAGGTTGCGTTTTACGTATCGTCCGTTTGACCAGAGTGTTGATTTCGCAAGACCGTTTATCCCTAAACAGGGTCGCGGAATTAAACGTCAGAAGAGGTGGTTATGCGTATTCACCTGCCTATCCGTAAGAGTTGTTCATCTAGAATTGGGCTGGGTTTTAAATACTCATGACGCCTTTTTGAATGCGTTCACTCGTTTTATAAGCCGTAGAGGGGTACCCAGCGAGATCGTGAGTGATTGCGGAACGAATTTCGTTGGAGCTGGACGAGAGCTGGACGAGAAGAAGATACAGCAAACTACGATGGATAAGGGAGTCAAGTGGATCTTCAATCCACCAGCTGCTCCACACTTCGGTGGAGCACACGAAATTATGGTAAGAATTAATTACCGCCCTATGTGGAGTGGAAGGTCTGATTAATTCACGACCACTAACGTATCAGACACGGGGGCTAGGGTGGGCTATATAGCCCCCCTCCCCTCCCCCACTTTTTTCGCCAATTGTGTTTATTTTTATATGTTTGCGTATTTGTCCTAATCTTGGTTGAAACTTCCGAAATCAAAACGACATCACAAGTATGCCGAGAAAATCGCGCGCAAACCGTTGGTCCCCCAAGGGTCATCTGTGATAGTCCGCTGATTCGAACTAGTTAGGGCTTAAGTTGAGCTGGACAGCGTTGTTCAGCATTAAAATATGCTCGAGGCTTTTGTAATTTGTTGCTAAACGTTGGAAATCTGAAATCTGCTGTTTACAAGCTTCAATTTTATGCATTACTCGGCAGTATATAACGAATATTTTTCAAACTATTGCCTACCGGATACTAGTGATATGGAGTACGATTCTGGCGTTCGCTGAGCAGTCAATTGAAGGCATGCTTTTGAATTTGAGAAAGGACACGTTGAAGTCGTTGATATATTTCTTAAATGGACTTAGAATCACTACACGAGGTTCAACTTTTTAACTAGTATCTTTAGTTTTATAAAATAAGCGCCTACATTCGGTAAACACGAGGACGTTTATGGTGTAATATAACGCGCTTTTGCGGTGTTGGCGAGGGAAGTTTGCATCGAGAAAGGACATATAAACTGTAATAAAGTCGTAAACTGTAATATAGCAAACTAAAAACTTCTGCATATAAACTGTGTGATTTAACACCATTAAATTGATCGAAAAATTGAAAGCTGTTTGAAGCTATTTTAGCAAAAAGGAGGCATTTCTAGCCATTTCAGAGGCCCTAAATTTCAATATTTTCCGGATCTAGCCCCCCACTTCAAAATAGCTTCCGCTGTCTACATGGGCAGATGTGTGGTTACTTTGCTCCGGAAACTGCACTGACAACGTTCAACCATATGTCAGAATACCTGCCACGATTACGAGCGCGTCCTAAGTGGAATGAAAATGCGTCCGATTTGAAGCTTGACGATGTTGTGCTGGTAATGTAACCTTATTTACCGAGAGGACGTTGGCCCCTTGGTTGTATCGTGAAGACATTTCAAGGAAAAGACGGACACACCCGCGTAGCAAAAGTTCAGTGTGGTCTGAGGTCATTCATTAGAACCGTCCACAAACACGCGCCAGTGTGGGGTGGGGGAATGTTGAGGAGAGTTTATTTATAATTTATGTTAATAATTTACTGTTGAGCGAGCGAAAAGACTGGAAAGAGAGAAGTCCTCGAGGTCGAGAGAAGAACTTCGAAAAAGGATAACGAGCCGTGTAAACCTAGTGTTTATTGTTTGTATTTTAATAAATTATTCATAAAAATCACCGACAACCGAACACCCTGTGTTCCCATACGTATAGAAACACTCGTGGAAGTTTGGGAGAATTCTAAATCGCATGGACATGTCACCCTCGCCCTTCGGGCTCGAGTTCCCACTACGATCGTGTTTCTATAAATTTATGGAAACACGGAAAATGTTTTCTATTTCTTAAACCAGACCAAAATTGTGAATATGTTAAAGAGTATATGACATGAAATTTTTTATTGCTTCAGTTTAGCGTTGCTTGATATCTTTTCTAAAGATTTAAAAATGTCAAAATCAAGAGAAAATTATGGCACAAACAAATTGCTGATTCAGTACAGTTTTATGACATATGGTGGGCATGTTAGTTTGGTGAATGATTAAATGAACTATAGCTCAGTTACTATGTGTCAGAATCAAATGAACCTTTGCACACAGATAGTGCAAGATGAAACACAGATGATGTCACTAATTTTGTTGTCAAGGTAACACTGTTGTACCCAGGCCCTTTGAACGAGTTTTATAAAACACACTGTATTTAATTTATTACTGGGGGTATAATTTTCAAATTATTATAGTATAAATGTATTTTAGGCATGCATAGGTATGACAAGCACACGTCTGATATTATTTTATCCTTATCAAGACAGAGTATGAAGGTGTTTTATAAAGTCCGTTCAAGGCGCTTGGGTAAAACAGTGTTACCTTGACAACAAAATTAATGACATCAACTGTGTTTCATCTTGCACTATCTGTGTGCAAAGGTTCATAGTAACTGAGCTATAGTTCATTTAAACATTCATCAAACTAACATTCAAACAATATTACGTCATAAATTTGTGCTGAATCAGCATTTGTTTGTGCCATATTTTCCCTTGATTTTGACATCTTTAAATCTTTATAACTCTGGAACTAGAAAAGATATCAAGGAACGGTAAACAGCTTTTCGTCCTACTTTTTGATGCTCTTTCAAATGAAGCAATAAAAAAGTTCATGTCATATACACTTTAAAGACTGGTATATATTTACAATACCTTCTGGTTCTTCTTCTTCCAAAGATATCCCCAGATCTTCGGCATATCCAGCTCCATACCAAACCAGCAACTCGCTACCAGACTCGACAGGTTTGAATGTAACATAATATATTTCACCTTGGTATTGGTAAGCATATAAATTTTGTTCGTCTTCGCTCCTGGCACAATTAATAAACCGTAACCAGTTACTTTCGGATGTTTTGTTGGCGTCTAAAAAGTATTCCGGTTTTCTATCTCGACCAACAATCTAAACAAATGATATTGTTCTTTAATTTATTTTTATCTTCATTTCGATGGGCTATGAAGCACTGACTACTAATCCCAGTAAACTGCAAAACTTCCATTTAAATACAGCTTTGTAAAATGTACTAACCATGGTGAATGGTAATATAATAATCCCCTCGCCGGGCGGCGCGAAGCGCCGTCCAGGGCCGAGGGTGCTAATCTCGACGGAATTTTTTTTTTCGACAGAAGTGAATGTAGCCTTTATGTCGGAATATATATATATTTGTATGTATGGTAAACGATCCTTTATTGTTGCCGTGGTAACAAAGGAAAATTGGGGTTAGAGAGGGATAATTTGGCAGTCCAAGGGGTTAAGTTAGAATTATTAGGGTTAGGAATTGTGATTGGGACGTACGTACTATAAACGGCTTTTTGGTGGTTACATTTGGCGTTTAAATTTAAATTGACGTCAGCGCGACAAACGTACCTTTACGCCGCCCCCCCTCCCGCGAAAAGCGAAAGCGTTTTTTTTGGGGGGGGGCGGCTTTGGGTTTTCGGAGCGGGCGGGCGGCGTACAAGAAGTTGCAGAACCTCTGGACTAAAGCATCAAATTATACAGACTTTATCAGCTGATTTCAAGCCGTAATTGTAGACTGCAGTGTTGACGGGCAAGAACAGACACAAATAAAGGTAAAGAAATTAATAATTTCTCAAATAATGGATAATAATAGCACACTGCGAGTCTGTGTTGAGCAATTAATTTGCCTTTTCTGCATAGTTTTTTTGGTTAGGGTTAGTAATTTGGCTAGATTTAGGGTTAGGTTTAGGGTTTTGATGATATTAGGTTAGCATTTCGTCGTACGGCATGCAAATTTTGAAACTTTTACATATTCAGATCTTTAGAAATATATTGTAATTAGCATAGCATGACCAGTACAGTTTTACTAACTTCTCGAGTGCCATTATAACTCGATAATCACACAAGACAAAGTTTTTTATTCCTTTTCTAAAATAACACCATTAAATTAACACTAAAAGAACATGAAAAATGCAGATTTAACTGTTATAAGCGGCGTTGCTATGTGCGTTGCTAGGAAACATGTTAGCGATTTTAGCGATGAAAATGTATTCAACGTTGCAGTTAAAACATTCTCTTGTGTTAGTACCTTGATTAGTCTTGTATCCAGGTATTCTTTGACTTCCTTTTGTGATTTACACTACGTCAAAAACGACAAAATCTACGCGAGGAACACGTCAGCTTAGCTACTGTATGCTTTATTGACTTATAATGACACGGTTTTTTATCTCAATCAGACAGCGTGTTGTCGCTCATTTACTTCCGATTATTTTATAATACTAGATATATTGCATGGGCTCAACCAACAAGCAGGTGAAGTGCACCCTTGATCAATGTGGTGATAATGTGATATAATTTACTGTAATGCATTGCATCAATGACAATGTTGTGCTTTTAATTTTTGTATGGGCGTAAAGGCATTTGTACATTTGAGATTGTACAGGTTTATGGACCTACACATATTATGCCTGGCCTGGCCTCCACTTAGTGTTTCTGGGGAAATACTTTTGTCCTTGGAATAGAACTGCATATGCAATGCCGGTTTTATATATATATTTAAGCTACTCTTGTTGAAGTGCTTTCTGAAGGATATATAAAGTAGATTTTATTAACATAGATTTTATTACATTTCTTACAAACAAACAATCAAATGTAAAATTAATATAATATGTGTGATCACTCGAACTAAAAGTATTACCTTTATCAACAAATCTGGCAACACACTAATTGGGCATGCACCACAAGAGCATTTATATGCGCATTTTTTTAAATTGGGGCAATAAAATATGATTCTGGACATAAAATTAAACAGCTTTATTTCCATGGAACTGAACCTGAGAGACTTTTTTTGAATATCATCATCTTGTAATCTGTTATAAATAGGGCTTCACTTTTGTAACTAATGTGTCATTTTGATAAAGGAGCAGGGTCCCGATACATTAAAAATTAAGCAAATGTGTTCAGAATATTTTTTGAAGGTGCGGTATATAATGTTTATAAACCTGAACAGAAGAAGATATATGCCATAGAATCTGTTTATATGCCCTGGGATTATACAACTTAATTACTTCCAAAGGGGTTTGAGTGGGAGAGATTATAAACGGTATAGAAAAATGTTTCAAAATGCATAACAGGCAAACTGTTGGCACTTTTTTACTCAGTTTTTGCTTAATAATAATAGTAACAAATAATGTTGTAACTTAATAATAGTAACAAATATTAACTAGAATTTATAATAATGTGAAAAATGATGCCCTGTATTATATATAGCAAACCTGCTAGACACGTTATGTATAGCAGCCTCAAAATGATTAATTGTCAGTAGTGAGATACTTTTTGTACGCTTTGAGTTTTGAGTGCTTTGATTGAATAATCCCAAAGATATATATACATGCATTTTCAGTAAGTTATTATACAGTGTGACATCACAGTGAGAATCCGGCCTTTACATATCAAACAAATCTTAATCATTGCAGTTTGATATAATAATGCACCCAAAAAAGTAAACACTTTGAGTTATTTAGTTTGATGTCTAATTATGAAACAATGAAATTCAGAACAACACAAGCTTGATAGTTTAAAGGCTCTCAGAGATACATGTAGTGTTTTCTATAAAGTCCATTCGATTGGCAAATCAATGGGTTATTGATTTTTATCGCCTATTACGGTGGGCGAGGGGTTGTTGCGTACACGTATTTCTAGTAATAATAATAATAAGCTTTATTTACTCAAGGTAACTCCATCAGTCAAATGACTGTTCTCCCTGGAGGCCCTGATTGACCTAACTAAATACATCAGTAATTTATAATTAAATATAACATGAATTAATTACAATAAGTTATTAAGAATTATAGTTTAAAATACAATGAAAATTAAATTATTATGAGTAGGACTAAGCAGTAAACACGACTAATTAATTAATATTAATGTAGGCTCTTTTAAATGCTGCAAGATAATTTTTGCGTTTTTAACATCAAATGGAAGTAAATTCCAAATTTGTGCTGATGAATATCTAAATGTTCTTTTTAGATTATTTGTCTTTGGCTTAGGGAGAACAAAATTCTCCTTTTTTCTAGTGTTATAGGTGTGTCTATCCATATGACGAACAAGATTAACATTTACACCCTCTGATTCCATATGTAAACATTTGTACATAAGTATGGCTTTATGTAAATGTCTTCTCTTCTCTAGCTTACACCAATTCAGGTCTGATAATACTTCATCTGAAGGTGTCATGATATCCCGATTCATAATTACTTTAGCGGAACGATTCTGGAGCCTCTGTATTTTTGTTTTAGACGACTCATTGCAGATGTCCCATACAACAATTAAGTTCAGAACGTTCTGAAATCTAAACTGCTTATTTGTAAACACATTTACCAAAAACTAACAATGGCGTAATTTTGGAGCAAAGGGTGAGAAAAAGAAATGAGTTCTTAAAAGAACTGTTTAAAGATTTGCGAAATAAATAGGCTTAAAATAAAATAGCACGATGCATTTCGGCAGAATTTTATTTTAAGCCTATTTATTTCGCAAATCTTTAAACAGTTCTTTTAAGAACTCATTTCTTTTTCTCACCCTTTGCTCCAACATCACGCCATTGGTAGATTTTGGTAAATGTGTTTACAAATAAGCAGTTTAGTTTTCAGAACGTTCTGAACTTAATATTATTACCATTCACCATGGTTAGTACGTTTTACAAAGCTGTATTTAAATTTGTCACCACGACAAAATCATTCTTCTATTACTCCCATTTAATTTGTCCTACTCGCCCTCCTCTCTGTAGGTTGTGGCAAAAGGCAAAACCAATTAAGGGGGGCTATTATAGGGGGTCGGACTTTCCGCAAACCGCCGCGTTTTTTTCTCCTTCACAGTTAACCGCTTCCCGTTTCTTCGTAAAACCATAACCGCCATTTTTTCGTACAAAACCGTAACGAACGTACGTAAGCAGTTCAAACGTTCATAATAACGTGACCACCGCGACCACAATAATTCTTTCTCTTGAGTCTTCAGGCCCTCTTTAGAAGGCCTTACAACACAGCTATTTTTTACCGATTACGTCCACCGTATTTCTAAAGCTATTACATGTATTATTAATAACTTCAATGGCACACTTCGAGCTTATTAAAGCCTGGCCTAGTGGTAGATTTACGCCCATTTATGGACAGAGGTCCAGGGGAGGGACGGGGGAAAGTTCCGCATTGTAACGGCTGTAGCTTCCTCTTCTGGCCTCCGTTCTGGAGCCGCTGGAGGGCCGTCCCAAAGTTAGAGAAAAAAGTACAAAATGAAAATGTATATATGTGTATATACTTATATATATGTGTATATATTTATATATATATATCTATATATATATATATATATATGAATATGTACAAAATCATGATACAAGGTGAAGTCCTAAGTACATGACAGTTGAAATACACTGTGTAAAGTTAAAAGTTAAAATCAGAAAAAGGCGTGAATTGCTTAAATTCTTTTTGGTAATCACGAAAACATCTATACAAAGACTGCTTAAAGAAATTAAGGGAGCCAGATGAACCCAGTGGCAGTTTGTTCCAAAGATTAATAGCGGTAATTGAATAAGTTCGGCCGGCTTCATTTAGGTGTTATTAAGCTCAAATGAGCGCTGCGTGTGTTTCTAGAATGTTGCTGACTATTTAATTTTAACAGATTAATTGTTTAGATACTCAGGAGTATCATTAACAGTACCTTTGTATACTATTATACATTTTCTAATGTCCGACTCTACATAAAAAGGTATCCAACCAAGTCTGTTAAATAAATCCACAGTGGAATGACATTGGTGAGCATTAAAGATAATTCTAGCGCAGCGTTTCTGAAGTTTAAATATACTTTTACGATATTGTTCTTACTACAGTTTGTCCAAGTTGGGCTACAGTAAAGAAATAAGGGTTTAATCATAGCATTGTAAAAGGCATAGGCATGCAATCCCTATTATTAACCTAGAACCCTGTGGTGATTCCTTGCGCAGCCGAGAAATCCCTCTCCAATGCGACCCCTCGGCCAGCTTGCTGGAGCGATGGATTCGAGGCCTACGAACTCTCCTCCTACGGGAGAAGCCAACCATAGCCGGCTCAGGGTAGGACTCGAGCCACACTTGTAAGAACATCTGGAGAAGAGTGGATATAGCGTTGGTATGCATTCTGGCCCAGCGTCTTAATGAGGTGATCCAGGAGGCCTGCGTAGGTGGCTGAAGCTGTGGCACCGATGCGGAAGCTGTGGCTGCTGAACGAGGGGCCCTGAGTCCTGCGGCAGTGAAAATGGAGCGAAGTATCTGGTTAACGACGGCGGGTGAGTAGTGGGAAAGGGTGAGTAGTGGGAAAGGGTGAGTAGTGGGAAAGGGTCGGTTTTGAGACAATTTTCGAAGTTTTCTCTAAAATGTCATCCCTCCTAACAGGTCAGCCCCAGTCATCGAAGTTGTGACCATGAATCACACACTCTCCAGTCAAACTTCACAACTCCGATGTTTTCCCACTACAAACAAGTCCAGTCAAGCCGTCAAACTTTGCAACTTTGAAGTTTTCCAAATCCATACCACAACTCCCATCCCCCAGTCAAACTTCACATTTTCGAAGTTTCCCAACTCACACAAAATCCCCCACCCTATAGTCAAACTTCGTAAATGATTGATAGGTGTCAATCAAAATGCCACGCCCCTTTTTAATGATTGGCACTTGTCAATCATTAAAAGACACACCACTTAACGGTTTCTAGCACCTTTTTGTACAATCGCGTGTTCTCTCGTTTCGTCTTATATTTCTATGCTCGATTAGACGTTTGTCGTGCGTTCTGAACGTTCTCCCAATATAGAACTCTCGATCGATGACGTTTTGGATCCTACCTCTCCATCTTAGTGATCTCTAATCTAGACGAGTCGATTTCATTTGCTCTTTCTCACCCAGTACTCATACACAGCAAACGTAGCTGCGACAACAAGTACCCAAAGATTACTAGGAAGCCACATTAATCCCTTTGCCACCCATGATGCATCAAATAACTGTCGCGAGCACAGTCAACAATGGAGCCAATTAAGCCCGTTTTCCACTTCACCATTTCGCTCGCCGCTAGCGGTTTCTCTAGAGAAACCTTTTCTGTTTCTCTAGAAATATTTCGCTAGCGGCGAGCGAAATGGTGAAGTGGAAAACGGGCTTAAAAGTGGTCCCAACGTTTCTGCCAATTTTTTTCTTTCCCAAATGCACCGGCACCGCCTGTGCACCTTGTTTTATAGCATTTCTCCCCACCACGACTGTACTTGTCACAATCCCATGCAGCGATGCCTATAGCTACTGCGCTAAGTCCAACCATGTTCTCTTTCGCCCATTATTTGAACCTTTCCAACCGAGATAAGTCGTTATCCGTTGCTTCTCTCATGACTATAGCGTTCACCGCATCACCTTCGACTCTCACGTTATTCTCCAATCTGACATAGTCAGCCTTTTTTATAGTCTCGCTGTCCCACTAACACTTTTGTAGAAATCCTTTTTCAGTGTCTTTAATCGATAGTCATCGCCCAACAGCTCCAACGCCTCTACAGTGTGTATTCTCTCCTCTGCTGTCCCTTTTGGACATAGTGACCCTATAAACTCTCTCTGACACTAAGACCGTGTTTGCATATCTTATGAGTTGCTCCTCTCTTTCTTCAACCTCCGAGCTCACGGTCTCACCATCGTTTGAGATTATAATTTGTGTCACCTCCTCCGTTGGAAGCATACCAAGGTTTCTAGGTCTGAGATCGACCTGCCCGCCTGTCGTTCTACTATACTTCTCTCGCGCGTTCCATGAGACTCTTGAACTCATCCACAATCCTGCTAAACTTTTTGTTTCTAGTAAACTTAAAGGTTTTACCTCCATCCCATGTCACTGCAACGACTTTAGCACCTTTGTAACTCATCCCACTTTGTCCTCTCTCGTCATACGAGATTAGTATATCATGTATTATTTCCTATAGAGTTTTTACCATCCTTCACGTTGATGTCTAACCAAGATGTATACTTAGAAACTCCTTCCTCTCAGGTGATTGAGGTGTTCATTGTTCTCCTGTCATATTTTGAGTCTGGGCCATCGTATAGTTCAGCGTAGATCTCGTCTCCTTGCTTCGGTCATACCTCCAATATTCACAGCTCTCTGATCGTCGTCGTTATCTAAGTTTGTCTCTTCATCACCCCCCTCCTGTGCTCTCTCATGTTCACGCTCAAAGCCACCTTCTGCCATTTTTACTTATAGGCTTTTTATATCATCCTCTAGAATCCAAGAACTGTGTTTGTTCTCATAACCTGCCCACTTGACAAGAGCCATTTTCTTTCCCTTGACGTTCTTTATTTTAAAATCTTCTCCACCCGATAGGTTACGTGTGGGTATCTTGGACTCTTAACCAGTCCTTTACACGTCAAGACCCTCCTCCACAGCCTTTTATACGCATATACACGCTTTTGAATTCTCTCTATATCATTTGAGAGATACTCAGGCAGACTGTCACGATAGACCGGACAAGCATACCCCGTCAGGAATCTAATACAAGATTTAAAAAATTGAACCAGTTCCTTACAACCTACTTTAGAACGTTTTAGTTGAGTTAAAAAATAGAGTCTCTTAAATTCTTTCTTAACAATCTCGGTAACATGTTCGCTCCATTTCAAGTCATTTGACACTGTCAAACCCAAAATCTTCAAATGATCAACGATTTCTAAGGCTTTGTTATTTTTCATGATGGAGTCTAGTTCTTTCTCAGATTTTGCAAAACTGATACGCAATTCTTGCACTTGGATTCGTTAAGCTGGAACTTATCAGCTTGGGTCTTGTTGGCTAGATCATCTACAATTTCCTGTATGTGGCTAACTTCATTTTTCTGAATGGTTTCCGCACCAGATATGTCAAGATCGTTAATCATGATCATAAATATAGCCACGGCCCAAGTTTCGTTCCTTGAGGTACCCCTGATGGTATAGCTCCCACTCCGAGCAGCATTCTTGGCTGAGTTTGACTCTTTGCTTACGACAGGTCAAGAAGTCGATGATCCAGGCTACAATTCCATACGGAATGTCATAGAAGAGTTTCTGGACTAATATGTGATGGTCTATAAGACAGAATCACTGATCTCTAAATAAAGACTGGATTGAGCTTTCTATTGTATCTGATGAGCTGATTTTGAAGCCTGCATATTTGCATAATGTAAATTAACGAGAGATCATTAGAAACTCCGAGTTCGCAAGCAAATCAAACTGTGACGCTAGCAAAATAGGTTTAGTGTCTGGTCAATAAAATCTTCAACCTAATTTGACGTCTCATATCAGGCTTGCTCAGTCCACGAACGAGTGAAGACGTGAAAAAATTCAATTTGTTTGTTATAACAGGTAAACTTTGTTTATTTGATTACTCCGTTTTATTTTGTTTTGTTTGTTTTCGTGAATTTACGATTAGTACCGTGCCGTTGTTTTGTCTTAGATAATTTTTAATAATACTGTTGTAGCGTGTATCCAATTTTCGTGCGTCGTATAACTCATTTTTCTACAATGACAGATTCACCACCAAAAGTTTTGATCTTTGGCCATTCTTTTATTCGGCGCCTTAAATCTCATTTGAATACGAACTTCGATAAACGCGCTTCAGTAGACTTCGGGCTTCACGGCAGTGCAGTGGTACATATATGCATGGTGTTGGGGATCGCACCGTTTCGAAGCTTCGGTGTCATGATTTGAATGTGGTTTCACGCATTTCCCCAGACATCGTCATTCTCGAGATAGGAACTAATGATCTGTCTCATTCAAATCCCGAGGTTGTCGGTTCGGAAATTGAAGAACTAGTCCATCTCATGTTAAACAAATTTTCAGTGCGTGTCGTTGGGGTTTGCCATGTAACTCCACGCGACAATAATTATAATTTCAACGCCAACTAGGCGTTGGCGTTGGTTTTAAATCACTACGTATACGTGTTGTTTTAGGCGACATGTCCTCTGTTTTCTGTTGGACTCACAAGGGCTTTTCAACTCCATCTGCAACTCCGTTTTTACCCGACGTAGTCCATTTTAATCGTATTGGACAGTACAATTTGTACCGCAGCTATCGCGGGACCCTTTTGGCAGCGTTACGTGCGTTATAGCTTGATTGTAACGTATTGCGTTTAAATAGCACGATAATGAATCCGCCTCAGTAGTTTATTGTTCCAATATTAGTATCCAATTGTTATTAGATAACTTCTCTAAATGTTGCTCAATATATAGCTTTACATATATTTGTATGTGGGGCGCTACCTCGTTTTTACCTTCACCGTATTGCTCTGTCCTCACATTACTTGTTGAGGCAATTTAAGTCCTCAAGTTTCAGTTGAGGCAATTTTAAGTCCTCAAGTTTTAGTTGAGGCAATTTTAAGTCATCAAGTTTTAGTTGAGGCAATTTTAAGTCCTCAAGTTTTAGTTGAGGCAATTTTAAGTCATCAAGTTTTGGTTGAGGCAATTTTAAGACCTCAAGTTTCAGTTGAGGCAATTTTAAGTCATCAAGTTTTGGTTGAGGCAATTTTAAGTCCTCAAGTTTTGGTTGAGGCAATTTTAAGTCCTCAAGTTTTAGTTGAGGCAATTTTAAGTCATCAAGTTTTGGTTGAGGCAATTTTAAGACCTCAAGTTTCAGTTGAGGCAATTTTAAGTCCTCAAGTTTTAGTTGAGGCAATTTTAAGTCATCAAGTTTTGGTTGAGGCAATTTTAAGACCTCAAGTTTCAGTTGAGGCAATTTTAAGTCCTCAAGTTTTAGTTGAGGCAATTTTAAGTCATCAAGTTTTAGTTGAGGCAATTTTAAGACCTCAAGTTTCAGTTGAGGCAATTTTAAGTCCTCAAGTTTTAGTTGAAGCAATTTTAAGTCCTTAAGTTTAGTAGGCACTTGGTGTTTTATCAAAATGTTTTTGGCTACCCAGGACTGGTGATGCGGCGACAGGTTTCTGTCAGCCATGCTTGATCCTGTGGAACTTCATCTACAGTTTGACTCATTCATTATTCTTAGCATTTGTCATAACTAAACTGTTTTCTTCTTAACACTTGAGTTACTTCTCTGCGACGGTCCATGTACTGTTCTTCCAAAGTTTTCTCATTCACAGCTATGCCACCTAAGCGATCCCAACGGCTGAAGCGAGCATCGTCAAGTACTTTACAACCACCTACACCTCGCCGCCGCCGTCGTCCCCCAACTCCACCACAGGTTTCCTCCGAGCAAAACGATCATATCGTTCAAGCTTTGCCCGATACTGCGGCCACCCAATCTTCCAGCTCTGACAACCCATTTCCACCTGGCTTGGTCCAGACGCTGGTGTCGACTGTGACTGCTGAAGTGACGAGGCAACTCTCTGCTATTTTACCTTCGCTTGCCTCTGCTGCCCCTAGCCCAACGATATCGACCATTAGCCCTGAGAATACCCAGTCTCAACTGCCTGATACGTCTGGTGGATCAGCTACGATGTTGGTAAACGGGGCGGTAGCTTCGGTTCACGCGTGTATTTCAGGTGAACCGCAGTTATTTTCAACTGTTAGTTACTTAGTTGTGTCGCACCAACACAGCCATTTCATTCGGCAAGTTTGTCCATTGACGCTCGAGTTTCGGACAAACTTAAAACTAAGATTTGGAATGAGGAATTTGTTGAATTTGGTTCTTTGTTGATCAATCCCGCCCTAGACGACAAGTACCACATCAGTATTCAAAACTCGGATGCCGGTAAACCTGCCTCTTTCTGTCTCGAACCAGCGTCAAAACCAAAAAAGATTCTAACTATCGATACCTGGTTACGCGCTTTTCATGTTTTTGTTGGTGTGTATACTCAGAAACACCCGAGAGAGGCCCCCGCCCTCATGAAATACGCGGAAACTATTCAGAACTTGGCAGCACATGCTAAATCACCAGCATATGCTATCTTGTGCTGTATTATACAATTCTCAAGGTCTGGCTTGTTGGAAGACCCGTATACAACGCATCGCTAAGGGATTTGTCCGCAGTTGGATCGGTAAAACCAAGTAAACAACTGTAGTCGTCTTACAGCTCGTTCCCGATTTGACGTCATCAGCGTTATTCGGACTCAGACTCTTTTCTCCCGCCCATGTTTTGAAAACAAGATATTGTTTGTGTGTTTGGAACAAGATATCTCGAGAAGTTTTTATCCGTTTAAGATATGTTATATATCGTTAGAATCGTCTCGATACGGCAGATTTTTAGAAAAAAATTGAAAATTCTCGTATATGCACTTTAAACTTAGGTTTTCGAAGGAGATGTTCGGTCAAACTCCAACATTCAGCTCCATACAATAGTATTAGTAGAACGAATGTACTGTACACTGAACCTTTCACTTTGAATGATATACTTGGGATGACGAAAATAAACATTTCCGAAGGGATCCAAACGCATTACCAGCTTTACAATTCTTAAATCAACATCTTCCACATCTGTACATTCACGAGTAACAACACTACCGAGGTATGTCAATTTGTCCACTATTGGAATACAACGATTTTCTTCAACAATTGAAAGATCTGTATTATCGTAGTTGTCCGGATTTTCATATTCATATTATTTCATTTACATAAAATAATTAAAATATTAACAAGAATAAGAAACTAATTAGATTGTATATAATAACATTATATAGGGAAATGGTTAATACTATATTTAAAAAAAATAAATTTATTATTTATTTAAAAAAGTAAAGACAAGTTCATTGGCGTGACCAGCATCAGCAACCTAAGACTAATATAAATGCCTTTTGAAAGATCCAAGTGTCTCTGACGATTTGGCTTTTGAGATAGGTAGATTCACAGCGTGGCACCGCTATATCCGAAGCTTCTTTTTAAGAATTCTCTTTTAGGCGGGCGTTGGGGTGGGGGGGTGGGGATCGGAGATAAGACCCTGGGTACGAGGTTGGCTTCAGAAGTGCTACAATCCTGGACAAAATTCATGTGGACACTGCGCGTGCTTTTGCATTATTAAAAGCATTTTACTCGGAACCAACAAAATACGGTCTCCCCTCCCCCTAGGCAATGTTGGTGAATCTACACGCGCAAAAACCGAGCATTTGGTTTTGTTTATGGTGGAATAACACAACATTGACGTGGGGAAAGGGGAAGGAACGTTTAATTTGGACACAAACTGGGCAATAAAAAGAAAGTAGGTAATTAACGTTGCATGTTTTGCGTTGTCCACATAATTTTGTCCAGGATTGTAGGTTTGTATTGTTGTTTCTAAGATTATAAGTGTTCTGTGAAACATTCCTTCTTGAGAAGGATTGTTTTAGATTTGGGACAGTGTGGTTATTTAATATTTTGTACATGAAAACAAATGTATTGTAACATGAGTCAAGAACATCGACCGACCCCTAATGTCGTAACTGGCTCCGGTAATAACCCTTGCAGCACGAGACTGAAATTTTTGTAGTTTATCTTAAGTAGTTTACCACAGTTGTCCCAAAGAGGGGCTGACGTTTCATATAAATATCCCGAATTTAAAACATAGTCCTAACTCCAACATAACCCTAATCCTAACCCTACACCTAATACTAACGCTAACTCTTACGATAATGCTTTATTGCGTTCGACGAAGGAACGCATTCTAATCATGGGTTACCTGTGCTTTACAGCTAAAATAAATCAAGATAAAATCTTTCCCCTTTTTGAATAAATTACCGTTTGGGAATTTGGAATAAATTATGGCATTAGTACTAGCTAGGAAAATGCTGCCTCGGGATTAACACTTCCTAATATTAAAATAACGTACGGAAATCACTCCGGATGTCACCGTTGTCAAAAAATTGAAGTTACAGTGTCTCCTTCAATTAAGATGCTGTTATATATTTATTAGCTTTATTTATTTTCATAATTTGTTACAGCATAATTGCCAATCTTCAATCGCCATTTACTGGACCACATGCGTCGAACGTCATTTCGGGATTAAAATGAAACTTCACCCCAGAGGGGAACAGTAGTCAAAATAAGGTTGTATACCAAGGCGTTATAGATGGTTTGTAGAATATGTGCAGGGACATATGGCTTTGCGCGTCTAATAGCCCCGATACATGCACCAGCCTTTTTTACATATTATTGTCTCGATGTGTTTGTCCCATGTCATGCCCGCGATGTCATGCAGTGTAGGCTCAAAATTACCTGATACTGTGTCATGTCGTGATGAGATCAACGGGTTCTCCTCCAGGTTTGTCGGCCTGGTTGGAATGTACCATTTTCAGGAGCCAGTTGGTGTATAGTTGACATCTGAAAATCCTCCAGTGATCGCTTATACGAGGTAACATTGGCGGTCTATCTTGTTGAAGGAATTTAATAAATTGTACAGCCAAGAGAGCTAAGCCCATGGTGTTTAGGTGAAGCTTGCTTCCGTTTATTGGGCTGAACTATTTATGGCTGAATTTTCTATAATAGAGAAGCCATGTTTGACACAGATCTGTTTAAGATCTTTGTTGACGTTTTGTATTTTGGGTAATAATACATCAATGTCTTGACTTATAGTGAGGCTCGAAAAACCAATTTTGGAGTTGGAAATTTAGCTTTTACGCTGGCGGCAAGATTCTCAATTTACAAAGCACATTGTTCGGTCGTGTCTGTGGAGAGATTGTTCGTCCAAGCATGGATAATTATGTGCGATGGAGATGACTGGAGATCGAGGGAGTCGACTTCCTTTGAAACTTCCTTTGATGTTGTTGACCAATTGTACTTAAGTTGCCTGATCTGGCTCCACCATCGCCTTCGTGTAGATGTTTAGTCTTCGATATTTGGTTCTTTTCATTTTGAGGTTTGGTTTGTCCTTGGATGGGTCGCCAGACACCTCTCCATTATCTTTATGCGGATTTTTACTCTTCGGTGCTTTGCTCTTATTCTTCTGATGTTCAGTTAGTTGGCCTTGGAACGAGTCCTCTGAAACAGCTTCATTTTCTAATTCACTGTCACTTAAAATTTCATAGCTGTTATTTGTATCGACTTCAGGACTAATCGGTGTTTTCATGTCTGAGTGGCTTCGGTCACTCTGACTTTGTTTAAAGTCAAGTTGTTGAAGTTTAAGCACTGTAACCAGACTATTTTTCTCTTGCTCCAGGTCTTTGTCCTTTGTATTTAGGTCAGACATGATAAAAGATATACGTGTATTCCTGTTCCTTTCTCGTAGCTCTTCATTTGCTTTAGTTAGACTTGAATTTTCTTTTCTTAACTCGGAAACGAAGTCTTTTAGGACCGACGTGGTGTTTAGTTTCTCGCCGTTTAGGTCAGTGTTAATTTCGGCAGAGAGAGCTTCTATTTTGAGTTCAATGTTTTCAGTAAATCATTTCATATTTAAATTCATTAAAGGTATCAACCATGCAGGCAGGTTGATGCCCAAGGGAGTAGTGGTATTCAACTTCATATCCATATGCAAATATTCTTCGTCTTGCCTTGTTAAATTTAATAAGGTTTCTTACATTTTCCATTCATTATGATTGATAACAGTTTAGCCTTCGTCTCATCGCCCTTTTTCCCTCTAATCGTTAATTAGCCGATCGCCTGATTGCCGACTAGTTTCTAAGTACATAAACCGTTTTTACAAAGGATATGCACGTTCTCGTAATATAATATATGTTATGTATTTATTCACATATATTAAAGGCGCTTTCCTTTTGAGCAATCAAAATCCAGATTTTTGAGATTTGGATTTTCCAGATTTTGTCAACAAATGGAACGGACGTGCTGCGCTGGTCATCTTGTTAACCTGAACGCGGGCGCAAATGCTGGAAAATGGCTGCCAAGAGAAATGGCACGTATGACTAGCGACAGGAAAGGCTCCGACGTGTGATGGATACGTTCTAGTTTTCCGACTCCATAGTTTGGTCAAATTGGTCAATAAAAAGGCTTTTTAGCTCAAATGTAGAGAGAGGACTGTAACCAACCCCAAAACAACAAAGGTCCTAACACTAACCCCCCGCCTAACGAGTTTTCTAACCCTAACACGCCTAACGAGTTTTAGTCGGAAGGAATAAAACTAAAACGTATCCATCATAAGTCGGAGCAGTGGTCGGAGCAGTGGTCGGAGCCTTTCCTGTCGCTAGTCACAAGTAGAAATGGCTGCAGACGAAGTTCATTGTCATTTTTCTCAGGATTTCGACTGTAATTTGCAAAAACTTAATATAATAAATCAATATAATCACCTAAATCTAGCGACTCCGTCTCGCAGCTACTACAGCAGAACCTTTCGTGCATGAGCATGCTATGTTTGCAATGTAGACCTTTACTTGATACAGAAAAAGGATGGCCACACTTTGGATTCTCGCAAACTTTTCGGACACATATCCCAGGGGCGGATCTAGGATTTTTTTATCTACGTCAAAACTAAAAATAGATTTAAAATTTGTTTTTCTGAAATGGCATTTGCTGCATTCTGACAAAAAAATTCAGCAAAAATCTAATAGTTCGAACTTGTGTTTTCAATTAAATATGTTATCCTTTATAATGGCTTTTGCATTATATTTTATCATTTTTGGAGATACCTTTTATGGAAATACCACAGTTTTGCTCCATTTCAGAGCTCATCAGCATGAATGGACAGCCAAGGCAGGGCGATGGGTTATTGCGTAACGTATTTATAGTGATATGATAGAAGAAGGATGTTCTGTATTGTTATCATTGTTGTTTGTCCTTAATTGTTATCAAGTTGTTACATGTGTTAATATACACACTGCTG
This sequence comes from Chrysogorgia sp. JL179-B06, assembly GCA_035772405.1. Taxonomy (NCBI): domain Eukaryota; kingdom Metazoa; phylum Cnidaria; class Anthozoa; order Scleralcyonacea; family Chrysogorgiidae; genus Chrysogorgia; species Chrysogorgia sp. JL179-B06. The sequence goes on along the minus strand of JAYKKM010000182.1, from coordinate 991,640 downwards.
TAGTGAATGTGGGAGAGCTTGGAGTAGACAGACGATACGTGGAGTCGTGGACGATCGTCTCCTTAGAAAAATGATTCTGAGTCCCGTACAGGAATCGAACCTGTAACCTTCTTATTGCCGGTGAGACGCTCTAACCATTGAGCCACCGAGACTCTAATGGAGAGCGAAGGTTACAACGATGTCCCACATTCACTACAGCAGTGTGTATATTAACACATCCAAATCTGCGGCATAGGCAGTACATATATCAATCGAACCAGTACATCATTGTATCCTTCGCTCTCCATCTGCCCAGTGGCTCAATGGTCAGAGCGTCTCACCGGCAATAAGAAGGTTACAGGTTCGATTCCTGTCCGGGACTCAGAATCATTTTTCTGAGGATACGAGTTTGACGATCGTCCATGTATCGTTTGTTACATGTAGTTGTTACAATGCTATGTCAATAAATGTTATTATGGTTCGTGAATAACCTTGTTGACTGTAACTTAGGCAACTCTCCCGCATGCATTTGGATGGAACCCTCCAAACCACCGGCGTAGGAAGCAGGGGGGCTGCAGCCCCTGAAATGTACAAGTGTGATGGCTCAAAGAAACATCTAATCTTTCTTTTGTCGCACTCCATGGCGTGCATTAACTGAAGAAGGTAAATTTAAATTTTCTGTTGAGTGGTACTATGTGTTTAATTCTCGCTAAAATAGTATCATGGGCGATTGAGATTCATTTGCTGTTCATTAGCGTCTCATGTTCATACAGCACGTACAGAAGCCCTTGATCTTGTGCCTGTTGCCAAAGAATTCGCGACTGTGCAAACAACCGCCGGCAATTATCTTTTCTATCTATTCAAGATTTCTCGGGGAAGAATGCACCAGACCCCTACAATTCGCGCGCTTTGTTGGGCGATCGAGAGCCCTTTTTAGACCAAAGATGAATCATGAATTGGTATTTTATAGCCTTCAGAAATCTCCCCTCAAAATGCAGGAAATACCATTTCAAAGACTCTAAAATTCAAAGTTTTCTGGGGGAGCAACCCCCCGAAAACCCCCTAGCGGTATGTCGCGTCCTTAAGCCCCCCTAACCAAAAACCTCTGCTCCAAACCTTGAACCTTTTCTGAAATAATGAATATACGTACCTCCCATGTATATGATGTATTTTTATCCTTTCCAGAAGAACAATCTTTAACGGGAACTTTTCTCCCCATATACGGCCCCAAACGGGTGTTTGGTTTAATGAGCTGGTGAGTGAAGACACCATTGCCAGCGAATGGGATGGATGACTTTTTTACTTCAAGGTTTGGTGGTAAGGTAAGTTTGGCGTACATCGCCAAGTCTGAAGCATCGCTTACGTCCGCATCGTTTATAATAATTGTCGGGTGCTTTCTACATTTGTTGCGACGGAACGCTCTACATTTTCCGCAATCTGCAAACGAGAAAACGACATTAATGGTGCCCCGCCTTTGAGGAGTTTACGGTCTTAGGAGAACGTCAGAATTTTAAACTGAAGCTGGTGCCCTATTATATTACTGGCTCAATAAAAAAATAAGGCGTCTGAATGATACAAAGTCACATAATTATCCCGAGAAATTGGCATGTCCGCGATGAAATTCGTCGACATCACCGCCACTCTTTCTGCGGACTTGAAAGAAGACGAACAATGACGTTGAGATGATCGTTCTCGCCATGGACATGCTCCCAACTTCGATCTGCCAGGGCGAATAATCGCAAAAATGTGCGTATTTCCCGCGGCCGCGTGATTTTCGCCAAAATTGCCTGTAGCCGCGCAAAAAATCAAGATTAGGCGAAAAATGTAAAGCGAAATCGTGGATGCAGTAGTTTATCGTCCTAACTTTAAAAAAAGGAGAATGCGGGCTTTCTTTTTTTCTTTTTTTTCAAGATGGCTTTTCCGAAATGGCCATCATCCCTACCAAAACTAATTTTAACACATGCCGCCATTGTATTACAAGCACAAACAAAAACCATGACAGAATCGAATGGATTTCTCTGCAACTGTTTCGATACAAAATTGCGCCAAAATAAATTGATGCGAAAAGCCCCGAAATAAACCGAACTAGTCCCAGAAGTTGCTGAAAATTACCGAAACACACGAAAATGGCCGAAAGGTGGCGCAAAAGGCCCCCAAAACAAGACAGATTTTCGATGTAAATAAAATAAAAAATAAAAAAAGTTTGATGCTGCCGGAACAAAGGGATAAACATTTATATTTTTTTACTTGGCCTTAATACGCACAATCGAAAACGAAACGTTCTGCAACTGACATGTACGGGCCGGGGGTCATCTGCAAATTCGTAAAACCGAGTGGATAGAAATTTCATAAAGAAATTGCGAATCTGTTTTGGAGCGCCAATTCGGACCCTAATACATCACAATAATTTTGTTGAGAGTAATGCCTGCTTGTCAAAATCTATATTTTCGCATGTGAAAATGCGATACCGATACGTCCAATCAAAATCCCACACAGGGTGTCACATGTAAAAATATAACCAATGAAAAACAAGAGAATAATACAAGAGCTAATCAGGAAACACTTGCGAAAAAATTTGCAAGTGCGGAGCCAAACATAGTTGCTTATTTGTAAAGAAAAAATATGTCGCCTGTAAGCAAATACGTATGGTTTATCTCTTACTCAGTATTATCCTTTGCGATGAATTATAAAAGGTAAAGTTAACTCAGTAAATAATTATATTCTTTTTGGAAGTTAAGTTTTCTTTCGTGAAATTTTGTGAACAGTTAGACTATAAAAATTATTGTGATATACAGGTAATTAACAGAATCCAACATGGAAAGTGCTAATTGCATTGTTTTGATTTATTGGTTGTTTAACAATCACTCGCTCGATTAGTTGGGTAATTAAATTCATGGTAATTTAATGCAAACCAAACTCAGAGAAATGTTTCTGATCCCCAAACGGCCGTCTGGGGAATCAAACCCACAACCGTCTGATCTCTGGTTAGATGATCTAACCATTAATTGAGTTAGAACTTTGCAGGTTAATTCCATTCCCATCTGGGGCTCTGAAACATCTTTCTGAGTGCAGGTATATGCATAATTAAGCGCTTAAGTATAGCAAACAATTTACCATTTGAATCCAATTAAGCTACGCAATTAGTCACTTAATTAATTTGTTTGTTGCACAAACATCTATGAATATAAAACATCCTGGCAATCGCACTTTCTCTGTCATCAATATTTATACTGCATATACTGCAACTCACAAATGTTGTTATCGGCATCCGCAAATTCACGACTCATGATCTTTTCTTTTTTCTTCCTTGTAGCTATAAATATAAAAAAAGCAATCATGAGTACTGTATCAACCCTAAGTTGATGGCACATACAAAGGCAAATAACATACAGTGCTGAGAATGGAGGCTTTATGCCAGATACATCCAAGGGTGTAGCCCAAGGGTGTAGCCCAAGGGTTTATCTGGCATAAAGCCAGTGGCATAGCCAGGAGGGGGCAATGGTCCCCGAGACTGACCTCATGAAAAGTTTAAATTTGTCGAGAAACTTTTGGCGGGTATGCTCGCTTGATGGTCAAAATTGTTGTAACAATTATAACCAAATATTGCATTCTCAACAAGAACTCCAATAAAACAATGAAAAACAATGGAGCAACAATACTGTAAACAGCTGTTACACACCATTTCTGGTATTTATTTAGTCAGCGCCTATTTGTTTGACGCTTGCTTTACTATAACATATCAGGGACTGGGGATTCCAGCTGACAGTTTTGCAGCCACAGTTATAAGCATGATTTATAGTGGCAGTGATTTATCAACATCAACTACATATACAGTAGTCATAATTAATGTATGTATATTCAAAATTTAATAATTAATAAATTCAGATAAGTGATACTAATATTTATAATTAAGTCTTCTGTTTTAAATATAATTAAATGAATTCAAAAAATGTGTGTATAATGTACCTGTACTAAAGAGTATGTCTGTTACAATTTATATATAATCAATCCCAGGGTTCATTTTTGTTCAAAAATTAGGCAATTCCCATAGCTTTTGACACAGCACCCCCTTACAGAAAAGGTCTATAGGCATCTATAGGCTAATAGGTTTCTCTATAGGTCACGCCAATTGCCTATAGAAGCCTATAGGATCCTATAGGTTGCCTAATAGGCAGGCCTATAGACTTTTTTGTTAGGGTTATAATTCCCTTGCAAATAGTAACTTCAGTTGTACTAGAACTAAGTGTTAACTCTCATGGTTGTCATTATATCATTAGCAGTATGCAATCTCTTAATCTCAAACTTTTGGCCCCCTTCTCTAGAGTAAAACTTTTTTGTTCCCCCTATATATATGAGAGTGGAACTCCCATTTGCCAACCCCCTCTTATGGATCAAACAATGACCACTCCCTAACAGGGGTTTTATGCCAATTCCAAAACCTCACTTGACTTCAATAAAATAATACCCTGGTTGAGCCGGTTCTAATTGTATTAAAGGGGAATAAGTGGAGAGGAATAACCTCTGGTTAAATTAGTTGCAAATCTCACTTCCTTTGAACCAACACTTGTGATTGGACAGTTTTGACCTGTTTTGACTATAATAGTCAATCAAAATCGAGGTTCAAATTCTGAACCTATAAACCAAGCATTAATTAGAAGTGAGATTCACAACTTATTTGCATGACCAGGGCTCTAACCTTCTCCGTCTGGCTTCGCTTTCTGCCTGGCCTCCCTTCAACACAAGAGCCTCTGGAACCAGGGTAATAAAATAATTGTGTATCTGAAATGTACTGTAGCTGGTGGTTTATGTGATCTATACAGTACAGCATTGTGTAAAAAAATAAAGAACTACAACCAGATTTTGGTGGTGTCCTTGTTTGAAACTTTGGCTGACGTTTCATATAAATATCCCGAATTTAAAACATAATCCTAACCCTAATCCTACACCTAGCTACTACCCTAATTCTTACGATAATCGGCTTTATTTTAGAAATAACAGCTGATTTTAATTTCGAATTTTACTACCGATAGTCTATGTGACGTCATTTTGGGATTTATATGAAACTTCACCCGAAACTTTGCTATAGCAATTAGTCTACTAGTGGGACCTGTGGATTAACACCAACAGTAGCGGCACCACGGGGAGGACACGTCCCCGCAGTTCTCTCCAAGGTCGATTTTCCAAATTCGTCCAAATTTGAGGAGAAACTTCTTTTTTTTGGGGGGGGGGGGGGGGGGGGGGGGGGTAAGTTTTTGACTCAGAATTGAAAACTGTCTCATGGGAACTACTGGCATAAGGGCAGGCAACCTACCTAAATAAACTTTTGAATATAAGAATGAAGACAAGTAATAAAACACCTGAGTGAATAGTCTTCGTTTTATCAATTTTTGAATTAAGCGGTATATATCATTAGTGTATCGCAGGCGCTGATTACAACATCCGAATGAAACCCGAGCCTGATCGTTTTAAATTTCCCTCGGGTTTCTTTCGACTTTTTTTCAAATACTGTTAGATATCTCTCTTAATTTTCTGACAGTATCTAGTAATTGTCCATGAAATATCCCATACAAAGACCTGAAATGTGTAGTTTTTAATGTTTTTTATGATTGTTTATAATTTTCAAAATTCTGTAAAATCTCCCCCAAAATGCAGCAAATGGCATTTCAGAGACTCGGGCCGCCCCCTAGTGTTCGCGCCTTTGGCGTTCGCATTGTCCCCCCCACTTCTCGTACCAAATCATGGTTAAAATTCACTAGTAATCTTTTATTAATTTGTTTGGTATAATGTTCAGTTGCCGTCCAGTCCGTTCTGCGCCTGTCCACATTTGTTTACATTGCATTATATAAACATTGAACATGAAGTATTACGGTTTTTTTCACACGCTTGATCTTTTCCGCCCAAAAAGCGTGTTATAAGAAGCTGTTCTGTTCCTAAATGTCGATAATATATCAAACTACCACTCGCGCCTTCGCCACCTTTGACGAATACTCGCTTTCGAACTGTCGCAAATCTATTCCGTTAAAGTTTGTTGATATATGGGGTCCCGGACTGGACTGCACCTTTAAGATTACAAAAAGTAGGGTAGCTGTATTTGGATTAGGGGCTGTTTATATGGTGGTGTGTTTACCGAGCTAACTGCAATTATTTTCCCACGATGCCCGAAATCACGTTTTTGCGAGTATGTTTTCAATTTTTACAACACATGAACAAGCACAACTTGTGAAATGAAAAGTTGTCCAAAAAATATCGGTCAAAGATAAACTTTGTCGCGTGTACTAAGCTTTAGATCTCGGTTCTCATAAACGCAAGATGAAAATTAACAAGAATTATTTTGTAGTAATCGCACGATCTCGGCAAAGCTCGACGGACGGGTACGAGAACCATTCTGATTGCCGATTTCCAAATCCGTATTTCAGTCCAGTTTTCGAAGCGTATGCACGTTCGCGTAAATATAATAGGTGCGTTATGTACTCGGTAATTCAAAATCCGTTTTCAGAATTGAAATCGGTTAAATATTGACCAAGATAACGTTCAAAATCTACGACCACGGCCTTTTGCGATTTGTGATCAACAAACGAAGGGGGACCATTCTGATTGCGAAATATATAATGTGTTCTTTGAAATAATTAATTAAAAATTTTGTCTGATAAGCTTTGAGGGGTGAAAATATGGGGGGAAAGACAAAGACGCAGTTCTGCGCCCAAACGAATGGTTTGCAAAGGAGCAAATGTATATAAAGTTGAATCAAAATGTAAGCTGATACCAATGAAACCAACCACGAATAGCTTCAAATGCTATGTACATCAAAAGGTAAAGGTCACTAACGTCACTTCATGCATCGCTGAACAACATGGGAATCGTTTTTCAACATTTTCAAAGCGATTCGGCGATGGCATATTAAATACGCTATCTATTAGTTTATAATTCAAGTAGAAAATTAATAAAAAACTTGCCTTGTAATTGTAAATCAGCGCTCTGTGAAATGTCCAAACAAAGGATTGAATTGGCGGTAAGTCTAGTAATTAGGGCGTTACCAATTATAATAACACAACTTGACAACTTTGACAGGAGTATGATGGATAGGTTGCATAATGTTGCGGCTTTCAATTAATAATAATAATAATAATAACTTTATTTCTTAAAAATGCGCATTTAAAAATGTTCTCAATGCTCATTACATGAATTAATTAAAACTAGGAATAATGCTGAGTGAATAAAAATGTTTTAAGATTAGATTTAAAAAAGGCAATCGAGGTCACCATTCTCAACTCATTCCGTCTCATTGTTTGTCGTGTTTGTTGACTTGTGCAATATAAATAAAAGAAATAACTCAAATAAGTTTGGTAGATCATATCGTCAGACCATCACAGCTATGAAATTATGTTTTATTTTTCACGTTTGCGTCACTAAACCCGTCATTCATGTACACTTGTCAAACTGTCTTTTTTCCCAGCTGTCATAATATAAAGGCTGTTACACGCTGCAATTTTACCTCCGACTTGTGTCGCGAAAAACAATTGTAAGTTGCGCAATGGGTTCCAGAGGCTCTCGCGTTGAAGGGAGGCCACGCAGAAAGACCAAGCGGAGAGGAAGATACGGAACCCCATAGGTGCCATACTTTTAAAGCGCTATATTTTTCTTAAATTCCGACTTTTTCTTAAATTCCGACTTTTTCTTAAATTCCGACTTTTTTTCTTAAATTCCGACTAGTATAATTTATGCAATTCCTCGATTTGATAAATGACAAAATGACGGATAGCGGATTTGTCGGAAGCGTGGATCTTATAAATTATATAAATTATTACTCTAAAATCTTCGTACACTTCGTCAAAAATCAAAAAAAATCTTTTAAAAAATCCCAAAATCTTACTAATTTTAATAAAATCCCAGAATCCAAAAATCCCACGAAATCTCTAAATATTTCAGAAAATACTCAGGAAAAAACAATAAAAACCTCAACATCATCGCAAAATCGAGAAATCCATCAAATTTTGAAAAATCTCCCACGGAATGTCCTATTTAAACCCTTAAAATACCCTTATATCCATTCCATACCCTCGAAATCTCCATGTTCAGTGCAATACTTCATGTAAGAATTTTTATATCTAATGAGGATCGGGAGAAAAATGGCGACAAACACGTGTTTGGGTAAGTTTTGCATATTTATTTGCATATATATAATAATAAAATGTTGTTTCCTTAACGTTCATTTACTTCGTTTTTAAAAAAAATCGATAGATTATGTCACAAAAAATTGCGGAAAAAGTTCGCCGAAAATAAAAACGGGGAAAATATTTCGAAAAAAATCTTGAAAAAATCCCAAAATCCCTGAAAATTTGGCAAAAAAATCCTGAGAAAAATTGCAGGGATTTTTTTATCCCAAGAATCTTCGTACGCTTTTTTCAGAGTAATTTACCCCTCGTTCGTTGGTACTACATGATCCCAAAGACAGATATTCTAAGAAGCTCTTTTAACATTGTTGATGCTATAACGAGTTTACCATGGGATATAGAGATAACCGAGAAAGCATATGTGTGCCGAAAATGCCTCGCGCGTTTAAAGAAGAAGATAAACTTGGAACTGGCGCACAACAAATGTCTTTTTCCAAATTTATCTTCTTTAGCGTCGTATCCCTTAGATACTAATAGTGCAGCCGTTAATCCTAAAAATCGTTCGTTTTCTGATACAAGCAAGAAATTTCCAAGTCGATAGCGGTGCTACATGTAATGTTATAGGAAAAAACTACGATTTAAACTGCAGGTTGCAGGTGCAGGTTACAAGTGCTGATGGAGCAGTGTCACCATTTGCGCATATTTTCTGCGATTATTCTGACCCTGACGTATGCGATATAGTGAATGACTCACTAAAGTATTGAATGTCAGATCTGCCCAAATGGTTCAACAACCTCGTACCCAGGGTCTTCTCAGTGCCCGGGGAGGGAGCGCCCGGGATAGGAGGGGAGTGGAGCGAGGGAAGAGAAGACCCTTGGTAAAGGCTGGTCACGTGACTCCAAGGATATTGGATTATTTTGTAACCTGGCTTATTCTCGCTTATATCAGTCCGGGGGGCCGGATCGCTGTGAAAACATACCACAAACTTCTATAATTGAAAGTATAAACAGTATATGGATAATTTAAAAATATTACAATTTATTGGAAAGACAGTACGGACTGCAGACAGAAGTTGAAAGATGGTGGATTACTTCGAAAAAATGCGTTGATTTACGGACATTTGTTATTTAATTTGTTGCTGTCATAAGATAAACATTAGGGACTTTTCGTTCAAACAAAAGAATCTTCATGCGAAACAATAAGAATGAATAATTTTTATTCCCAAGAGTAATTTCACTGAGAGCATTTTCACGTCTTTAGGGCGACGGTAACTCGCGGAGAGATGAGAGCTAGATGTGACTTAAGACTGACTTAAACACAGACACTATAATCGTTTTAGGAATATTGAAGTGTTTTGGAGATCATAAAACAAGCTTTGAGTGTCAAATACGCTAGTCAATCGACCGTGGTTTCATTCAAATGCTAAAATTTGTATTGCTTTTACTGCCGTCGCCGTCCTAGGTTGCCGTCGTAGATCTTAAAGTCCCTATGATCAACGCCAGAACAGTTCGAATTTACAATTTTAATACAGTCAGACTATGACTATTATTTTAAATACTAATCATGTTTATCTTATGACAGCAACAAAGCGAGAATAAGCCAGGTTACAAAATAATCCAATATCCTTGGAGTCACGTGACCAGCCTTTACCAGGGTCTTCTCTTCCCTCGCTCCACTCCCCTCTCATCCCGGGCGCTCCCTCCCCGGGCACTGAGAAGACCCTGGGTACGAGGTTGATGGTTCAATACATTCGTAAGACAATCCATTCGATCGCATATGTTAAAAAGAGAAAAATCGCAGCAAAAATCACCTGTGTAACGGGCCTTTACTCCGGGGCTCACCTGTTCGGAAACTAGTTGAATTTCAATGTCATGAGAGGTTAAGTTATTTCTACATTCATCTATTTTCTGATTTCTCGTTTTTAATCTTGTTGTCAGTTACCTTAAAACCTATATCTTGCTTTGGGCCTTTTTAATAGTGGTCGCGGTTCGCCGCGAAGTACACCACAAGTGAGAAGTGTTGCTTGCTTTACAATTATAGTTACCGCACGCCACTGTAAGCATGCAAGGCTCGTCAAAAAGCCGTATTCCCAAACTGGAGAATGGGTGAAAGTTTTGACATTTAGAAATTACCATCTAAAAAGTTACCCTCCTTGAAAAAATCCTGTTTCCGCCCCTGCACAGAAATAACTTCGAAAATGTCGGAAATTGCCAAATTCAACTTCCATTTTTTAACCGATTTTCTTTTTTTCATGATGCGCTTTGCTGGGGAACAGATGCCATCTTGAATTTCAACAAATGCTCAGAAAAGATGCAATGCAACCAATTAGATTAGACCCAGCCTAGAATAGGCTTTTCCGTGCGCTGCTATGGGGGCCAAATTCGCTCTGGAAAAAAACGAAAATCAAAATAGAAGGCCTAGTGTCTAGGCTGCATTAGACCTTTTTATGTAAACATAGATTTTGTCGAGTAATGGGGAGTTGCCTGCGGAGGAGGCTAGGTTTGTTTGTCGTGTAGAAAGTATAGGGTTATCTGGTAAACACGGGCGCGGACACGGTATAATTGTACAAAAAAGTGAATTTTCGGTGTAAGCCAAGAGAATCTGGAGGCCAGATTTTCCACAAATGCTCTTTAAATATTGCATGTATTGCGAGTACATTTTGAATCCTAAATAAAATACACTTAACATTGCAGATTTTTACTCCCTTTGCCGGACCTTATCGGCTTTATATTTGTATAAGAATATCGTTGCCACAACGCCGGTAAATAATAAGTCATTAAAACGAGATCAGAGAGCAAAAAAAATTTAATCATATTAAATGCTCAGCGTCAACAAAACGCGCGCACATAAGTAATAATTGAGGGAAATAAACTGACAAAAGTGTATAAACATGCTGCCATAACAACAGTGGCTTGTAAAACTAAGTGTGGAGATATAGAATTAAAAATGGAGAATTACAAAGCTATTTCAAACCACGTAAGCAAATGTCCAGGTGAACGTACTGGAATATTGAAAACATGCATGATAATAAAACAGAAATGAGAAATATTATCTTAAACAACCTTTACTCTGCACCTGCAACCTGCACCTGCAACCTGCAACCTGCACCTGCACCTGCAGTTTAAACCGTCCGAAACGTGAAGAAAGTTCTCAATATGTACAACGGAACCCGAATGGAGTCATCTGGAAAGTATGTGGTACAGCTGACAAACCCAAAGAATGGAAAAGAGTACGAGACGGAATTCACAGTTGTTGATGAAAAGTGCACTCCACTATTAGGATCGAAAACAGTCCACCAGATGAAACTGATTGAAATCCGATATGAAAACATCGCTGTTCTACTGGAAGACATCACGAGAGCTTACGAAGACATCTTTACAGGAGATGGTCAATTCGAAAACAAGCTTCATCTCGAAGTGAACACGACCGTCCAACCCGTTCGACAATCGTTACGTCGAGAGTTCCAATAGCAATGAACCAGAAATTGAAGGACGAACTTGCCCATCTAGAAAAGCTCAAAGTCATTACACCAGTGGATACTCAAACCGACTGGGTGTCTAGTCTCGTATTGATTAAGAAACCTAATGGCAAACTACGTGTATGCATCGAAAAGGGGTCACTACCCCAAGCAAGAATATAATCTTCAGCGTGTGCGACGTGAAAAATGGCTTCTGGCACGTGCAATTAGACGAAGAATCAAGCTACTTAACGACCTTCCCGACTCCCTTTGGTCGATACCTTTGGCTTAAGATGTCTTTTGGGATCTCCTCGTTCTAACGCCATGTAGACCAAGCCATCGAAGGTCTTCCAGGCGTGCAAACCATAGTTAATGTATTGATCTGTGGAGAAGGTGATACAACCGAAGACGCAGTTCAGGACTACGACAACAAACTCCTATAGCTCTTCTGGATAGATGCAGAAAGAACGGGCTAAAGCTCAACAAGAAATGTTGAGTGCTAAAAATCCCATATGTTGGTCACTTACTTACGGAAAGTGGACTGAAACCAGACCCTTCGAATGTAGAAGCAGTACAGAAGATGACCAGACCCACAGATATAAAGGCAGTACAACGCCTTATTGGCCTAATCAACTATACTTAATAAGATTCCTCGCGAAGTTAGCCGATATATGCGAACCGCTGAGACAGTTGACACGTAAAGTTGAATGGCAATGGACCGACGCACAAGAAGCTTTCGTCGAAATCAAGAAAGCAGTCACCAACGCTCCAGTCTTGTGATACTTCGACCCATGCAGAGGAAATGGAAGAAATCCAGCCTAGACACTAGGCCTTCTATTTTGATTTTCGTGTTTTTCCAGAGAATTCGGAGCTTATTTATACTACAGGAGCCAAAAGGGGACTAAAAGGGGATGGGGTGAAAAAACGAAAAATAGAAGAATTTTGCATAGAAGAATAAAATTTTACGGCGTCAACATCCGTGATGTCATGCAGCGAATTTGGCCCCCAGCCCCCATAACAGCGCACGGAAAAGCCTATTCTAGGCTGGAAGAAATCCATATGGCAGAGTTTCTCCCAATCCACAAAGATAGTCTGAATAGGAAATCCAAATGGGAAAGTCAGCGTGCTATAGCACCATGCAAGCCCTCAAGAAAACAATTCTCAACGGATGGCCAGAAACCAAGAATGAACTTCAGCTAGAACTAACACCATACTTCCAGGTTCGAGACCAACGTTCTGTTCAAGATGACATTGTTTTCAAAGGCGAACGGTGCGTGATTCCGAAATGCCTCAGAAGCGACATCCTTTCAAGAATTCATTGCTCGCATATTGGTATGGAAGGATGCCTGAGACGTGCCAGAGAAAATTTATACTGGCCTGGAATGTGAACAGCAGTTAAAGATATGTCATCCATTGTGAAATATGCCATACCTTTGGAATTTAACAACAGAAGGAGAATTTGCAACCACACGAAATACCAAGTCGACCATGGTCCAAAGTTGCCACAGACCTGTTTGAATGGAAAAAAACATTATCTAATAACGGAGGACTTTTACAGTAATTTCTGGGAAGTTTTCAGTAAGCTGAAGCAACACTTCGTAAGGCATGGCATCCCGAGCACAGTCATATCAGATGATGGACCACAGTTCGACTGTGACTAGAGTTCAAGAAATTTGTGAAAGATTGGGAATTCAGTCATGTCACTTCTAGCCCTGGATATGCACAGTCTAACGGCATGGCTGAAAGCGCAGTGAAGACGGTGACGAATCTGATCAAAAAATCCGAGAAGGCGAAGACTGACCCATGGCTCTCAATCTTAGATCACAGAAATACTCCTGAAGGCATGTGCAGTAATCCAACACAACGATTGATGAGCAGAAGAACAAAGACTTTGCTCCCAATCTGTGACACATTGCTCAAACCTAAAGTGGAGTACAACGTGGATGTTCAACAACAGAAACAGAAGATCAAGGCCAAAGAAGCACGTTATTACAACCGAAATGTGCGTGATCTACCATCCCTTAAGAAAGGCGACACCGTACGTATCCAGTCCTTCGAAGACAAGAAGAAACCATAGCAGAAAGCTACGGTGACAGAGCAAGTAAATATAAGATTGTACGAAGTTCAAACAGAGGATGGAGCGACTCCCAGGCGCAACCGACTACATCTGAAAGGAACCGCTGACCCGGCCATGCAATTACCGCAACAATGTTCCTTGAATCGTCCAAGTGCAGTAGACATTCCTCAGCAACAGCATACGAAATCAGCACCAGTGACCAATAGCGAACCAGCACAGACCGACCGCAAAACAAACCAGTGAACAATTACCACAAATACCATCGACCAAGTTGCAACGACAAAAATCCAATCAGCACCAATGGCGAACACGACCCGATATGGACGTGTCAGAAAAGGAAAGATGTCACGAGATGATTTATTGTTGTAATTGAAAACTGGGCGTGTCTCTATTGAGACATCAACAATCAATTGTAAACATTCGTGAGAACGTTGAGATTATGTAGTTACTTGAGCAAAGCTGTTATAAAAGATCGTTTACAAATAAAGGAATTATAAACGAAACAACCAGATGAACCATTGGACTTTGCTTTAGCCCTGCTTCTCCTGGTTGTAAACAACATGTATTCTGAGGTCTGGTTTTATGAGATCCAGTCTTGTGCAGAGAATTCGTCCCATGAAGAGTTTTGCAGCGGTTTCACCAGTGCTATGTGGAGTATTTCTGTACTTCATCAAGAATTTTGAAAGCTTGGTCTGAGTCGATCCTGGACCTTTCTTCAATGATTGCTTCATCGTCTGGACAAACCTTTCTGCTAAGCCATTGATTGCCGGATGGTAGAGTGCTTCAATAGTTTTTGGTGCTGTTGTTGAGTGCATCGCAATCACTTTCGTCCACTTAGAAGAAGTATCTACGACCACTAAAAACATCATACCAAGAAATGGGCCAGCGTAGTCAACGTGAATACATTGCCATGGGGTTGACGGCCACTCCCACGGATGAAGTCGAGAACACTTTGGAGCGTGCTGCACACGTTGACATCCATTGAATCCTCTGGCCAGTTCTTCAATATCGTGATCGATTCCAGGCCACAAAATGTAGCTTCGCGCCAGTGCTTGTAGCTTCGCGCCAATGGCTTTTGCAGGATTAAAGATGGCTGTTAAAGGTTTATGGTCAGTACGAGGCGTAAATCTTCTTGCAAATATGTAACTATGGAGTTAAGTGCCAATGCTTCTTTATCTATCTGTGAATAGTGTTTTTCTTTCTTTGTAAGAGTCCTTGAGGTGTATGCGATGGGGCGTTCTGTGTTTTCTTCCATGACTTGAGTTAAGACAGCCCCCAAGCATCACATTCAAGCTTTATGGGTCGTTGTGGATCGTAATGTGCAAGAACTTCTTCTGAAGCAATTAGTTTCTTGCAGTGGCGTGCGGTGACACGAATTGTTAGGCAAGCTCAACTGGCCAGTTGGACGACACCCATCTAGGGGGGTTTGGGGGCATGCCCCCCAGAAAATTTTGAATTTCTAAAGCTCCAGAAGTGCATTTCCAGCGATTTCAGGAACGAGTTTTCCAAAATAGTTATCTGATAAGCAGGGTATTATTCATATCTTTTTTAGGATAAACATGTTAATTCGGTCTTTGCTTTGCATCATGTGTCAAGAGTTAAAAGTAGATATATTTTCTTCAGCCAGTTAAAAATAACAGAAATACTGCCCAGAACTCTATCAGAAGAATTAAGGAATAGTTTATAATATTGGTGATTCCTGATAACAGTATAGAGTTCATATATTGCAATATTCAAACACGCACTCTGAATGATATACTGAATTTATTTTATTAAACTTTATTCTACCAGAGAAACGCGTAATCGATTACGTCATGAAGGTGTCACGCATTTGTTGTATTAAACAGATTGCTTCTCAGCTGTGTTCTCAGCTAACCATAAATAAAGTCGCGCATATTTCCAAACAGATTGAAAGTTGTCACGAAAGATTACCATTATTGTATGATTAAATTTGAGCAGCAGAAGACACGTGAAGGGTTATTAAAGTAATTAAACATGATCGTTTATTTTGTTGGCTACGTGAACGTGCGTTGAACAATTTATGTGTCTGGTATGTTCTCTATATTAATCCATATAATATCATGTGGTATTGGTACATAACGTCTTATCTTATAATGGCAAACCGACGAAACCGTATCTCGTATGTTTTGGACTATCTGAGAAGGGTCAGTGATTTTAGCTTAGTGTATTAGCTATTCTGAAGCGTTGGAGTATTTCAGTTAATGAATCATAGTTCATAAAACCGCGCGTACGCAAACATTAAATCTCTCTGATTGTCACTGATTCAATGCGCGTTTAAACAATTGAATAAACAATAAATACATTTAAGGGAAAGAGTAAATAACTGACATAGAGAACTAAACATTACCTTTCAAATTATATCACCAACGACTGATTCTTCATTATTTATATGCATTTATATATAATTTAGAACAACGCGCCTATTGACCAATCAACTATTCAGTGAAAATTCGTCGAATTGGAACTTCCCAAGGTATTTTAGCGCATGCGCAAGTGTTGATTTTGAGCTCTGAAGGCAAGCGGCGCTTGCCTTGGTTAATAATCAAGCAATAGCATGAGTATTGATCGAGCAGGGCGCAATATTACAACAACCAATAACAGAAGAAGATGAAGATAAGCCGTTTATAATCCACTTGATTCCCCGCAGAGGAAACAACCGCAATTATCACACAAACGCAAAAGACACGGCATTTTATAATCGAGTATACAGTACGTTGATTAAAGAGAAATGTAAATCGCTCTAGAAATTTTATATTTTGCAAAAATGACTAGGCAAGCGGCGCTTGCCTGCGCTTACATGACCGCACGCCACTGGTTTCTTGGCTTGAACAAAGGCTTCTTCGCACTCGGGGGGTCCACTTCCACTTGATGCCTTTTTCTAACAACTTGTTTAATGGTTGAAGCAAGGTGGAGAGCTTTGGAAGGAAACGTTGGTAATAATTGATATATAAGACCAAGAAAGGAACGGGCATTATCAGGGCGTGGAGCATTTACAACGGCCTCAACCTTCTTATGAGACTTGTGCAGGCCATCTTGACTGATCTCGTGACCACAGAATTCGATCTTATCTTGGAAGAACTCATATTTACTGCTGTTAGCCCTCAGTCCATGCTTGTGTAAACGGCTGAGAACCTTCTCCAGATTGTTGCTATCAAGAATGTATTGCACTTGTGGAATTCCTTCTTATACTTGATCGATTGCCTGTTGCCAGATCGCAGGGGCTGCTGCTACACCAAACACAAGTCAGTTGTACTGGAATAACCCCTTGTGTGTGTTGATGGTAAGAAGCTTCCTTGACTCTTCTTCCATTTCCATCTGTAAATAAGCCTGGCGTAAATCAAGTTTGCTAAACTTTTGTCCACCTCCAAGGGAAGCACAAATATCATCAATTTTTGGAAGAGGGCATTTCTGGAATTGTAGAACTGGATTAATGGTCGTTTTAAAATCCCCGCAGAGTCGTACATTGCCATTCTTCTTTAGCAGTGGAAAAACTCGTGATGCCCATTGACTCCATTCCACTTTAGTTACGATGTTCTCATTTTGCAATTTCGTTAACTCTGCTTCCACCTTGGGGCCTTACAAAACTTGTAGCAAAGTGAAAAGGTGGTAAACTGCCAAGATTTTTAGTGACGAAATACTGACGTTTCGAGCGGAGCCCTTCATGAGAGTATTAGACGAGATGAAATATAATAAATAGGGCTTATATATATATGCCAAAAGGGTGTAACAAGTAGAAAGTAGCCAATCGAATGCACGGGAGATAAACAAACTAATAATTATTGAGATGCGAAAAGTTAAATCATTTGCTATTTTTACAGTCGCTCAGCAAACAGACGGAGGGGGGGGGGGGAGAAATGAATGCAGGTCTAATATTCAAGGCGATTATGCGATAGTAAAGTGGTGAGAAACAAAAACTTGAAAAGGAATGAAAGTGCACGAGTTAATAATAAAAAAGTTCCACGCAAACTAAAATAACAAAAAGCTTGTTGGAAATTAAATAAAAGAAAAACGTTCGTTAAGACCAAGAGGATGTGTGGTGTCAAGTTTAAAAATGAGACGCTTCTCTTGCCGTTTGCGATTATCGTTACCACCTGAGATGGGAAGGATGGCACAGACTTTCATGTCTGAAACCAAATGGTTAGAGCTGTTGAAATGGCGGGCTACAGGTCTGTCAACATCATTGATCCTCACGGAACGAAGATGTTTAGAAAACCTGTCTGAAAGGCGTCGCCCAGTTTCACCGATGTAAATTTTAGGGCATTTATCGCAAGAAATGCAATAAATGATGTTGTTGGACGTGCATGAAAAAGTATGACGGATTGTGTGGTCGAATTTGGGGGCAGTAATAACTGTAGCCCGCCATTTCAACTGCTCTAACCATTTGGTTTCAGACATGAAAGTGAGAAAATCTGTGCCATACGTCCCATCACAGGTGGTAACGATAACCGAAAACGGCAAGAGAAGCGACTCATTTTTAAACTTGGCACCACACATCCTCTTGGTCTTAACGAACATTTTTCTTTTATTTAATTTCCACAAGTTTTTTTTAGTTTGCTTGGAACTTTTTTATTATTAGCTCATGCACCGCTTTACTATCGCCTAATCCCCTTGAATATTGGACCTGTCATTTCTCCCCCCCCCTCAGTCTGTTTGCTGATCGACTGTAAAAATAGCAAATGATTTAACTTTTCGCATCTCATCAATTATTAGTTTGTTTATCTCCCGTGCATTTGATTGGCTACTTTCTACTTGTGATACCCTTTTGGCATATATATATATATAAGCCCTATTTATTTTATTTCATCATTCTCGTCTTACTCTGATGAAGGGCTCCGCTCGAAACGTCAGTATTTCGTCACTAAAAATCTGGGCAGTTTACAACCTTTTCACTTTGCTATATATAATAAAGCACGGAAAGTGAAAAAATCGAAAGTAAACCGTGACTTGAATCATTGACTCCCATATTAACTTGATTACCGAATTTGTATGCTTTTCTCTGATTGGTCAGTAAAAAACGTTTGACTGATAAGAAATGCGACACTCTGTTGCTGTCTTGGTTTAGTCTTGCATAGCTGTTTGTGGAGAAAAGACTTGTTCACTGTGGACGTGTATCTTTTAAAAAATAAAGCGATAAAAGAAAGCAGCGTTTCATATTTAAAATCATCGCAAAAGCTTTAACCGCCATGCATTTTTGTGCGTCAAAAGTATTTCTGCTTGTGGCTATCTTTCATGTTATCTTGTGGGAAATGTGTCAAGTTGTGCAGGCTTCAGTCACACTCCGTAAGTATATAGTTATATAAAGTATATTGCTATTGGTATATCAAATCAATTTTTAAGGCGGTTACTGGGTAGTACGTGCAAGCTACATCATGCACATAGAGTTATCCTTGCCACGAGCTCCGATTGACTGTGAAATGCTCAAATGCGTGATCAGGATTATAATATTGGAATATAGTGATAATTTTGGCTGATTGTCAACCATCATTACAGCAAGCATCTGTAATCATGTCATCTGTATCATGTCATGAATCCAATATTTGTATTGTCTTTTTGCGTGAAGCACACCTGTTTATCAAATAATTGGGTCCCGTGGTTGAACGGGAAGCAGATACTATTTTATGAACATCTGTGGTCACTATAACGAGTCCTTAAAGAATCGTATAGAAGTAGAATTCCTTCTACTGTCTCCTCAACTGCTAGTTTGCATTAAGCTAGAGTTAGGGGCGATGGTGATTATGGCTAAAATTTCTACATTTAAAAAAATAGTAACGATATATAAGGCGATTATTTTGGTAGATACAGGCTGGACCTACCAGACAGGTCAGAGCACATGCACGTTATGTCCTCCATTGACACTATTTACCGTGTTAATCTCCTTTGTTCGGTCTATAGCCCGGCGGTTAAGCCCGAAATTTTGCCTCAATTGTGCGTTTTGTGATACAAGCATGAAATTTGGCAAATAGATAGAGTTACTTACATGTATAGTGCTGATGATATTCTGATATAGAGGCAACGCAGATTTCTTCCTGCAGGTAACCACAAAATCGAGTTTTTCTTCAATTTACCTATTAAAGTACTATATTATAAAAAAGTGAAAATTCAAAGCTCACTTTTAACGAATATCACCCATATCATTCTATATGAAGGACATTCAAGCGCGTAGGACGATTTTCTACGCCTATTTTGAGTTATTAACGCTCAAAAATGTGGAAAATGCCGCAAAATGCCGCAAAATGCTACAGAATTCTTTTTTAGTGGGTTTAACCTTCTGTAACTCAAAACGAGCTTGGAAAATCGTACAACTCGCTTGAATGTCCTTCATATAGTTTTTTTAACGAACTTTCTAATGATATGGGTGATATTCGCTAAAAGTGAACTTTGTATTTTCACTTTTTTATGAGATAGTACTTTAATAGGTAACTTGGAAGAAAAACTCGATTTTGTGGCAACCAGGAATTGAAAATCTGCGTTGCCTCTATATCAGAAAGTCATCAGCACTAGTAACTCTATCTACTTGCCAAGTTTCATGCTTGTATCACAAAACGCACATTTCACTCCTTAGGCAACTGGATCATATCTAACATCTTCCCATAAATTTGTTTAGCCGCGACAAGGTAAATAGAGATCAAATCAATATCGATAAGTATTATATGTGGCTGAGTTGGTATGGAGGCGTACTGGATGTAACCCGGAAGCCCGGAAAAAGGAGTTTCTCACAATTATGACAGTTGTGAGGGTTTTGTTGACGATATAAGTGTCGAAATGTGATCATGATACTCAAGGTATTTTCGCATTGGTTGAACTCCTCAAACTTGTGTCGACTAGTATTCAATACAAATATTTAAATCATATATTGACGTACCGTAGGAAAAGTTTAAACTACGTTTACAAGACAGGAAATGTTTCCGATTCAAAATGTTTTCGGATATATTCATATCGATAAAAGTGTTCCGATTCATGTAAAGTTTTGACACAAAGAAATTATTGGATTCGGGCGCGTTTATTAAAAATTCAGGGACATTTGGTGAGAACTACGGTGGTAAATGCAGTAAATCAGGTGATAAAAGTAGCCGGATTCATCCACGAGAGCGTACTGTATACACATGTCTGTATTTCTTCGGATTACTTAATGTTCGGACTCAAAACATTTACATTAGATTTCAGATTCAAAAGTATCTGGATTTATCCAAGAGACCATTTACACACGAGTCTGTATTTCTTTGGATTAGTTAGTTAGTGTTAGGATTCAAAATATTTACATTAGATTTCGGATTCAAAAGTATCTGGATTTATCCAAGAGACCATTTACACACGAGTCTGTATTTCTTTGCTGGATTTATCCAAGAGACCGTTTACACACGAGTCTGCGTTTCTTTGGATTAGTTAGTTAGTGTTCGGATTCAAAATATTTACATATTTAGATTTTGGATTCAAAAGTATCTGGATTTATCCAAGAGACCATTTACACACGAGTCTATATTTCTTTGGGTTAGTTAGTTACTGTTCGGATTCAAAATATTTACATTAGATTTCGGATTCAAAAGTATCTGGATTTATCCAAGAGACCATTTACACACGAGTCTGTATTTCTTTGGATTAGTTAGTTAGTGTTCGGATTCAAAATATTTACATTAGATTTCGGATTCAAAAGTATCTGGATTTATCCAAGAGACCATTTACACACGAGTCTGTATTTCATTGAATTAGTTAGTTAGTGTTCGGATTCAAAATATTTACATTAGATTTCGGATTCAAAATTATCTGGATTTATCCAACAGACCGTTTACACACGAGTCTGCGTTTCTTTGGATTAGTTAGTTAGTCGGTTCGGATTCAAATATTTACATATTTAGATTTTGGATTCAAAAGTATCTGGATTTATCCAAGAAACCATTTACACGAGTCTGCATTTCTTTGGATTAGTTAGTGTTTTGATTCAAAATATTTACATTAGATTTCGGATTCTAAAGTATCTGGATTTATCCAAAAGACAATTTACACGAGTCTGAATTTCTTTGGATTAGTTAGTGTTGGATTCAAAATATTTACATTAGATTTCGGATTCAAAGGTATCTCATGGATTTATCCAAGAGACCATTTAGTATATGAGTCTGCATTTCTTTGGATTAGTTATACTGTTCAAAATATTTACATTAGAATTCGGATTCAAAAGTATCTGGATTTATCCAAGAGACCACGAGTCTGCGTTTCTTTGGATCAGTTAGTTAGTGTTTGGATTCAAAATATTTACATTAGATTTCGGATTCAAAAATATCCAAATTTATCCAAGAGTATGGAATGCCATACTGGACAAAAGTGGTCGATAGATTTTTGGCGTAGTTTGCCCTATATAGATTTACCGCCTAAAATACTACGAGTATCAAAGGGAAAACAATACTAAAAGATAACGTTGCTCCTTTACTTTGCTGTTTTGTTCATTTTTCTCGCTTCAAACATGGCCGAAGCCCACGATGAAGACTTCTAGAACTTTCTGTTGTCGTTAACAAAATGTCTAATGCGAATTGAACAAAATGAATTTCCCGGTGATCTGAGGTTTTTAGACTATCTGCACGATCGTCTTGAAGGGCACATTCAAATTGTACTAGCAATCTCTTTGCTGGATTTCTGCATTTCTTTGGATTAGTTATATAGTGTTCGGATTCAAAATATTTACATTAGATTTCAGATTTAAAAGTATCAGGATTTTTGATCCAAGAGACCGTTTACACGAGTCTGCATTTCTTTGGATTATTTAGTTAGTGTTCAGATTCAAAATATTTACATTAGATTTCTGATTCAAAAGTATCCGTATTTATCCAAGAGATCGTTTACACACGAGTCTGCATTTCTTTGGATTAGTTAGTTAGTGTTCGGATTCAAAATATTTACATTAGATTTCGGATTCAAAAGTATCCGTATTTATCCAAGAGACTGTTTACACGAGTGTGTATTTCTTCGGATTAGTTAGTTAGTGTTCAGATTCAAAATATTTACATTAGATTTCTGATTCAAAAGTATCCGTATTTATCCAAGAGACCGTTTACACGTGTGTGTATTTCTTCGGATTAGTTAAGTTAGTGTTCAGATTCAAAAGTATCCGGATTCGTCGCAAAACCAGCCTCGTACCCAGGCGCTTATTTTTCTACCCGTTGCGTTGCGTGACGCGCGCGTGGATGCGCCCGGTTTGCGACGCAAATAAGCCGCGCAACGCAAAACAAGCACCTGGGTTATAGACTTGTCCATGTCGGAATTCACTGATTACGGACTGTCGCAAAACTGTTTCGGATTCGTCATTCTCAGGGGGCGGATCTAGGAATTTTTACACCTTAGTCAAATATCTGAGATGTGTACAAATGTATAGGCGGTTTCCGGGGCATCCACCAAGAAAATATTTTCAATGCCATTTCCCATTTAGTATTAAAAAAGTTGCTTTTATAGTTATTAAAGGTAACTCCGTTAAATTGTGTATATTAAAGACATTTTATGTCCTACAGTACATGGTGTTCTACATTTTTGCGGACAAAATTGTAGAAGCATATTCTAGTTATCTCTTTGGTATTTAATATAGGGTAGGAAGGATTTCTTGGTTTATTTTGGCCATGTCGTGCACAGCGACAATAGCCCCACCACTTTTTTACAAAAACATGGGAAAATACTTAGTCGATTTAATAATTTAAAATTCGATAGACGGACAATCATCAAGCTCAAATTCTCAGGAAATGTCCAGGAACGGGAACAAACCTGTAACCTTCCTGAGCCCCAGTAACTCAATGGTTAGAGCGTCTCACTGGTAATCAGAAGGTTACAGTTTCGTAACCTGTCCGGGATTCAAAAACATTTTCTGAGGATTTGACGATTATCCATGTATCGTGATCTGTTTACTTCAAGCTCCCACATTCACTGGTGAAACAGAAAACACAGAATATTGAAGGTAATATATTTTATACCAACACAATATTGTCTTAAAATAGATTTTCAAACATTTAATTTTATCATCGGCCGTTACACTCATGCCTACGCAATAGCACTTTGTCGAGATCACGTCAGTACCCATGTTTGTCCGTATTTACCCATAATTATTGCGGCCATAACAAAAGAAAATAGCTCATTTGCAATCATTTGTGAGTCAAATTTGGTTGTTTGTCCGCATTTTGAGCTATTAATATAGTAACCGCTTAAAGTGCCACTACGATGAAAATTACCCCCCCCCCCATCTTTTAGATTTTCTTTCCCATAGAATAGTATTTCAGGGTCGAAAGTGATCATCGATGTAAAAATAAACTAAAAAATGGTATTTTGAAGTAAGTATTTTGAGCTCTGAAATCACTATTATTTATTATTACTAAAAACGTGTTCCAAGTGAGCACGCAATTTCAAAAGGTAATATTGTTTGTGACGTCAGATTCTCACTGCTACGCCTAAATTTCGGTCGAGATTATTTTTTTTCTTGTTTTTTTCGAGAAGTAGCTTTCAGAAGAAGAATTTGAAAAAATGACCTTGATTTACTTGAAGAATTAGCCACGTGGAGTCTTCGCGTTGAGAATCTGACGTCACTTCGTTACGCTGGTCAAGAACATGAAAGATTCATGGCGGACATAACAACTACAGATTCCGAGTAAGAAAAATAATACTTGCCATCGTCGAATCGCAAAACGGTTTCGGCCGAGTAATATTTAGAAGCTCTGCTTTATAAATACGTAAAATATCGATAGGTAAATATTTGATCGTAGTGGCACTTTAAAGGGATATTAGTTACCTCATACAATCTCTCATAAAAGGCTAAACCAGCAATACAGATTAATAATTGACGACGTTTTAGAAATATTCGATTCTTGATTTTCATTGTGATTGTGATGGTAATTGACATGTTTCTATTCAACTCCACCTCTAGCGAATGTTCGCCTAAGAGGGCCAGATGCAGATAGAGGTATAGGTCGTGTTGAAGTATCTCGTAATGGTACATGGGGAACAGTTTGTGATGATTACTGGGACATCGAAGACGCTAGAGTTATCTGTAGACAGTTGGGCTACTCCGGTGTTATAAAAGCTTTGCAGGGAGGAAGTGATGGTGTTCCGAAAGGTTCCGGACAAATATCATTGGATGGCGTTCGATGTAATGGGTCGGAGTCCACCATTTTCGAGTGTCAAAGTTACAGCTGGGGAGTTCATAATTGTGGACATCATGAAGATGCTGGTGTGGAATGTTTAGCATCAGGTAAATAAATACATTTTTTCTCATTAATTGTATATGGGAAGAATATGAGATATTGTACAATTTAATTTATTAAAAGCAGGTGGTTATTTGCTATATTCGAACGCAGTCACAAAATCCAAAATTACCTTGAGTAAATTATATGTTCATGATTTTTATCTAAGCCGTTTTTAGTCTTTTACTCAATTCAATAAACTAGGGTTTCTTACCATTTTTGTCGGTTGGACTTTTCTACAGCATTTTTAGCAGTACATCTGGGGAGCAACCCCCAGTCATCTGATTTCCCCCCACAGTCAGCATTTTTCTGCCCACAGGAAAATTGGTCGTTTTGTTTTTCACGTTTGCAATTAAGTAAAAGGAAAATTTTCTTAAGCACTGAAATATGTCGATTGTTGAGTTGTATATCTGTTCATTAAAAAATAATTGCTGATATGAGTTTTCGTGTGAATTAACCGAAGTGGGTCATCACCTACCTATACTATCAAGTTTTGTGATTGGTTGATTCAAACAATAAAACAATAGAATCAACCACAAAGAAACCAATGTCCTAACCCTATCACTTTTGTTCCATATAGCCAATCACAAAACCTGTTCAAGGGGGCACTGCGCATCATTTACACATTGCGCATGATTTACACATTGCGCATAATTTACGCATAATTTACGCACGGTTGCCCTCGGCTATTGAATAACTCTTTACAAGTACAATACAGATATAACCAAGCGTATAGTTTAGTTTATAGTTAATTAAGCATTGTCACACAATTATACAATAAAATTTATAACATATAATAACAAGATAAGAAATAGGCAGAAAGGCTGGGACACCACATCAGCTTTCGCCAATTACTATAGGCTCTTGTAACAATAATATAAGATACATAACATTAAAAAACATTAAAGGTATATGCATACACAAAAGGTATATGCATACAAACAAGAAACAGGATGCAGACAGACACAAAATTACATGATGTTAGCTTTAAAAACAACAAGATAACACCTGGCCCAGACCGCTAGCAGTGTTACACTTTAGACATATGGTCTTGCACGTACGTTGGACCGTCTTAGTCAAAAACAATATATTAAAGTGCAAAAATAATACCGTAGAATCTCGAAAGTAGTCGTCCCCTCGAAAGTAGCCGCTTTTTTAAACAATTACTACGAAAATCCGAAAGTAGCCGTCCTCCCCCGAAAGTAGCCCTCCCCTGAAAGTAGCCCCTTCCGATGTCTATAACTATTGTATAAATAAGTTGTAACATCTGTTTAACAATGTATTTTGAATGGCATGGATTAAAACATGTATAAAACAGTAATATCAAAGATTCAGGAATTTCAGACAGTAGTTATAAGTTTGTCTTTGTCATCATTCAGACGTCCTCTTCCATTTCGGTATCTGAATATATTCGGTATCGAGTACGGTAAATTATTAGCATTAGATAATAAGTAACAACTCTTATGTAATTTAATAAAAATAAAACAAAATTTTGAAACGTTGTACAAAATGTACAGTAGTGGTTAAAACTTGGCCGATGCTAAAAATAACAACCCGAAAGTAAGCGCTCTCCGAAAGTAACCGCCCATCCGAAAGTAGCCGCCCTTAGAGGTCACTAATTTCGAAAGTAGCGAACCCGGCTACTTTCGAGATTCTACGGTAATCCAAAAGAAACTTTCTAAAAACGTTCAAAGTAATAGTTCTTCGTCGCAAGTGTTCTGCTAAAGCGTTCCACATTCTACAAGTTCTTACAAAATAGGATCACTGGTACGTAGCAGTTTTGCACTTGTTTGATATAAATGTATAAGCTTCGTTACTAGCCGATCTACTAGCCGTGGCTGTATTTGAGACGTCGGTAGAATCACTGTTTATGTC
Organism: Chrysogorgia sp. JL179-B06; assembly: GCA_035772405.1. NCBI lineage: Eukaryota > Metazoa > Cnidaria > Anthozoa > Scleralcyonacea > Chrysogorgiidae > Chrysogorgia > Chrysogorgia sp. JL179-B06. Next base: position 964,913 of record JAYKKM010000182.1, on the reverse strand, counting down.
AATTAAATCGTGCATGGATTTAAAAAAGAAAATTAGGTCTAAGAAATCACGCTAATACGAGATTGGTAACAAGTTTATCTGCTGTAGTCGTTCCTAGTATGGAAATTTGCATCGAAAGAGAAGCTTTAAAATGTATGTAAAATGCACAAGCTCCACCCGTTTAAGTCTACACAAGCTCCACCCGTCATGGTGCCCACATTGAGTTGCGTATACCCAAGGTGTATACGCACAAGAGCAATAAGGTGCCGCGATTTGTAACATTCTGGCCATATCTATAGACATTCTACGGATGAAACCCAGTGATTTGTTTACTATGCAACAGCTGATCGACCATGTTAGGTCGCTAGAAATCTAGATATACCAAGATCCTTCATCATTTCACAGCTCTCATGCAAACAGGTTTCATTCATGGTGTATATAAAGTGCACATGCAGGCAGGATTCCTTTTGTGGCTTAAGATTGTTTAAATCAGTCTGTAGAGCCTCAGCGTCCATAACAGAATCCACTCTTTTGTGAACATTAGTATCGTCAGCAACGGAAGCAACGGCGATGACGTAGGAACGTCGCGTAGGTCGTTAACAAATATTAGGAACAACATTGATCCCAGAATGGACCCTTGTGGGACACCGATGTCACAGAAAGCTCATGTAGCGCCCCATATGGTGATTCGCTGTCTGCGTTTACGTAGTTAATCACTAAACCATTCAAGTAACTTGCCAGTGATATTGAGCTGACGTAGCTTGTTAAAGAGTGAGTGTCAACCGTGATGCATTGCACGCTCGGTCGGCCATTTTTTTGAAGCACGGAATTGCCTTGGTGGACTCATCCGTAAATATCTTGTCAAAATTATTCATTTTGTCTTTTAATTGAAAGTAGACATACCATAGAAAGTAATTATTTCTATATTTTCCACAAAACTGGACGTTTTCTTGACTTTCCTTTCGAACTATGTCAGCCTTGACTGACGCGAAGCGTGAGACCAAGTGACGAGGTCAAACAAAAAAATCAGTTCTGGATTGGATTGTGGATGAATAAGAAAGCGTCTATAGAGTTTTTTGAGAAGACTCGGCTAATTTCCGCAGTATTTACGACGTCAAGTTGGCAACGAAGCACTTCAAAACACTTCGCTACCGTACGCTATTGACACTTATTTTTTAAACAAAAGGGCGTGGTTAACCCTATCGAATGCTTTGGACATGTCGTAGAAAATGTCAGTTTGTTTTACTGAGTCCAAATGTGATCCAATGTAGTCTAAAACGGACAATAATTGTGTCACACACGACCTCCTCGGTAAAAACCATGTTGTGAAGGGTTAATAAGGCGATCAATATTATCAATAATGCTGGACAGTACACATCACTTTAGAAACAATGGGAAGCAAAGAAATAGGTCTGTAGTTTCAACAAAATTCTTCTTCCCTTCTTGAAAACTGATGATGTTGGCCAGTTTTCACTCGTCTGGGGGAATAGGGACTTGTTAAAAAGCATGGTGACTACGAAATCCAATATACGTTGGCGAGGTTACGAGCTGTGATAAAAAATAATGACTCAGGAGTTCAGTGAAGCCTTCAACACACGCACGCCGTCGGGTTTAGTGCAACAAGTAATTTAATATTATACAAAACGATTAATTATAATCACACTAGGTTATATGTCACAATCTGATTGGTTGGTTAATTAATACTTTAATAGCTATATTACATCTCTCCCTTTTTTCAAGTAGAGATGTTTTAATTGTTCCTTGATTAGCGTTAATATCCAAAACGTTGTGGTATTCTGGATTCTCGCGTTGACCTTCTTGGTAACGTTGCGTCTTGTTGCATGGTATTTAAAGGTGTCTCGCTGTCATAATCTTCATCTTCGGAGTTCTGTACTGTGACAGGGAAGTTCACGATTTTCTTTTCTGACTTGGACTTATTTTGGGCTGTGATCATAGAACCTTTTATTGCTTCGACTCGGAAGGGTTCTGGGTTGAACGGTGTGGTTAGTTTTTTTATGTTGTCGTAGGAGTACGGTGAAACCAATCTCGATGGTACTTCCTTTTGCGCGTTGATGTTTAACTCCGTAGGATTTCATTGTTGATTTTCTACTGTTGTCTTATCGCCTTATTTCTTCATCCTTCTGGCTGTTGTTGGTTAGCATCATGTTTGGAAGTTGGATCTTCAACTTTCTGTAGTTGAGTGCTTCGCTTGGAGAAATGTTAGTTGTGCTGTGTGGTGGTAACACGGTACTGGCGAAGAAATTGGAACATTGCTTGCTTCCAGTTGCGACCTTCGACATGATCTGCTCGATCGCCTTTTCAATAGTTTTCATAAAGCGTTCGGCTTCACCATTCGCTCTTGGCCAATATCAACTGTGAGGGAAAGGTCCACCACAATTCCGGCTAGTGCAGGTAGCTTTGGGTTGATGTTCAGGCTTCGGGTATCGAGGACGTTTTCGTGTTCTTGCCTACTGCGATGTGAAGGCTTGTTTGTGTAACCGTCGAACTTGTTGTCAGTGGTGTCTTATTACGCGAAAAATACCATTTGCAGTGAAGTCTGTCGATTGAATTTCACGAGCTTGCTTCTCACTGAGTTCGTTGGCGCGTCCAGCTTCAAGAAGTGCTGTGACAGAGGTTCTCCCTGAGAGCACGTAGTCGAAACTTTTGTGATGCGCAGATGAAGACAATTTGCGTTCTAATTTCTTTATCGACGTTGGAAAAATTGCAATGTTTAGCAAGTTGTCTTAGGCGGGTATGGTATATGTCGCAAGTGTTTCACTGTCTTTTTGCTTGGCTTGACGAAATTGGTATTCTTCATATACAGTGTTGAACTTGGGGACGAAATATGCGTTGAGACTTTCCAGTTTCCACAGCTTTTATGTAGTATTTTGCCTCTCCCATGTCCGAAAACGTGTTTTGTGTAGCATGCATCTGTTATGTTCATTGCAATGAGAAGTCGTTCGAAGCGTGCGAGCTACTTTGTCCATCTTGGACCAATGTTTATATACCACAGGCGTAGTACATACGAGTTTGGAGATTGGTTCACAGACCCTTCAGCTGTCAGTCACCAAAAAATGGCGGAACTTGGTAAGAGGCAGCAGGCAAGCTTGGTTAGATGATAAAGTTTGCTCAAAATGTTACGGGGAGGACCCCGGACCCACCTAAAAATGCGGTCACTGATTACCTACTTGTCGACTTAAGTCCCCCAACTTTTAATCCGTTCTACGTCCCTAACACTATTGCATAGCACGACTAAAAAAATATTTTAATTACCAAGAAAACATCAAAGCACCAATTAAGGATAACATAAAGCTAACATTTTCCAAGTTCCTCCGTTGTGTCAGTAAATTATGAAACATGGACACTGTTTGAATGAGAAGAGACTGCATGAGTGATTAAAAACTTATTTACGGTAAATTATCCTGCCAGCGGTCTTTCAGTACAGCCACAGTGACGAAGGAGTGAGAAAAAGACCAAGGGCAGGATAATTTTGCCGTAAAGACCGACCAAACAAGGTTGATAAGGTTTTTATTATATGGCTTTTTTAAATGTCTTACATTTCAGTTGTTTTGTATAATGACCGCTCTTTACGTAATAGTTCAAACACGAGACGGAGGACTTTACCGGGATTTCAAAGTCCGAGTGCCTATTGAAAATGCGAGCCGAAGGCGAGCATTTTTAATGTACGAGGGCTTTGAAATCCCGGTAAAGTCTGACGTCGAGTGTTTGAACTGACTTCTCAAACATAGTATAATTTATATATTTTCAAAGTCCTAGGACTTTGAAATATTTCAAAACGCCATCACGTGATCAGCTAGATGGATCTTAAACATTAATTTATTTTGTTTTTGGTTCATGAATTATTAATGAGTTTGAGAAGGCTTTGTAAAGACTGCTCAGCAACCAATGAGATTGCAGAAAAGCTACGTTAAGACCACACACGAGCCAAGCCATTTTATAAGTAATATTTCAAAGCCGACAATGCGGACTGGATCAGATTTCAAGTCCGCGCAATTAGTTGCAGTCCGAGGTGAAGCCGAGGACTGTAACTAATTGCAAGGACAAGAAATCCGGTCCAGTACGAATTGGAGGCTTTGAAATGGTATCTCAAAGTCAAACAAGTCAGTATTTACAGAGAAATTTGAGGTTGAAATCGTCAAAATCCTATGCTAATTAAGATCACATATCCAGTTGTCCGTCACGGAGTTGATTTTCTTTGTTTTTGGTTCATGAATTATTAATGAGTTTGAGATGGTTCGTTAATAGCCCTTATTAACACAAGGAACAACTCAATAAATGCTAGTGCATGACTGCATGTTACCGCACAATCAATTTGGTATATCGTACTCGTACTTTTTTAAATCGTACTTGCTTTGGGGCTTCAGTAATTGGCAGTAGCTGTTGCGGTTACCCAGCCTATTGTCTTAATGTCTGTATTTATGTTTGTAATGTATATGGCAAAGTTATTAAAATTAAAATTAAGTATTTAATTAATTATTGAATACACTGTATTTAATTTTTGTTTACAATTGTTCATATATTACATCTCACACTCAGATTTATTTTATAAGATCTGTGGTAATTAGAGACAAATGAAAACTGATTTGAATATTCCTTTATTTTTATTTAGTGTCGTCTTCAATAATGCCATCATCTCCAAATGGTAGGTATTTGCTATATTTATCAATACAATTATAAAGATGAAAGTGCGCGGTTTCATGTTGTCATATTTCATGCAACTGTTCAGCATCTACTAAGTCAGTCTTATTTCAGTTGTATTAAAGTAATACTGTTGCCTACTGGGCAGCTTCTGTGAAAATGGCTGATTCATTGTACGAGTGCGGGGTGTTACACCAAGCAATGCATTTCTGACTAAATTCAATAAATTATTATTATGACAATATTTTGTCATATTGTAGTTCAAATACCAAGCTCGTCCGCAAAACAATGCGAATTCCAATGCCGGTTGCAAAGATATACGTGTATTCCTCGAAAAAAACTGTCCGCTATTTGGCGATGATGAATGGAACTGCAATAGCTCTAGGTAGATGTCATATGCCACATATTTTTATAAATATCCAAACGCAATACAATTTGTTATCTATTATATTTATAATCATCTTCAATAATGCCTTCACCAGCGGTAGCAGGTATAGTTTTTACTTTAAGAAGTTTGAGCAATGAGTTTTTTATGTTCGCGTGGCCAACATTCTTGCTTCGTTAATCAAATTTAACAAATTTTCAAAATATTTATATCTATATAATTGTAATTATATACTACGCCTGTGGTATACACATATAAAAACTAATATTAATACTTCTGTATTTTTTATATAGTGTCGTCTACAATAATGCCTACATCAACATATGGTAGATATTTGTTATTTTTATTTGGTATTTAAAAACGATTAGTGCTTTATAGGGTTTACAAGTAGTCATGTTATTATCGCTCAGCCTGCGTAAGCATAAATCCTTATATATATATATATATATATATATATATATAGCCGGAAGTCCGCCGAGGTTCCTATGAGGTTTTTTTGTTGGATTATGTACTCTTACCATCCACAAAATAAAATAATTTTACTATAAAGAGGACCAGAAAACATTTTTCAAATTACTAGGCACAACGATTGATGACCTACCTACAGATTTACTGCGACTTTGGTCCCTTAGTAATGGCGCCTGTCAAATTTTACAGGTTTCATTTTCTGCCATCGGAGGACAATGAGTTGCTCGATCCAGTCTTCTTTCTAGATCAGTGGACAAACGGCACAAACATGGCCCATTAATTTCTAAGTACACAAGCAGGTTTTTACGAAGGGTAGGCACGTATGTTATGTATTTGGACTCGGTAATTCCAAATCTGTTTTCAAAATTGAAATTGGTTAAATATTGGTTGAGATAACGTTCAAAATCTACGACGTAATGGCCTTTTGGAATAGCGATGCGCACAGTTACCATTTATGTACCAAAACTCAGACAAACAAACCAAATTTGAATCTTAATGAATCCCTAAATAGTCATTTTTGTTGGAAATGCTCTTGAAAAACAGGAATAAATTATGGTCTCAGACAAACATGAATACTGACGTCATCTGTGCGCTTTATTGCGGATACGTATTTCTAGTATAGGTTTGTAAGGGTAGTGTTGAATAGCATCACGTCGTTGGACCTAATAGTGAATTTTATCTTGGTATGCCCAGTTAAAATACAAACGTAGTCATTTTTTGTTTGAGAAAGTTTTATAAAATAAAGAAATTAATTTCTCATTTCTACGAAAGCCTCATGGTGGGGACTTCAAAATAGCTTCAACTATTATTTCCAGACTCCAGTTGTGAGCTATTAGACATGATTGTCATAACAGGACACAACCAAGCATGATGCAATGTACATACATTATTTCCAACAAAAAGCAGGTCAAAATTGAAAATTCAACTGTGTTCTTAACTTAATTACCGTTGGCATAACCATTGGCATTGCCAGAATCAGTTCAAGGTTTTCACAAAAGCTGAATAGGCGGCCAATATCTAAAACGTTCGCTCCAGTTTGTTAAAACTCCGAGGTAATATTGAATCCGAAGAACTCACAAACTCTGAAGTCCAAAGTCTGAAGTCGATGCGACGCAGGCAAAATCGGTAAAATCTTTCAATATCACACCAACTAAACTCTATTCTTTCAATATCAAACCAAATAAACTCTAAAATATAAATTCTAAAGTTCGAAATCTAAAGTCTGAAATCTGAAGTCCCCACCAGGCTTTCGTACATTTCAGCTTCCGGACAATATTTTTCATTATTATATGGAGAGGAATATTATACCAGGGACTAAAACACTCGTAGAATACACCACATCCGGCAACCGAGTGGCGTATTTCACGCATGTCATGTTCACGAGTGACATATCGACAAGTCACATCACTTTTCCACATCTTTTGTTAGTTTTGAATGAAGTAAAAAGCTCTCCATGGCTCTATTTCGCAAGTCATTGTTGCCATGTATATTTTATTTGTATTTTCTGAATACTTTAGATTTTATTAATGGGAACTGTACACAAAAATAAATTACTTTTGAATAAAAGGCCTTTAAGTATAATGTTTATAGAAATGTTAATAGTTTTACGGTATCTGCTCTTGTACTCGAGAAATAACGTTTTCATTCTCGTATTTTATGCTTCTGGACGCCGCCATTTTCGAGTTTGTTCGACGGCTCAAGATTGATGTATAGCGGTAGTTTTCTTTTTACGTCATTGTGTGCTTGTCTTTTGTTCCTTGCACTCCAGTGACGTCAAATTGAAAAGAAACCCCCGCTGGACCTCGAGACTGAGCCGTCGAGCAAATTCGAAAATGGCGGCGTCCAGAAGCATAAAATACGAGAATGAAAACGTTATTTCTCGAGTACAACAGCAGATACCGTAAAACTATAACATTTCTGAACATTATAGTTAAAGGCCTTTTATTTAAAAGTAATTAATTTTTTGGGCACAGTTCACCTTTAATGCCTGCACGACCACGGGTCTAATTTCATTGTCCACATATAACATAAATAAAATATAATAATTATATGTTCGATGGCAATATACAATAGCGAGGTTAAGCTTGACTTGGTATACGAATACGTGTACCGATAATATTACGTAATGCTTAGTTATCAATAGCGTTGCAGTTGCTGTTTATAGAACCAAAACTCCAACATACAAAGTAGAAATTGAAATTCTATTTCAGAAATCTAACAATATGATACTAATGAACATGAAATCAAGACAAACACCATGAGCATTCAACTATTATACAACGTTGCTTACGAATTTGAAAGCGTATACCTTCCTCGCTGTGACTGAGTGCGAGATTTTCAGTCCAAAGTGAAGCTCCTTGATTTATCTTTATCTTCTTCATTGCAATAGTGTGATAAAATAGTGCAGAAAACCGCTCTCGACGAAACATTTTCCTGACTTGTTCCATTCGAACCTGTATTTTTGTCTTTGAGAAGCCGCTCTTAAACGCTATCGAAGTGTTGACTGTTGAAGAAGTGAGTTACAGTAATATTCGGCCGTGAAAACAATGACATGCAAATTTTCGTCAAAACTACTGACAGTCAATCTGACAGTGTCGAATATGAATCTATTAACACTATTGTTGGAAGTCCCTAGAGGTTCGTTTTTGAAGCTGTTCAAAACACTCGCATCACCAACCTCGTCGGCGAAAAGGGATCGGCTGGTCCATTCTATAATGCGATTGGCTTGTCAAATTAGAAGTGATAGCTTTCGTTAAATTGGATATATGCTTCTTCATACCTTTTGTAAGAGCTAACCATGGATGTATTGTCGATTATTAAGCTTGTTAGCTGCTTTTATGCGGACGAATGCTGACATGAACAACAACTTTGTTGACCTGAATATTTCTCAATTATTCAGGTCAACAAAGTAGACAAAGGCAATGGAACAAAGACCACAAAAATTATCATATCTAAACACCCAGGTCGCAAAAATAGAATCAGTTAAGTCTCTGAAGATGTTACTTGTGTATAGTGACAAAACTCTAGTTTTTTAAAATTATGTTTTTTTAAATCTTTCCATTGTTATGGCTTTTAAAAATTATTTGCTGGACAATTATCTTTGTAACAATACTTTGTTTTTCGTCTGGTGAGTCAATTGATACAACTGAAGAATATTAGCAAAAAGACTATTATTATTACAGGAAATTTCAAATGTGTAAAAAATGTACATGGAAATTAGTTGGTGCAATTATTAAACGTAATAGAAAGAGGCATGCACATCCAACAAGAATTAAACGAAATGATAAAACGTATACAAGAGACACCGACATTTCCGAACAATTTAATCAATATTTTATAAACCGGAAACTCCACCAATTACTCTTCTTTTAGAAATCAATTAAAAAGCACTTTCTCGAAAACCAAACATAGTGATAGCTTAATTGTATGAAAATAGATTCATAGAAATTGTCACTCATGTCGTTATCATTGTTAACACAAAACTGTGAACTATACTGGCTTATTATCACAATTAGAAAGTAGCCAATGAAATGCACGGGAGATAAACAAACTAATAATTAATGAGATGCGAAAAGTTAAATCATTTGCTATTTTACAGTCGATCATGCAAAAAACAAACTGAGGGGGAGGGAGGGGAGGGTTTGTTACCTCTAAATGGAAAGACAACGTTCCAACATATCAACAAACCAACCAAGAAAAATTAATGTGGTAAGATTTTAAATAAATGTTCTATAACAATTTACGTTTCTTCTTTCTCATCGCAGGTTACCCCTCGAAATGTTCTAATAAAGTTGACCTTGGTTTCATCTTGGATAGCTCTGGAAGCGTTACCTCATACAATTTTCAAAAGATGAAAACATTTGTCAAAGACCTCATTGAATTCTTCTCAATTTCTCCAGAAGCAACACGGGTGTCTGTAATGTCATATTCAAATGACGCTAGAATTAACATTCGGTTCCTCCAGCGATTCTACGACAAACACGAGCTTTTCTCGGCTGTGGATAACATTGGATACAGTGGTGGAGGAACTGCAACTGCTGCGGCTTTAAATATGGCTTATCGCGATATGTTTAGTCACAACTTTGGAGCAAGGCAGACAGGTAAGTTCTTTCCTTCCTTTTCTCCTCTATACTTTCTTTCTTGTCCTTTTTTGTTTCCTTCCTTTCTCATTCCTTCAGTCCTAGCTTCTTCCCTTCCTTCATTCCTTCTCACTTCTCGTTAAATTTGCTTTCCTTTCTTGTTTCCCCCATTTCTCCTTTCCTACGTTTCATGTTTTACTCAACTTTCTTACTTCCTTTTGTCCATTCATCAACCCAGAGAAATACCATCTATTACAAATTCCGTTTTTAGGAGCAAAAAAAGTTCTTATCGTCCTGACCGATGGGCAGAGCAATGGTTTTGTCAATATTCCTGCACAAAAGTTAAGAAATGCTGGTGTAATTATATTTTCCGTCGGAATTGGCAATAACATAAATATGAAGGAGCTGGAGATTATGGCGTCACAACCGAAAGAGCAACGTGTGATTCTACTCAACGATTTCTCTGAACTGAAGACTCTGGCGAAGACAATGTCATCTGAGACTTGTAGCGGTAAGCGTTACTTAGTAATTCTAAGCCGTACTGTAATTTACGAAACCCAAACAACCAGTAATATAATAGGGACGTATGTTATGTACTTAGATTTAAAATCGAGATAACGTTCAAAATCTACGACAAAACGGCCGTTTGCGATGCTCGAGGAATATTCCTTGAAATAATTAATAGAAAAATGTTATCTTATAGGACAGAAAGCGAGGGGTTATTGCGTATACGTATTTCTTATAATAATTAATAATAGGTATATTATTATATTTCTTATAATAATACGAGGGCAAGAGTTGATAGATACCTAGACAAGAGTTTATATAATATAGACAAGAGTTTATAGACAAGTGATAGATATAAAATGATAGACAAATGATAAACAAGACTTAACTCTCAACGAAGACGACAGTTCATGAGATTCTGATACCGCGCGAATGTACTTTGTCAATGAATATTTTTAAAATCTTACGAGATAATAGACTATTGTTTGATTTAAAAGAAACAACAGCAATAAAGAGCATTTAAAATATGAAAAGTAAAAACTGAACTAAACTGATTCACAGTAGCCACAAGAGTAGATGGAAGTGCTTGAGAGTTGATGAAAGTTCAGAGTCAAACGAGAGCGAGAGTTGGAACTTTGATCGGAGTTTAAGGTTCTCTCAATGATTGTTGCACCAGTGTATGGAATTGTTAATTTAATTGTTATGATTGGCTATGACAAATGTTTCAAATGTTCCTTTCGACTCCTGTCAGTCAAATAGAATCGTCGGGATGCCTTTAATGAACTGATTGTTTCTTTTGTTACAGCTTCCAATTTTCTTGTGATTTGTGACGACGTTGCCATAAATGTTGTATTCGAGCGTTCGAACTTGCCAAAATCTATGGATGTTGATCGACTTTAATTTTTGAATCGACTTTAATTGATTTTAATTTAATTTTTACTTGGAATAATGTCCGCTTTTGTGATTGGCTATGACAAATGTCTCAAATGTTCCTTTCGACTCTTGTCAGTCAAATATATTTTAATGAATTGATTGTTTCTTTTGTTACAGCTTCCAATTTTCTTGTGATTTGTGACGACGTTGCCATAAATGTTGTATTCGAGCGTTCGAACTTGCCAAAATCTATGGATGTGGGTCGACTGTACCTTAGGGATCGTCGATGCAAAGCTAGCCACAATCGAACCCATGTTTTTGTCAAAACATCTCTGAAAGGCTGTGGGACAAGTTACCATGAGACAGATCAGGAGATGTTCTATTCAAATACCTTATCTGAGGATTCTTTCCAATATCGGCCGCCGAGTGGATCAAGTGTCATAACCAGAGACCGCTTTCTTTTGAACATCACTTTCACTTGTAGTTACGGTCGCAAGAAGACAGTTGGTTCATTCAGTTTCCTTCCAGCAAGACAAAGATTGACTGTCAATCAAAGTGAGTAATTTTTATTATATCTGTCGAGAAAGTGTTTATACCTTTAACAGTTTAACTGTGTTGTTACGTGAACGCGAGTATTCTAATAAAATACACCTGAGCAACTGCAACTCCAAAACTAGGTCCCAAGGACAGTGCAAAGTTTTATAGAATTATGTATCATATTAAATAAAACACTAGTAGCATAACGCATGATACAAATTAAGTTTAATGCTATGCAGGATTAAAGATTGCTTGCTTATAAAGCTGCAGGTTGATAAAGGTGATAAGTTGGACAGAAAATTATGACAACGATCAACTATGTCTATGGATAAAATTTCACGGGCTAATGCCCTATGATTATTGGGAATAAACACAACATCCTAATAAGAAAGTTATTGCTGCAAAATTATGAAAATAAATTAAATGACGATGAACAATAAAGCAAGAAACAACAGAAAATAATGCTAGTCCAGTGTTTTGATGACGTTAAATTAAGCGAAGTACAAAGAACAAGAAATACAAGATTGATTTTGTAATAAAAAGTGCCATATAATGAACTACTCAATTACCTCGACTGTTTGGTCTTTACAGTAAAATGCTACTTGGTATTGGCCACTATTGCTCGACCAATACAGCAAGATCTCGGTTATATATTTCACCATAAAGACCTCAGTCTTGGTCATTAAGTAGTTAATATTAAAATTATTCTGTCTCAGAAAAAGTCAATCAGTCAATATCCCATCAGTGTTCCCCCACCCTGGGTTAACATTGATAGCCTGATATTTACATCACAAAAATTAATATCTTTAGTGAAGGAACATGGGCTAATATAATTATTCAGGCAGTTTCAAATGGTCTTAATTTTGACATTCATATTATTGGAACAGCACCAAATTTCTCCAAGGCTACAATTATACAGCCAATAAATGGCCAAGGAACAAAATTATGTTTCAACAACATAAATGAATCAATCTAACACTGAGTCGCAACCATACAAAACAAAGTAATACAGACAATTTCTATAAATTACAAGCTGCCATATCGGTACTCATATTAGTGCTGACTGCTCAGCAGCAACATTTATAACTAAGATGAAAGGATCAAGCAGTGTTGTTCAGTCAACAATAGATGTGGTTGGTGAGACATCGAGTTTATTTTCAGATGTTATCAATACATTGAAATTGAAAACAGAACACTTTTTACAAAGTCGAGGTATTGAAGAACATGATGTTGGAAGGCAAAATCTTCTTGATGTGTTTGAGCAATATGAAAAACCGTTTGAACATTTGGAAACTGCCTGCTCAATACCCAAAACATATCTACAATTGTATTTCTAAAATTCAATTAAGCCCAAGAATTATATACAATAAAAATTTCAAATAATCAAATGCTGTCATACAAATATAAACACGAAGTAAATACCGAAACTACAGACCGCTTTACAAAAGTGCAGGAGTCTAATTTCTAAAATAATAATCTCGCAGGTTATTCTGTATCCATTGTGTTCTATTATAAAAAGGCAGAGACTAGCTGCGCTTTAATACCTGTCCCTGTCCTGATCGTTGAAAATGCTGAATCATGACAAAACCGAACGTGATAGAAATATCCTGAATATCAGACCTTTATTTTATATCCAGGCTCGTCTTCCCCTAACAGACAACCAGTCCTTTATCCTACATCATATTTAATGCTGTAAGTCCACAAAATCCCTGACTTTTGAGCTAATGAGACACGGTCAGAACAATCAGTGATTTGCCATATACATATAAAAGCGGCGAATTTAATATGTATATGGAAAAATCACTGACTGTTCTGACCGTGTCTCATTAGCTCAAAAGTCGTTTTGGCTGATCCGTTTGAATCGTGCAATATTTGTGCAATGTTCTGAAGGGCGAGTCATTGGCGAGTCGTGATATGACGAACTAAATAAAGAGGTTTTTACGAAGGGTATACACGTTCGCGTAATATAATAGGTACGTGTGTTATGTATTTAGACTCTCTATTTTCAAATCTGTTTTCACAATTGAAAACGGTTAAATATTGATCGAGATAACGTTCAAAATAATATACGACGATGCTGACCGCGGCTGGCTGATTGCCAAATAATTTATTTATTTCTAAGTACATAAACCGGTTTTGGGGGGCCGTAGTTCAGGTATGGATGAATAAGAGTATAATATATGTTAGTTAGCATACATAAGTTGAAATGTCGCCTTAATCGAAATAAAATTCCTAAATATCTAGCTATTTTACTATTAACATGTGAAATTTGATTATTCCACTGAAGATGCTCATCAATATAAACTCCTAGATATTTTATACAGTTTTTACGAGTAATATTAGGAATATCGATTAAAGTATTTTAACATATGTCTTTTTAAAATGTATTGAAAGCTTGTTTGCTGAACAATACTTATTTAATTCATCATTTATAATATTTTGTAAGATATTAGGAGTTTTTGAAGAATAAAATATATTTAGTGTATCATCAGCAAATATTCTAAATCGGAGTATATATCAGAGCAGTTTGGGAGATCGTTTATATAGATAAGGAAAAGAAGTGGATCGCCTTTATACGTGGTTTATATTCTACATTCTATTTATTTGATCCTTCATGCTATAGAAAATGTCTAGCATCATTCTGCTGGCATGCCTAATCCTGAACACTTCTACGGGCAACCTCGTACCCACTGCTCCTGTGTCAGTCCCGAGGCAGCATTTCACTTCTGATAACTCCTCCTATACTGTAGTTTAATCCTAGTGTTTCTCACTTTTATTTTTAGGAGGTGTTGGTAATTTTACTTTCGCCATGGACTTCTACCAAGGCAACTCCTTTATTGAACCGTATTCGTTCTCCGACTATCCAGTGTTTAGAAAACTTTCTGATTTGATCTATATCCAGTATTCTGTAAATACTAACAACACTGATATCGTGATTCGCGCTGAAACATGTCGAGCTACTCCAACTAACAGACCTTTTGACTATCCACAATATGTTTTTATTTCTGGCGGGTAAGTGAACTGTTTAAGTTTGTGTCGATCATTTGACCATTGTTAAACTAAACGCTAAACTATTTATCATTAACTCCTGGATCATGCGAAGCATAGGAGCGAGTTATTAGAGTGGGGTGATTGTGTCACTCACTGGCAGTGATGTTAGCAATCGGAATGAACTTCATTAGTTTCACGCCATTCTCTTACAAAACAGGGCTCATAAAAACACTTATTGACACAACATACAAAATCAACTGTACCCTAGTAAAGGCTTTTACGACGATCTCAAAGACCTTATCAAAACCCTCTTGAAAAACCAGTTTCCGGAAAAAAACATAAAGAGAACAGAAAATAACTACTTGGAAAAACAAAGCAAACAACTCAGAAAAACTGACTAGAATGATCCTCCAGCTAACAGGACATATTTTCTTTTACCGTACTTTGAAAACTACTCAATCCGCGCGATCACCCAAAGTAAATTAAGAAACATGATCTATAACTACTGCAAATATATAGATGCAGTCAAACTTGTTTTCTCGACCTTGAAAATAAGCCAAATGTTCAACAACAAAGACAGAATTCAGATTGATCACGTCAAAGAATAATTTGCGACCAGAACGTCCTTGGCGGCTGAAGAACTGCAAGGAGTACCATCCATGGTACTCATCATCGGAAACATCGCTTTTCTTTGCTTACTTTTGACCACCCTGGATCCGCCACTGCTATAAGTAACTATAACTACCTAACCTTGGCTATAGATTTTCCGGGCGGAAAGCGTAATCGCAGTATAAATATAAGATCCATGCAGCTCAATATACGTAAATGTATTGCTATAATAATATGAAAAAAGTAAAGTTTAAAAATATATTTACTAACGTTTCGTTGTGAATTTACATCATCTTCAGAGTAACAATTACACTCAGTGAAAACTATCTATATATAAGTCTATATTTACATATATAGGAGAATAATTAATTAGACGGCTAACCAATGAGGAACGAGGTGACAAAACAGAAGGTGACATACGTAACAGAAGCCGAAAAAAACAACAAAAAACAATTAAAATAGAGGAAGCAGGATGGAAGAGATGTTCTCATTGTGAGATGGTTTGAATTTAGAAATCAGTAAACTCTCTCGAATGCGTAGTTCAAAGTTGGAAGAACAAGAAGAAATAATATGGAGAAGTCATCAGGAGTAATAGTATGATAACTAATGATAGCAGAAAGGGAAGTGGTTGCAAATACCTAACCTACTATATAAGTATCACACACTGCGATTAATTATACGACCGATTACTTATGCTAGTGCATGGTATAATAACACGAAGTAACACGGAGCATTGTTCGTGAGCAGATGTACCAATACACTTGTGAATATATTCACTATATAACATGAATCAGGACAAGAAATGAACCCGATTAATCGCAGTGTGTAGACATACCTTTTTGCAATTAATCGAACCGATTTATCCATGTGTATGTTGTACAATCACGTAAGTAAAAAGGAGCATTATTATTGAGCAAGTTTCGTCTTGAATAATATTCTCTTGAATAAATTTACTACCTACTATGTATCGCAGTGGGATTATTTCGCATGTTTAAGTTTAATTTTATATAATAAACAAAGTGTGTTGGAGTGAGTGATAAAGGAGAAAAGTTTCGACTACATATCAAGCAGGGTTCTGGAAGTTTACCTTAAGGGAGATCAAAATAGTTTTCAACCCTCAGTTTCCATATTTTCCAACCAACCCTCTCCCTTATATCTGGAGACTCCATTATACCTGGAGGAACGTCCTCTATACCCTTGATCAATCCCTTATACCTGGAGGAACGTCCTCTATACCCTTGACCACCCCCATATACCTGGGGAAACGTCCTTTATACTCTTAACCACTACCTTATACCTGGAGGAACTACTTCATTATACCTAGAGGAACTACTTCATTATACCTGGAGGAACCACTTCCTTATACCTAGAGGAACCACTTCCTTATACCTGGAGGAACCACTTCGTTATACCTAGAGGAACTACTTCATTATACCTGGAGGAACTACTTCCTTATGCCTAGAGGAACCACTTCCTTATACCTAGAGGAACTACTTCCTTACACCTGGAGGAACCACTTCATTATACCTGGAGGAACTACTTCCTTATACCTAGAGGAACCACTTCATTATACCTGGAGGAACTACTTCATTATACCTGGAGGAACCACTTCCTTATACCTGGAGGAACCACTTCCTTATACCTGGAGGAACTACTTCATTATACCTGGAGGAACCACTTCCTTATACCTGGAGGAACCACTTCGTTATACCTGGAGGAACTACTTCATTATACCTGGAGGAACTACTTCCTTATGCCTAGAGGAACCACTTCCTTATACCTAGAGGAACTACTTCCTTACACCTGGAGGAACCACTTCATTATACCTGGAGGAACCACTTCCTTATACCTGGAGGAACTACTTCATTATACCTGGAGGAACCACTTCCTTATACCTGGAGGAACCACTTCCTTATACCTGGAGGAACCACTTCCTTATACCTAGAGGAACTACTTCATTATACCTGGAGGAACTACTTCATTATACCTGGAGGAACCACTTCCTTATACCTGGAGGAACCACTTCCTTATACCTGGAGGAACCACTTCCTTATACCTGGAGGAACCACTTCTCTGTATCTGGAGGAACCACTCCATTATACCTGGAGGAACCACTTCACTGTATCTGGAGGAACCACTCCATTATGCCTGGAGGAACCACTTCATTATACCTGGAGGAACCACTTCGACCACTCTGGAGGGAGCGCGTGGCCACGGGAGCGCGTGGCCACGCGACGAAGTCGCGCGCGGTCGACTTGTTTAGTTTATTAGATTTATCACTCTTAGGTGAACGGAATACGTGAACGGACTTGTGAACGGACTTGTTTCACTTGCAGGGGTTTAAATCTAATTATAAATTCTGGCGTGAAAAGTGAGCCATACATAACCGCTTCTTTGCATCCCAATCCATTTATGTCATGAACTTGTGTTATAATTATCAAGAAACAACTTCACCAGATCAACTCAAACCCTTCGAATAATCTTACCTGTCATCACTAAAGTCGCTTCCGCGTCGAGGAAAACAATGACGTCACAGGTGGAAAAACTCGCCTGTAAAATGTGGCGCGTGCAAAAAATTTTTTTGGGATCACTTTACTGCGCATGTGTAGTAATCCCACATTAATAGTCTCGCTCACTAGTCTACTAATTTAGCACCTCAAGTAGGGGAGTGGATGGGTTATTTAGGGTTAGGGTGGGTTATTTAGGGTTAGGGTGGGTTATTTAGGGTTAGGGTGGGTTATTTAGGGTTAGGATAAAAGTTGTTTCGGGTAGCCAAGCAGATTGCTTCCCATGGCAAGTGATCCCAAAAAATTTTTCTGCGTTGACAAAAGTCCTTTCCGCCGCAAAACCAAATCGCGTCATAAAGGGGACTGGAAAGGACTTTGGAAAGTCTAGTATAAAGCGTGAAAAACAAGCAACTACTGTAATAGCCCAGTAATAAATGACTTGTTAGCCCTCGTTTGCTTGGTCCGCACTGGAGGCATTTGCCTTGTAGACCTCGGCCTATACAGAAATCTCTGGCAAGTACTTCCCGGAAAAGACCTTACACTCTGTTAATATGTAGATATTTTTTACTTTAGTCTAATTTTATTTCCTCTATTTTTTAGTTGTGATAAAGATAACACGATTCGTCATTATACCAATGGTACGAGCCAGGTACAACGGTTCAGCATCCAAGCGTTCCGTTTTCTGATCGAACATCGTTTTGTATACGTACATTGCGACCTGGTACTCTGTAACAAGAACTCCCAAAATTCCATTTGCACCCGTGATCACTCTTGCCACAATAGAGAGCGTCGTGACGTGTCGTCACAAGACGATAGTTCCCGGATGTACGCGCTTTCGTTTGGCCCAATAATGCATTCGAAGGAATCCCGTCTTGATGAAAGCTCAGGTAATAAGGAGCTTTGATATTTCATGTTAATATTTCTACTTCCTAACGTAACCATTTGCATATCCATACACAGACATGCAGACACAGAAACAGGCGTGGACGTAAACATAGACATGCAAAAACACAAACGTGAACATAAACGTAACACATGCATAGAAAGCCACATAGTCAACATCTAATAAAAACTTTGCTAGTTTGGCAAATCTGCGGTCATTTTTAGTAATTTTTTTTTACAAAGTGCGTGGACAAAATAGGGGGAAATGTGGTAACACAGGACGAAGTTTGAAGAGAACACTGACTCCCCTTCGAAAACCCTCTTTAAAATTGATTACTGTAAGTTCTGGCTCGTACCCTGCCGTCTCTGTATCGTCTAAACTTAAAATCCTCCTAGATACGCATCAGATACGCATTAGAGCCTTGTCACTGGCCAAAAGAACCGCAGGCTCTGGGGAACAAGTTGTGTGTATTTCGCAACCAAATTAGTTCAAAAGGCATTAAAATTACGTTGCAGGTGCTTGAAATAAACCAGCAACTTACAAATATTTCGCAAACCCTACTAAAGCATAAACATTTAAATCTAATTATCTAGAACGTGTCATATTTATACAACACGAAGAAAGGTTTGTTTTGTGCATTTCTTCACTTACCATGATTAGAATTGTCCATACGAGGCAAGAATTAGCTAACAACAATGAACGAGAATACTGCTTGTCAAGGATTCATTATATTATTCACGATAATTCCATGATATTCCGCCGTTCCGGGTTTTCACAACGGCCTCTAATAATGTGTAATTTATAATTAAGTCAATTATCAAATAGATATTAGGATATATCTGCTAGTGACACAAATTATTAGGATTACGCGATTGTCTCAGAGGAGATGAGAAAGGATATCTATATATATGAATTGAAAGAACGAACTGAAAGAACTCTACCTTTTCTACCCATTGAACTTGGACGAGAGGAGACCAAATTCGAACTCGCACGAATTGATGAACCTGTATTGAACTCTATCTTTAAAATATCTTGTGTCATTTAAAACCTTAAAAACTGGCAAGCCAAGTTTAAACTTGATACGACTATGTACCGCGGTAACCAATGGAGTGATTGTAAAATCGAAGTAATGTGGTCCCGGATTACTACAATTAATTTCAAAAAGAGGAAAAGTGGGAAAACCCCCCAAAAACATGAAAAAGAACGGTAGGAAGAGATAGAAAAGTAATCCGATTGAAATCATGGAGTGAAGCCAAACATACAAAGAGAGACCGTACTGAATGGGAGAGTGCATTGCAGCATTATGGGACAATGGGCGCGAAGAGGATGGATGAGTATTACATTTTAAAAACTAAAATGAACTGCATTTTTTTGATAAATAAGTAAATAAAAGTAGAAAATATCACACTTGCTAAACAAGCGAAGTTCGGAACTCCTCACGCGACCATTCAAGCCATCAACATCCCTGTACACACGTAAAACGCCACAGACCTGTTACAGCCTGTTGCACCTTCAGGCCTGATACAGGTGTATCATAGCTGTATCACACTGTTGTAGCCAACAGACTGTTCAGAACTGACGGTATCAGATTGGAACAGTCTGTTGGGTTGTCAGGGCTGTATCAGTCTGATGTAACAGAATGTTTTTTTGCGAAATTGTGATGTACACTGATAATGTAACAGCGCTGATGGAAGTTGTTGGTATCAGATAAATCAGGACTGATGAATACAGATGATAAGGCATCAGTGCTGACACTGACTGTGACCATCATAGCTGTTACAGGGGTCGCTACATTATCCTGAACAGACCTGATATCAGTGATGTTGAATGCTGTAACAGAACATGCGTTTTTCCGTGTGTAGGCAGAAACGATTTATACCCGAAGAAACCCAATCAAAGCCTACATAATGTACCAGTCCTGCTCGTCAGTACGCATTTATTTAAGAGAGAATATTTTAATCCCATTTCAGGCGATTCTGATTCAAATCCTAACTCCGCTTTGATTGGTTCTCTGGTTGGTGCGGCGTGTCTTGCTATTATTGTCTTAGCAACTGCTCTTGTTTATGTCATGAAACGACGACGTTTCGTGAACCTGCAACCTTCAACAACTCCTGAAATTCTTTCTATGGATAACATTGCGGCAAATACAGAATAATCCTATATTTCCTTAAGGATTTCATTTATTTCTATGTTAACTCACGGTTGATTAGCAACTAGGATACTGTGTACGTAATCCTAACAGAAGTAGGAAATAGTTTTTCTATTTAGTGGGCTATGATTATGGTTAATTCAATATAATAATGTAAGAATGTTGTGAATTAGGTTGATGTTGAACTCTTAATTTGTTTTGATTCCTTGCGTTTAAAAATGCACGTTAATGATTATGTTGACTATGCATATTATAAGGGTTTTTAATGTAATAAATATTTGACCTATGCATTGTTGCTGTTGTCGTCGTCTTTACTCAAAATCTTCTGCATGAGAACTAAAGCCGTTAATGAAACAAAAAGCAAAAACAAAATAACGAAATCTTCTCCTCATCTTCCCAACCTACTCTTTCTCCTCCTCCTCTTTCTCTTCCTCATTTCTTTTCCTCCTCTTTTTCCTATTGCTTCTCCACTTTCTCCTCCTCCTCTTTCTCCTTCCTCCTCATTCTCCTCCTCCCCTTTCTTCTGCTCCTCCTCTTTCTCCTCCTCATCTTTCTCCTCCCCCTCTTTCTCCGGCCTCCTCCTCTTTCTTCCCCTCTTTCTCCTCCTACTCTTTCTCCTCCTTCTCTTTCTTCCCCTCCTCCTCTTTCTCCTTCCTCCTCCTCCCTCTTTTTCCGCCTCCTTCTCCTCCTTCTCCTCCTCTCTCTCCTACGCTTCTTGCTCCTCCTCCTTTTGATCCTCTTTCTCCTGTTCCTCTTTTACATCCTCTTTCTTCTCCTCCTCTTTCCTTTACTCTTTCTCCTCCCCTTTCTCCTCCTCCTCTTCTTCCTCCCCTTTCTCCTCTTTCTCCTTCCTCCTCTTTCTCCTCCTCTCTCTCCTACGCTTCTTGCTCCTCCTCCTTTTGATCCTCTTTCTCCTTCTCCTCTTTTACATCCTCTTTCTCCTCCTCTTTCCTTTACTCTTTCTCCTCCTCTTTTTGCTCATATATTGAAAGCGCGCGCACGTTTCAAGAATACACCTGATGCAGCCTCCCCAGTTTTGGTTAATTTTGTAAAATAAATACAAAAAATAACTTACAATCAAACAAACACCGATGCCACGATGCCCGTGCTTGATTATAAATGAGTAAAAGTGACGAAAATATTAGCGCGGTTAAAATTAGCACAGTAAAATTGGCGACGATATGAGAAAAAATACACTACATATGCGAAGACGTCAACACATACATGTACAGTGGGCCTTGCATGGGACACACTTTTGCCAAAGACTGCATGCAGGCTATGAAAAAACAGGTTTCACAAAAACAGTTCATAAAGTAATTAATATTTTCGCGCTGCTAAGAAATTTTTTTTTCTCTGTTCTAATCATAACTGAGCAAAATAAACGCGATGATAAACGGTGGCTCTTCGTGTTTGCATCATTTCATTTTCAAAAAAGAACAAGCCCACCATGGTTAATATTACATGACATTAAAAAACATTAGTAATTCATGAGGGAAAGACAAAGGAAATCACTACCGTGTCGTAGGTTTTATATGTGATCTTTATCACATATACACGTCCTGATTTACATTCTTATTTAAGCCGTTTAATAAACTCGCAGCACGTGTTTTATCAGATCTAAAACACTCGGGCTACGCCCTCGTGTTTTAAATCTGATAAAACACTGCTGCTCGTTTATTAAACAGTACTTAATTTCCAGCTGATACAAATGTAAAATAAGTCAGAACATATGGTTTATAAACGAATCTATAATTCAATAAGATAGATAGATGGATAGATAGTTTATTCACAATAACATTGCAGCCATAAGCTGAATTAAGTTAAGTTTACAAAATTATAAAAGGTAAAAATATCTTAGACAAAAGGTAAAAATATCTTAGACTATTAGCTATATACAAATATTAGACTATAAGTTATGCTTTCAATGAATTTGAAATAATAAAACTCCTCTTAAAACGGTCTGTTTTAACCCTAGGTATTAAATTTACGCTTTTTCCTTAAATTTAGCGAGGATTTGTTAACAACCGGTAATAATTTATGTAGTTTATGAGTGTCGTCCAATAATATTTGCTGAAAAAGTTTATCGGTAAGTTGTTGACGGCGTTGAGAGAGAGGGACTGATTCTGCAATGGCTAAAGCTTCTCTTTTGGCTATGGCTAAAATTTCCCTCTTAAGCCAATGCCGATTTCACTTGCTATGGGATGATCAACGTGACGTTATTTGGACATGGCCGTTCCTGCCCACGAACTACAGTGAGTGGAACCTCCCGTAAGCGGACACATGCGGGACCTGGTCGAGGTAATCGACAGACGCGGTCTGGGCACTGGGAAGCATGGAAGGGGAAAAGAAACTCTAGTGGGGTTGAGAGAAAAGGCGGGCGAGGGTTTATTGCGTAACGTATTTCTAGTGTAGGACGTAACACGTGTTGGATGCACAGAACATGTAAAAGTTAAGGTAATGAATTTGCTCTTCGTTATATGGAATACGTACTATAAACACTGATCTCGAAAGAAGACTGGATCGAGCAACTATTGTTCAGAAATGAGCCGGAAGTCCGCAATTACTAAGGGACCAACTGAGGATCCTATGAGGTTTTTTGTTGGATTATGTGTTTTTACCATCGACAAAATAAAATAATTTTACTATAAAGAGGACCAGAAGACATTTTTCAAATTACTGGGTAAAACGATTCATGACCTACCTACAGATTTACTGCGACTTTGGTCCCTTAGTAATGGCCGCCGTTGGCTCTAATTATCAAGTGAGAGAAGCCTAATATGAGACGTCAAATTAGGTTCAAGATTTTATGCATTTAATGTTAACACTTAACAGAGGAACTATATTGGCCAGACACTAAACCTATTTCGCGAGCGTCACAGTTTGATTTGCTTGCAAACTCGGAGCATCTAATTTAATTATATCGAATAACCACGCATATACAAATTGTTGCTGGAGCACATTGTGTTTATTGCTGCTTAAACGCTCGAGCTAAATGCACTTACATGGTGGAGTTTATCTACTCCACTGTACGTCTAAGATTTAACATTTTTAAAGATCTTAGGGTGAAGATGAAAAACCCAACCTGCGTAAAACAGGATGGAGTATGTTTAAAAGTTCTTAATAAGATCGCCCCTCACTATCACACTTGCTATCAACTTATGGTAAACTACCATCAAATACAATTTTATCAACATGATAATAAGAATATACACTCCTGGGAAAATCTTCACTTCAATGTATAAATATTCACGTTCGTTCTCCTAAATAGACAAGTTTTTAGACACCTCGAATTTCCTGCTTGAAGATGGTTGAATATACTTATTCTTGGACTGGACACATTCCCATCCTCCATGCCTCTGCATCGACACATCGGATAAATATTGGCAACCCGGATCGGACGCACCACCGCTTCTTAAGCTGTGAGTCCCCAACTTCCGCAAATCTTCGAAAAATACCCCTAAGTTGCTTTTGATGATATCTTTGGCCGTAGTATAGGAAATCCCGCGTGATTGGTGGAAGCTTTGCACACCATTATTATTTTTAAGTCGACGAACAACTGGGTAACATGAATCAGGATCGCTTGGCAATATTTGGAGCAATCTTTCAGTGATAGAAACAGGGCATGTCGGTCTATTCGTTTTAGCGATGTAGATGGTATTACCAGCACGAAATTGGTCGTTTTTCCGTTTTGGTAAGAATATAGACATGCCTTCAGGAATTAGTTGTATATGTTTAACTTGCATGGATAGAATTTCGCCGATACGCAAGAAACCGCTGTATCCCACGAGAACGATAAAAAGAAGACGCAAATCAGCAGGCGATGCATTATTATGCCCGTGTTTTTCAATTAACTTTTGTAACATGTGTGGTTGAACAGGATCTTTTGGTTCCCTTGGCTTAGCGAGAATTCTACTGCAGCCTTGGTAAGTGGATTGAACCAATGGATGGTCGGTTGGAGAAGGCAAGCCTGCCAAAGTATGTCCCCAGCGTATGCTGTAGACAGCAGTATCCAAAGGTGATGTTGTCTTGGCTGAATCCAATAAATCACGCAGGTACAACGCAACGAACATGGGCGGAGCCGGAAGATACGCTACACCAATCTTGGACTTGGACCAGATCTTCCATCTATTCCAACCGTAGGCATACTTAAGTGTCGTACTGCGGGCCTTTGCATGCAACACAACTCGGGGAAGCGAGGAAGCCAACTGTATAAGAGAATGATCCCGTATTTCGGAGAAATCTTCCCACACTCCGATTTTAAATTCGTCTAAATAGAAATAAACGAACCGTGTATAAATAATAACGCAACATACACGTTCCACTATTGATCTTTGTCAAAAGTAGCGCTAAAGCAGCGCTTATTATTGACCAATAAACCAACAAACAACTATTCAAACAGAATAATCACCCCAAATCTGGAGGGCCTTTGTCAAAAAGACACGGTACTAAAGACCAAATTATTATTATATGATGCTTGTAAACTCTACAATTTGTCAAAATGACACGGTGCTAAAGACCGTCATAATTATCATGCTTAAAACTCTAGCCGTAGAGCTAACAAATCAAAACTAGGTGTTCCCGTAAATACGGACGGTTTCTTTTGATATGCTATCGATTGCCCTTCGCCAGGAATGCACATCTGTGCTACTTTTGGTAAAACGAAACTCTCCTTAACAAATGGAGCAAATTTACCAGGTTCTGTCTTAAGCACGGGCCAAAAAATAGCAGATGGCCAACTGGGAACAATAAGCGTACCTTTGGCCTTACACACAGACATGTGCCTAATTATAGGAATAATTAATGATACTGGCGGACATAACCAGTTCATTTCATTTGACCAATTTTGGGTAAATGCATCAACCGCCTCTGCTTCTGGACACCAAAATCGTGAATTAAATCGTTGCAATTGTGTGTTATAACTAGCGGCGAACCTGTCGATAGTGAAAGGACCCCATGCTCGATGAAGCATATCAAACAAGTACGGGCTTAATTGCCAATCATCTAAATCGATTGTTTTACTCAACACATCGGCAATTCTATTGTCTGCTCGAGGAATCCATTGTGTTTCGATCATAATATCGTTGATGAAACAAATTTTGAAAATATCAACTGCAATAGTTTGGAGTTCTGGAATTCTACTCCCAACTTGCACAATGCGACATGCGCTCTGACTATCGGAAAATATTTTCACCTTTTTATGTTGTAAACGTTCCACGGAAGTTTGCAAAACTAATAGGATGGCCAACAATTCCCTGAAAGTGGAACTTTTACCACTTTGTTCAACGGACCAATGCCCGTGTATATTGATACCTCGCAAGGAGGCAAAATAGCCGCCGTAACCGACGCCACTGGCGTCGGTGTGAATTGTTAAAGGTTCTGATGACACTTTAGGACGGATGTTATAACCGTTAAGATAGTTCAAATTTATTAACCAAAATCGCAATTCCTCGATCAAAAGAGGTGGGATGCAATCCAAATTCCCGGACCATGAGTCCCTCTGATTAATTATGAAAAATAGCTGTCTCGAAAAAAGTCTCACTGGGGGCCCGACGGCTAAATACAAGGAATTAATAAAACCCGCAATTTTTGCCAGGTCTCTAAATGAAACCTGATTTGAAGATAAAATGTACTCGATGTTTTTCTTAACTTTCTCGATTTTTCGAGGCGGAATTTCGAAATGAAAATTGACAGTGTTAATAATCATACCAAGCCATTCTCCGATCTGCATAGGATCCCAATGGCATTTTTCCTCATTCACTGTAAGTCCGGAACACGAGAGATCTTTCTTTTGAATAATACTGGCCGCATAAGCATCAACCCTACATTTATGACCAGAAATGCCGTCGTCTAAATAGACGAAGGAGGCGTGGGACATTTGACGCCATCTTTTGACTAATGGCCGGAGTAATTTTGTAAAGCAATAACAAGCTGAACTAAGCCCAAATGGCAAAACGCAGAAAATAAAATATCTCAACTTTCCGTTAATAATCCACGAAAATCCGAGGAATTTTCTGTGCGAGACATAAATGTCAACATGATGATATCCGGATTTTAGGTCCCATGTGAAAAACCAAAATTTTTCGTCAAATAATTGAGCTAATGATCTAAGATCCTCATATCGAAATGACTGCTTGAGCAAATGCCCATTAATGTTTCTGAGGTCGAGAACTAACCGCAATTTCTTTCCTATTGCAACAGACAAAGGATTTACGCAATATGGCGGTTCAGATTGCTCCTCAATATATCTTCCTGTAAGCAATTTGTTAATCGCTTCTGAAACAAAGTCAGGGTGATCTCTGGCTGATTTATTGTTAGCTAAGAAACAGGTCTCTGGGATAGACTGAAATGGAATCTTATAGCCGTCTTGCACTATACTTTGCACAAACGGCGAGGCGTTAAGCGTATTATGCCAGTAAGTTGAACATTTTGAAAGCCCCCCACGCACACTATCAACACAAAAACTCTCATGCATATCACCACTCTTTGAACTAAGAAGGAATGATCCCACCTGATCTTCCTCCACACACTGCGGGTCAACTGATAGTCAACTCCTCGGTGCCAATCGTGGCCGGCCGTTCATGTAGCAGTTCCTCTGCAAGTGTCCGTATTGTAAACACTGTAATATAGAAAACAAATATCACAATCAATAATATACCGAGAATATAGTAAGTTTGACTAAGTAACGTGTAAGCAGCGAGGAATAGTTAGGGCGAGTATTCACCTTTTATACTATTGCATAACAATGTCATTACTTAATGTATTCATATCAGAACAATATTCTGCATATCAAACAATTAGATATAAATTATCTGCTTAACTGCGTAACGCAGATAATTAAAACATCTAATTTAATTATATCGAATAACCACGCATATACAAATTGTTGCTGGAGCACATTGTGTTTATTGCTGCTTAAACGCTCGAAGTAAGAACAAAGCAGTCGTACTTGTATCCCGTCTGTATATAACAGGAAATGATATCGTTAACCGAAAACAAAACTCAATGCGATATACAAAAGCAAATTAATTGTATACTTAACTTATAACAAGGCCCAATTTGATTCCCGCTGGGACTATTGCGGTCGGGCAACAGTGGTCGACGTATGAAATTCTGCAACGGTACTGTGCGAGTTGTAGAACCACGAAACAAATGAGACTTTGGTGCTTTTGATGCCTTTGCTTTCTTTGCTTTCTTTTCCGCGGCTCGCTCAGCGCGATCGATCGATCCGTTTCTCATCATCTGAGTTGTCGGCCAACTCGTTAGTGACATATGCTGCTACGGTTTGCCAACCGTGTTCACTTGTATCCGCTAATTTGATTAGCTTCATTCGAATCTCAATGGCTAATTTACCTTCTTGCAAGAAACTCATAGCCCTGTCGATGTCTTGGTGCTCGAGAGCAGTTGTAACGCTTTCCATGGTATCCAGAACATGAAGCTGGTGATTGTATTGCTGCTCGTTTCCCTTCGATTTAAATTGGGGTTTCTCTGGGCGAGGCTTTTTATGGGCAAGGGCGTCGAGCGTTGCTGAATTATCGGCAGACAACTCTCTCTTCATGAGGGCAAAGCGGTCGTCGACGACGTTGGTAAGTTGCTGGCACATTTGTGCTAACGATTTCTCCATGAATTCTTTCATATCATTCTGGAGGTCTGGTTGAGACATGTTGACTAAGTAACGTGTAAGCAGCGAGGAATAGTTAGGGCGAGTATTCACCTTTTATACTATTGCATAACAATGTCATTACTTAATGTATTCATATCAGAACAATATTCTGCATATCAAACAATTAGATATAAATTATCTGCTTAACTGCGTAACGCAGATAATTAAAACTTCTAATGATATCTCATAATTTACATTATGCAAATATGCAAGCTTCAAATACAATAGAAAGCTCAATCCAGTCCTATTTTTGAGATCAGTGGCTATAAAGTATAGTTGAGTTTTGCCAAATTCAGAAATCACAAGGGAGGATAATATTCCCGTCTTCAGGATTAGAGAGTAATTAGTTTTTCTTCCCTTTTGAAGATTAGAGGGGAATTATATTAATTATTTAGCCATTGCTATCAGCCAATTATTGTTTTCAACAAAAGCCACGACAAAGTTTTCAGACTATTGAATATATTCACCCAAAGAACAAAGGAAAACGTCGTAAGGAATATAAATAAATATATTGTGGAATATGAATATATATATATATTACAATGTTTAGCCATATATTGCTATTCTCTGGTAGTAAAAAAGTAGAGTGCTACATAGACAGTGTTTTGGATATATAGCAAACAAGTGAAAAGGTGGTACGAAATACTGACGTATTTCGAGATGAAAAAATGAGTAAGACGAGATGAAAAAAATTCATTTTTAATATACCTGCATAGGAAAAATCAATTACGTTGCATGTGCAAGTACAATTGCAGAAGTTCATTTATCATAATAATAATAATAATAATAACTTTATTTCTTAAAAATGAGCATTTAAAAATGTTCTCAATGCTCATTACATGAATTGATTAAAAACTAGGAATAATGCTGAGTGAATAAAAATGTTTTAAGATTAGATTTAAAAAGGCAATCGAGGTCACCATCCTCAACTCATTCGGTAAGCTGTTCTAGATAACTGGGCCAGCACAACTAAAAGCTCTATCACCATAAGTTTTGGTCTTCGATCTAGGCTGATATAATAGGTTCTTAGAAGATGATCTTAAACATCGTGTATTATTAAGCGGTTGAAGAAGTTCTATCAGATACTCTGGAGCTAGACCATTTAAAACCTTAAAAACTGGCAAGCCAAGTTTAAACTTGATACGACTATGTACCGCGGTAACCAATGGAGTGATTGTAAAATCGAAGTAATGTGGTCCCGGATTACTACAATTAATTTCAAAAAGGAAGACGAAAAGTGTGAAAACCCAAAGAAAACATGAAAAGAACGGTAGGAAGAGAGAAAAAAGTAATCGGATTGAAATGATGGAGTGAAGCCAAACATACAAAGAGAGACCGTACTGAATGGGAGAGTGCATTGCAGCATTATGGGCCAATGGGCGCGAAGAGAATAGATATTACATTTTAAAAACTACAATGAACTCATTTTCTTGATAAGTAAATAAAAGTAGAAAATATCACACTTAACACGACGCAAAAATTGTAATCATTACGTAAAAGCGACATTCCAAAGCAAGTGCAAACCACTGATCATTTGCACTAAGTTCTTCGGCATTATTGGTAGGAATAACGTTTTCGCAGAAAAAACTATTCGTATGGATCCAGGTCAATCTGTTTACAAGACTATAAACACTACGAGGGAATTGATGGTTCTACTTTCGATTGATCAAGTCGAGTTTCATAATCAGTTGCCGTCATTAGCTCCTGTAGCACTTTCTCAATTTCCTCGAGCTTTGGTAAAACAATGGCGAGATATCCATCTGTTAAAGGCTGAAAAGAAAGCCAAAAGTCGTTCAGAGGCACACAGCCAAAATAACGCAAGATGCAACAAGGCTACACTAAGCCAGGGGCGTTGAGAACCAACAAACATGCCCTCCCACATTGATTGGGCCCCACATATTGATTATACCCCAAAATTTATTATGTGTGTGTGTGGGGTGGGGGGGGGGGGTGCAGAGTTAAATTTGCCAGAATTTTTATAAGTTTACTCGAATCTTATTTTACATGCATTCTGACGCCACAGCTAGAAATGTTACCATGTATATTCAGCAACCAAACCTCCAATCTCACAAGATATACTCATTTTTCCTTACGCCTGGCCTATCTAGATATCCCTTTGTTCTTTTCACAAGCATAATAACTTGCTTACTTATCAGATATTTTTCTTATAGACTAGATATCACTTGCGGATGTTCACAACTTGTTACTTGTAGTTATATTGGTCATATGTATATATATATATATATGTATATATATATATATATATATATATATATATATATATATATATATATATATATATATATATATATATATATATATATATATATATATATATATATATATATATATATATACCGTAGAATCTCGAAAGTAACCGCCCCTCGAAAGTAGCCGCTTTTTTAAACAATTACTACGAAAATCCGAAAGTAACCGCTCCTCTTAAAGTAACCGCGCCCCCCCGCGAAAGTAGCCGCCCCTCTTGCAGTAATCGTAGGTCACTAATTTCGAAAGTAACCGCCCCGGCTACTTTCGAGATTCTACGGTATATGAAAACCTGATAAACACGCTTTACTAATTGACTCCGCTGAGGTCGTCGAAACGTCAGTGACCAAAGTCACCAATCAAAGATCGTAATGCATACTGTTTACAGTATCTTCCAGATCCAACCTCGATTTCAAGATGTTAGTTCATGCTCATTGCACTTAAAATTACTAAACAGTCACTTGCTATAAGTTTCGGTTGGACTACAAAGAAATAACCTTGTGCAGATCACATTGACATGTTATCGTCTATAAATAAGAAAGCTGCTAAGTTCTTAAAAGAACTGGATATAGTATAAAAAAGAGAAATAACAAAACTTCAATATGTTGAAAAATACTTAGTGATTTGAAGAAGGACACATCAGAAACGTGCACAGGCAACATTCTTTCGGGTTAAAGCGGGGCTCTATATGGAAGCCGGAAGGTAACCAAAATGTGAGTCAGGAGACTTTGAAAAGCTCTACAGGGACAGCCTTTTGAGAGTCTTTTGAACTCAGGTTTTTGAGCTCTGGTTCCGGCTCTGGAAGCTTTACAGCTCTGATATCCGGCTCCGGCTTGCTGGGGATCTTTATCCAACCGGATCTATATCCAACCGGCTTGCTGGGGATCTTTATCCAACCGGATATTCTTCGCCTCAAATTTGTCCCCAGGGTCTTCTCCCGGTGAAAGCCGTAAAACTGTCAAGCGACTCAACTCAAGCAAATGCAATGCTACAACTGGCACCGAATATAGAACCGAATAAGTTTATAGAACCGAATAAGTTATGCTACTACAAAATACAAATAACGAAATACAAGTGTAAATTGCCAAAGGTTTTTAAAAATTAAATTAAAAATTAAAAATTAAATTTAAAGAACGCTAAGCGCCCGATGTTGCCTGGAAGGAGTGCGCAACGCTAGTTTGAGACGATGTTCCCCGTCAACGAAAAGTTCTCCAAGAAGTGACAGAGGACGGTGGACAAGAAAGATACGAGAGAGCTAGACGCGTCAAAGCAGGCCATTCGTTTTTGTGGCGATACCAATAATCCAATAATTCCTGAGTATTAACTTTGCCGTCTCTGTTAATTTGGCTGTTCGCGGTAGCTGAAATGGTTTGACTAAACAGACAAGACTTCAGATCATAATGCACATTCTGCAAATTCAATGTTGCCATTATTTGTGAACAAAGCTTCGTCGAAATTGTCATATTTTTGTTATTCTGATTTTCCAGCCGGAGCGGAAAGAAAACAACCCAACTCCGGCCCCTGCCTGTCTGCACAAAAAACGCCGGAGTTCCGGCTGCGCTCCGGCGCACAGCACTACCCAGACTTACTTACCTTTTCATTAAGGAGTTCAGGTGTTGTCTGTAAAGCGTTGTTCACTTCCACTAGTTTACCTTTCACACAGCTAATTAAAAAGAATGAAAATCAATGATAAAAAAATGAATTATCATGTAAACAAAGTAAATGGATGGGTGGATGGATGGAGGCGATATAGCAGAGTGTTTTAGATCCGATAAACCACGTGCTACGAGTTTATTTAACTACTTCGAATGCAAGTCATATTATTATAAGGCCAGGCAGCATTGTGATTGGTCCCCTAGCGATCGGAAACCAACAGAATGGACCGCTCACAAGTGAAATCAGCCACGAATACGAGTTATTATTTTATTTATTTTTAAAGAGAGGATTTAACATGTATAATAATTATATGAAAAATCGGACTGCCCCAACCAAGAATCGAACCCGATGTCTCCGATGCGTTGATTCGGAGACCTCGGGTTCGATTCCCGGTTGAGGCAGTCAGATTTTTCATATAATTATTATAAACGTTGTTTATACTGTATAAGTAGAACGTCGTTTTATTCTTGTTTAGCCAATGAAAACTAAGAGAACACTTTCGAAGGCGCCGTGGATTTGAGTCTTTCACTGGCTTTAGTGTTCAAATGATGTTAAAATTCAAATGATGTAAAAGTTATTTTTTGAAAACAAGTGCTGTATTATTTTTAGCCATTAAGCCATATAATAAATAACTTACTGACCGAGCTTGTTTGGTATATAGATGGAAGGATATTAGTTTCGTTCTTTTTCGCTTTTATGAAGCTCGCCCTCGGCTCAGTCCATACAAGCGAAAAAAAAGGGTTCGATGATCGAGGATGAGCATGAAATATTGTTGGTCAGCAGTCACATTAACTGGATAACATCAAGGGGATCGAGGTGGGAGGGTTAGGAAGACAATTAATGCGGGGGGTTAGTGTTAGGATCTAAGTTGTTTTGGGGGTTAGTGGTTAAGTGAGAAAATTCTAACGGAAAATTCTAACTGCAATCGGGCGTCAACTTCGAGGCATAATTTGATATCCATTGATCGGAAATAGTCGTGATTTCCCGTTTCCTTCTTCCGGAGTCATGATTGGCTCCAAAACATTATATTGTTACTTAACAGCCTCCCAAGTTAAAACTGTCTTTTAACCAAGACAGGTTAAGTAGCATCGCCCTTACTGTATGTCAACAAGATGCTGGAAACGATATGCCAAGGATAATCAACACTTTTAGGCAGCAATATAGTCGCAATTGTTATTTATTTAAGAAACATTTGATTCCTAATTACTAATTTGTGAACACTAATATGACACAGTCAGTTCACACAATCTCCCAATGTTTTAACAAATTCTTCCGATTTTTCAAAAATTTCTAGAAAAAATTTATAGGTCGGAGAAACAAAACAATGCCAATGGCCGCAGTAAATAGAGTTTCACATTTTTCAGAGTTTCAAATCCAGATAACACCGATTTGAGATCGTAATAACTAATTTCGTCGTCAACTAACCTGTAAAGCGTATACTGCTCGCCAGTAGAACACGTGACTTCACACAATGGCGAGGTAGTTTGCAAGTACTGGGCACCTCGCTTTCCCTTGCCACTCACTTTATTGTTCAAACGATTGACATTTTTTGACACTTGAAAATTCACATTGACAACTTTTCCCTTTTTCAGTAGTGGATGACTTGGGGCCACGGTCACCACACAGATCCTGCAAGAATGCAATACAAATGGAGAATTAGATGAGATGACGGATTTTTGCTGCCGATCCTCAGGGAGGCAGCATACTAATCTTGACTTGGGTCCCTGTTTTTCGTGTCCAGACCTCTTCGCGGAACTATATAAAGCGAACATAAACTCGACACAGTGGATGTCTGGATGTCTGTCCAGTTTTATGACGTTTTATGACGTATTGACCGCTCGACCGCCAGATATTCGATTTGGAAAAAGTGTCGCTTGCATGGAAAATTTATACTTCGCGAGTCTTGCTCGTTTCGAGTAAATGTTGTTCGAATTAGATGGATGACGTTCAAATGGTCATATTGAATTTTGACATAAACGCGCCAAATGATTACCGTATGTTATTTTAATATTAGATATATAATCGGCTTGATACGTGGTTTAGATTGTTATCGAGTGGAACACGGCAACAAACGACAACGTCTTAATTCAAGGAGACACTATAACCTCAATGTTTTTGACAACGGTGATTTCCATATGTTATTTTTACAAACGTGAAGTTTGATTTGGCAAGAGTGTTGCTCGAATGGAAAATTTATAACTTTGAGAGGCTTGCTCTCTTTCGAGTAAATGTTGTTCGAATTGGATGTATGCGTTCAAATGGCCACATTGAATTTTGACATTATACATGCGCCATATGATTACCGTATGTTATTTTAATATTACAAGGCTATATGATCGCCTTAGCTTGATACGTGGTTCAGATTCTACATTATATTTATTTCATCCTCTATGCTATAAGACTGAGTATAGAACATTTCTAGTGCTCATCATTCTGCTGGCATGCCTCGTACCCACTGCTCTTGTGTCAGTCCAGAGGCAGCATTTCACTTCTGATAAGAACTCCTACACTAGTTATATCGTTTTATTATATTGCACAAGCTACTTCCGGTGAAATTGCGTGCTCTGATTGGCACAACACGTCACGTCACGGTCCGGTCCGTTATTTCCCGTAATGGACCGGTCCGGATTATGGATTTTGTCAGCCATTTTGTTTACAAAGGAGCGAACAACGCAATAAAATGTATTGGAAGATTGAAGTTTTCGATCATCTACTGTACAAGCACAGCAAACAAATGCTTAAAGTGGTACTACGATCAAATTTTTACCTATCGATATTTTTACGTATTTATAAAGCAGAGCTGCTAAATATTACTCGGTCGAAACCGTTTTGCGATTCGACGATGGCAAGTATTATTTTTCTGACTCCGAATCTGGAGTTGTTACGTCCGCCATTAATCGATCATGTTCCTGACCAGCGTAACGAAGTGACGTCAGATTCTCAACGCAAAGACTCTACACATGGCTAATTCTTCAAGTAAATCCATAATGACCAACGTCGTTTTTCAAACTCTTCGTCTGAAAGGCTGGACATTTCATAACCTCGACTGAAATTCAGGCGTAGCATTAAGAGTCTGACGTCAAAAACAATATTACCTTTTGAAATTGTGGGCTCACTTGGAACACGTTCTTTGTAATAGTGGCCTAAATAGTAGTGATCTCAGAGCTCAAAATACTTTCAAAATACCATTTTTAAGGGTTTTTTTTACATCGATGATCACTTTCGACCCTGAAATACTATTCTATGCTAAAGAAAATCTAAAAAACGGGGGTGCATTTTCATCGTAGTGCCACTTTAAGAATTTCCTTTTTTCGAATAAATAATTGTGTAGTTATCATAGCTTTCCTAGTTATGGATGTAGTAGTTTTGATTTTGTAATGAAATGTAATTAGTTTTATAAGTACACTGTATCTTAAGTAACTTTAAAAATATATTAATTTGTTGGATTACTGTCGTAAAACGCCTTTATATTATCAGTATAGGAAAGAAAATCAAAGAAATATTCCAAATATTCGTCTACGGCGCAGGCAACTATTTACCTTGCATATAGAATGTTTATAATTTGTATAATTTCTGAGCTTAAACGAGTCCGTAGCGCGGTGACTATCACATTACTAGAATCACCCTTGAAAAAGTGTTTTTTTTGTGACCAGACTGAGTTTATTCGTTCCAGTCCCCTCTCGGAATCAGATTTTTGATGTATGGTTTCTAAAACATGACGATTTTTTCAAAATGGCGACTATACTATTATAACCACTAACCTCTATATATAACTAATATATCTAAATCGCATCTAACCATAAAGGTTGGGACACACGAGGCGACAAATCGCGGGGGCATGTCGCGGGGACATTTCCCTTGTTGAGGACACACGAAGCGACAAATCGCGGGGGCATGTCGCGGGGACATTTCCCTTGTTGAGGACACACGAAGCGACAAATCGCGGGGGCATGTCGCGGGGACATTTCCCTTGTTGAGGACACACGAGGGGACATGTCAGAAAAGGAAAATAAAATAACGTTATGTGATTGGTTTATTTTAATTTTGTCCCGGGGACTAGTTGCACGAGCTGTTCATACGATGAGACAAGTCACGGGGACATACTTTTGTCACCGGCGACATGTCGCACGAATTCGAATCATTTTGAATACATGCAACACGTTTCGGGGACAAAATTTTGTCCCCGCGACAAAGTTTTGCCTAGTACACACAACGGGATTTGTCCCCGCAACATGTCCCCAGGATTTGTCGCCTCGTGTGTCCTAACCTTAACATGGAGCAAGGCCTTTCGAGTGCACTTCCCAAAGTAGTGAAGCGATACACAACTTCTTGTATACATTCTATGTCTGCCTGTTGGTGTTGAGTGAAAGCGGCGAGTTTAATATGTATATGTAGAAAACACTGATTGTTCTATTGAACACAAGTTTATCATCTCTTGATGTAATGTGTTACCCTCCTTAAATAAAGTATTTATCTTATCTTATCTTATCTATAATTATTATTCTTAAAGCCCTCTGTATACAAGAAGTTGTGTATCGCTTCGCTACTTTGGGAAGTGCGCTCGATTTTCGATCCTTCAGAGAGATTAAATAAAGAGAAAACGTTCGTCGAGCCTATGGGGATGAATGGTTGCCATTCTTGTTTTTTGCAGTTACCATTACCACCGAAAATGGGTGGGAAAGCACAAACGATCATGTTCCGAAATCGAGTGCTTGACACTTTTAAAATGTCGGGCAACAGGTTTGTCAATATTCACTGTTGCTTGCAGAACGAAGATGTTCACCAGAGACGCGAGATGCCGGTCAGTTTCACCGACGCAGTTATAACATTTACTGAACGAAATACAGGAAAAACGTACATGCCAGTAATCAGAAGGCGATTATCAGAAGGTTACGGGTTCAATTCTCGTCAGGGACAGGTTTCTGAGATTGAAGATGTGAAGAGAGTACAGTGCAGTACAGTGCAGTACAGTGCAGTACAGTACAGTGCAGTACAGTGCAGTACAGTACAGTGCAGTACTGCAGTACAATACAGTACAGTGCAGTACAGTGCAGTGCAATACAGTGCAATACAGTGCAATACAGTACAGTACAGTACAGTACAGTACAGATTACATTACATTGGAAACGAAATGTACAAATTTAGTGCTGTGCGCTGCCGGAGTTGGGATGGAAAGTCAGGATGACAAAAAATATGACTATTTCGACGAAGCTTTGTTCACAAATAATGGTTTAAACACTGAATTTGCTGAATGTGCAATAATGATCTGAAGTCTTGTCTGTTTAGTCAAACCATTTCAACTACCTACCAAATGTCAAATTAACAGAGATGGCAAAGTTAATACTCAAGAATTATTGGATTCTTGGTATCGCCACAAAAACGAATGGCCTTTTTGACAAGTCTAGCTCTCTCGTTTCTTTCTTGTCCACTGTCCTCTGTCACTTCTTGGTGATCTTTTCATTGACGGGGAACATTGTCTCAAACTAGGGACTCCTTCCAGGCAACATCGGTCGCTAGCATTCATTAAATTTAATTATAAGAAGTTTTAAAAACCCTTGGCAATTTACACTTGTATAGTAATGTTGTATTTCGTTATTTGTATTTTGTAGTAGCATAACTTATTCGGTTCTATAAAGTTTTCCTCATTTCGGGCATTCCTAGTTGTGCCAGTTGTAGCATTGCATTTCCTTGAGTCGTTTGACAGTTTTATGGCTTTCACTGGGAGAAGACCCTGGGGACAAATTTGAGGCGAATAATATCCGGTTGGACTTTATTCCCAGCAAGCAGGAGCCGGATATCAGAGCTGTAAAGCGGCCGGGGCCGGAAAAGAAACGCACACCTCTATACAAATTACCTGTTAGAGTGCTGCAGAACACACTGATCTTCAAAAGCCTTGCCATTAATATCTAGAATATATACAAAAGAATAGGATTTTTAATACCAGAGTAACAAAATGGTTAATTTTTTTGTTGAATTTTTAAAACAAAGTTTTCCTATTACTTTTTTTGTTTGTGTCAAAAAGGCGATTCGTTTTTGTGGCGATACCACGAATCCAAATACTGTATTTGTCTTCTGGATTGATTGCAAACCACCAATATATGTATAATGTTCCTTATATCCATATTGTACTTGTAACACAGAATAGCTGTGCATTAAGTGCATAGAAGGAAATTCTGGATGCTGGAAATTCAAGTCCCACTTCAGGATATGATCTAGATCCAGTCTTTTTAGGGTTAGGGTCAAGAAAGGTGTTTTTGGGTCTGTCAGTTTCAGTCCCTCGCACAGTTGATTTCAGTTTGAACATGAGTGAAAAACGAGATTACGACAAATCCAAATACTGTACACCATGAATTTGGAGCTTTATGTTTTCAAAGTCAAATTTAAAACGATTCTGATGTGAAAGGTGGCAAAGAGACTGGAAGTAACTTTTAGACAGCAAAAGGACTGAAACACAGGACTGAAACTGACTTCCCAAAATTTCCCTGACTCACCACAAAATGGGGGTGATCACCCTCTCCGACTCCCGGTCATTGCGCACTTGAGGAGAAGCTATCTCACACCTCAGGTGGTGTACACTTGCTCATTTTGGCAATTGTAGCCTTCACTTGCTTATTTCAGCACTTGTTCACATCAGATACTGGTCTGACTACAGACAAGTCTGCACTTGCTCATTTTGACAAGTTTCAGGCCTTTCAGACCTGCATTCCCAGAGAGGCCTGCATATTTACATCAGAGACTGGCCTGACTACAGACTAGGGATGAGCCGATAATCGGAAATTAATCGGTAGAAGCCGATAATCGGAAACTTTCAAGCTTGCCTTATCGGTTATCGGCCAATATCAGAAACATATATCGGCGGTGCCGATAAATAGCATACTGCCTTTTCTACTTGTGACCTTTCCTTTTGTTTGTCAAGAATAATGCCAACTTGTTTATAACACAGATTCTGTTCCACAATAAACTGTCAAATTTTTTTTGATGCATCCGGTTTAACATGACATACAGTATTAGGTGAAACATTAGCTATTTACTGATACTTTTCAAAATAAATTTACTACTACATGGTATACTAAATTCAATCTAAGTATCGTAAAGACGTTTCTGTTGACTGTTACTCCCAAAGTGTTAAGAATTCCTGCTGATAATATCGGTAACCACCAATATATCAGCCAATAAGCCTGTAAATTGTATTGGAATTTATCGTATCGGTAAATTGGATTTTTCTCTATCGGCTCATCCCTAATAAGCCTGCACTTGCTCATTTTGACAAGTGTCATGCCTCTTTCCCAGAGAGGCCTGCACTTGTTTACATCAGAGACTGGCCTGACATTAGACGAGCCTGCACTTGCTTATTTTGGTACTTTTTTACATCAAGAGACTGGCTTGACATCAGAGCAGCCT
This sequence comes from Chrysogorgia sp. JL179-B06, assembly GCA_035772405.1. Classification (NCBI taxonomy): domain Eukaryota; kingdom Metazoa; phylum Cnidaria; class Anthozoa; order Scleralcyonacea; family Chrysogorgiidae; genus Chrysogorgia; species Chrysogorgia sp. JL179-B06. The sequence goes on along the minus strand of JAYKKM010000182.1, from coordinate 925,305 downwards.
GCATCAGTGAGCTCTCTATATGTATAACTGGATGACCATGTTCTGGGCAAAAAGTGAAAAAGGCAAAAAAGGAAGAGATGGAGGTCTGATTTTGAGTGATCAGTTTATTGGTTACAAAATCATTTACAAGAATGAAAGAAGTCCTAATCAGAGAGCTTGATTTGTACCACATTTCCAGTCACTTGATGGCTGCTATTACTGTATACCTCTCTGATTGTTCAATTTACAGTTGTCACCCCCGACACGACGTTAAACCCAAATTTTATACAGTACTTGTGCCCAAATACAAGGCCCAGGCCTGTATATTGTTTTCTCTTGGGTTAGATCAATTAGATGAGACTGGGACAGATAAGGTGACCCCCACTGATAGCAGGTGTGCCCAAATTAGGTAAATCTAAAGCCCTGGGTACAGATATAATATTATTTGTATATATAGTATACAGTACTTGGTATAGTATATTTTAACAATTATACCATAAGCTTACTGTACAGTATATAATGAGCAAATGATATAATTGTTTTATAATATAGCCCTAACAAAAAAAGTCTATAGGCCTGCCTATATTATACTATATGCATGTATTTGCTATAACCCGGGCGATGATCGAGGATGAGCATGAAAGCTTCTTGGTCAGCAGTCACATTAACTGGATAACATCAAGGGAATCGAGGTTTGTCACTTAACCATAAAATAACCGCTAACCCCAAAACAACTTAGATCCTAACCCTAACCCGCCACCTAATGAGTTTTCTAACCCTAACCCCCCACCTTAAGTGTCTTCCTAACCCTCCCACCTCGATGTTATCCAGTTAATGTGACTGCTGACCAACAATATTTCATGCTCATCCTCGATCATCGCCCTCGTCCGGAGCAAATCCACTGATCTCAAAAATAGGACTGGATCGAGCTTCTGTTGTTACAAAAATGAAGCCAACAGCGGCGATATTGGAGTGACCACCTAAGGAGTACTGTGCATCACAGACATGTTGGGGAGGATTCTGACATTTGCTATTTAACTTTAGCAAAGGAAACATACTCGCTGGACAGTTATTAAATGTCAGAATTCTGCCTTTCCTCTCCGATTCACCACTGTATTCGTAATGAGGTCACTCCAATATGGCCGCCGTTTGCTCTAATTATCCAGTACGAGACGTCAAATTAGGTTTAAGATTTTATGCATTTAATGTCAACAAAGAAAATATATTGGCCAGACACTAAACCTATTTTGCGAGCGTCGCATTTCGATTTGCTTGCAAACTCGGAGCTTTTGATGATCTCTCGATAAGCTCGTCAGATACAATAGAAAGCTCAATCCAGTCCTATTTTTGAGATCAGTGAGCAAATCCCAGAAACCTATAGGCTTCTACAGGTAATTGCCACATTTTCTATACACTACAGGCGACCTATAGTGCACAATAAATATCAAAACGTTAGATTTATTAAAATATTTGCTTTTCATCAATTCCATGTTGGGTGCTATATTAATCATAAGCCTATTTTATAAATATTTTATAAAGGAAATAACCCACTTACCAGTTTTATAAAACTGCTTGAAGTACCGTTGAACAACGGTACGATACTTCTCAGAAGCATTTAACGAGACGGGTTCACCATCCATTTTCTCACGAATGAATATTAGATACTTCATGTTAGAAAAATGCCTGAGAATTTCAAGCCTGGGGCGAGCGAGGTACATTATTTCATCAGGCCTCTCTTAAGGTTATAATTTTTTCAACCGTGAATAATTTTTCTGAGGATATGAGCTTGGCATCCATGTATTGTATACAGGGGGGTGTCCAACCAAATTTGAAAATTGCCCGACTTCCCCCCCCCCCCCCCAGTAGGCTTACAACAACTTATTATGTCTGTCAAAACTCCACCTGATAATGAATTTAATATCAGGTAGAGTCTGCGCATCGGAGGCAGAACGGGGGGGGGGGGGGGGGGAGCGGAGGTAAGACCCTGGGTACGAGGTTGGCAGAAAGCTTGTTCTGGTCACGTGGATTTCCACAAAAGTGGGGAAAGAGTAGGATTGGCCAATTGTTAAATATTCGTGATAATTTACCGCATGTTGATCTAGCCTGCGCCGCAGAGTAGCGCTGGATTCCTTGTTAACGAAACATCGCAACAAACAGCATTTTATACAGTTAATCAAGATTGGCTGCTTTGAAAAACGTAGCCTGCGTGGCAGGCGTTACGTTTGAAAAACGCTACTTCTGAGTCTTTATATTGACTTTACACGACAAAGAAAGAAAACGAGATGTTATAACAAAACTTTTGTGATTCCGCCGCTATATTACGCAGACGGCAGACGTACTCAACCTGGGTTTCGGGTTTGTTTGCAGCGCAGGCTAGTATCGATCTTGAAGCTTGTGAAAGTTTTGAACATGCTCTTGGCGTCGTTTGTGGCTTTTTTCAAGTCATTTTATCAACGCCATGAATAATTATGAATTATCTTGCATACAACTATTTTAATTATTTCAAAAATCCACGTGACCAGAACAAGCTTTCTGTCTCCGATGCGCAGACTCTACCTGATATTAAATTTCATTATCAGGTGGAGTCTACACGCAGGCTATGTAAAATACAGCTTATATACCGAATGCTAGCCTGCGTTTTTTTTAGGGTTTTGGGTGCGTTGGGGTTTGGGGTCGAGCAAGCGGGCTGCAGGTAAGGCGGAATGCGGGCATTCCGCCTTGCCCCCAAACCCCAACCCTAAAAAACCGCCGGCTACGCGGCCAAATATTCTTTTATGTGCATATAAATTAGCCTTTCGAGCCTCGACCTTGTGTTTTTAATTGAAAAGAATTTCACATAAAGTGGAGGCTCGAAAGGCTAAATATATTCACACAAAATAATATTAATTGCCGCCATCTTTATGAATTCAGTTTACACTTACAAGTACACTTACAAAACACGTGCTCCTAACAATCTCTAAAACACGTGTTCCACTTGAAGTGATCTACTTGTTCTAAACCAATGCAAATCCAAATTTCGTTTGTTACGTTTTCCTGTTTACATAAAAACCTGTTTAATAACTCGTTTCCAACGAATACAAACAAGTCGACACTTCATGACGTCATTTCCTGTTAACATGCGCGCGCACAGGGTCTCACGGCCAACCTGGAAACTAAAATTTAGGGTTAAGACCACTGACCTCTATATATAACTAGACTGCGTGCTCTCGCCAAAAAGTGGCTGAAAAATGATGGCGTCAGCAGAGGTTATTTTTTTCATAGTAGCGACCACTGACCAGTATTCGCCAACAAAAACAGCGGCAAATGTTTTTACATTGAAATATTAAATACAAATATACAGTATTTTTCTCGTTTTATGCTTTTAAGGTGGTTTTTAAAGCAACGTTTTTTGACCAGATGACATTTGACATTATCAATACAAAATAAACGAGTTTGAAATTTGCAATTCGTGATATAATTTGTGTTTTGATGTTTACTGGGTTATGTTTATCATGCTTCAGCCTGACAGCCACTCTTGACCGCTCTTCGGCCGGATTACTTTTTAAAAAACAGTAAACACGTATCCAATATCTATTCAGCATTCTTTTTTCTGTAAAAAGTTTCTATAGATAAACAACCTTCAAGAACAAAAGCAACAAGTTCGCACTTTATATCTCACCTGAGGATAAAAGTTTAAAAAGAGATTAAATGTCATACAACCGAAAATAGTTTCATACGTCCTCCGAGTGTTGACAACTAGTGTTGACGGCCTTTAGAATTTAGTGGAAAGTTATCTGGTCATAAAGAACATGTCCACTTTCAAGGTTTTTTGTGCAGTCTCGTTTTTGAAGAGAGAAAATGCCGTTTGTATCACGACACGGGAAAAAGTACTCCAGCTGACGCCATAGTTATCGTTAAAACAAATTTGATTGGTCGTTGGACAAACTTGCGACAACAATCCAATGACCGGTGGTCGCTACTATGAAAAAATAACCTCTGCTTACGCCATCATTTTTCGGTCACCTGCCGTGAGTCATTTGAAACGAGAGCACGCAGTCCAGTTATATATAGAGGTCAGTGGTTAAGACCTCTTGAAAAAATGCTGACTAAGTATTCTATAAGTGCACCACTACTACATCGGTAAGGAATATTATTGATTCTATCTTCCTATTTTGCATGCTTCGGATGACATGAAGTAATTTTTTGGGGATAAGCCTATGATAGCATACAGAAGGCCAAAAATTTTAAGGATGTTTTGGTTAGAGCAAAATTGAAAGGTGAAGACTCATATTTAAGGGATAAAGGTATGAAGAAATGCGGTAAGTCTCGCTATCAAATTTGTACATATGTTGTTGATGTAACTTTGCAGGGGTGGGTAATACATACTTCATCAATTACTCATTTGATTGCGATTCAGTTGGAGTTATTTATCTTATAACATGTAAGAAATGTGCTAAGATCTATGTGGGAAGAACGATAACATCATTTAGGAAAAGATTTATTAACCATAAGAGCAGTTTGAATAGGTTTGGCAAGGGTTGTAGGGGAATAACAGGTGAGCATTTGGATGCACATTTTTTGAAAGTGGACATAATGGTTGGAAGATGTTAAGGTTTATAACATCATTGATAAAACAAATGTAAATCCGAAAACATGCACTGTTATTTTCAGGGAGTTATTTTAACTCCAAAATTCGGGTCCAAAAAAAAGGTTCAAAATAATCCGTTTTGTGGAGTTAAATTAACTCCCGTTTTTGGAGTTAAATACCAACCCGTGTTTCGGAGTTAAAAATTAACTCGCGTACCTGGGGGTCTGGGGATTAATTTTCACTTTCGGAAGTCCAACGTGTGCTTCGAGAACTCGACCGTTCGTGCTTGCTTAACTAACTTAACTTAATTAACATTAACCTAGTGTTCCGCGACTAATCCGCTGCGCCACCCGATCACTCTATAACTTATAGTAATATTTATCGTATATAATGAATTATTAAAAGTCTTACGAATCTTATTTTCGTTTCAAATTTTTGACCTACTTTAATAACTTGTAAGATTTTGTTGAGCATGCAGACTGCAGTATTACAAGTTAAGAACAGAACAAAACTTTTCTCAACTAGACATAAAATATATGTTTAATAACTTGGACAGTACTCGACGATTCACAATTAGCCCACAAAGAAAGTAAAAAAGGCAATAATATACGATTCACAAAGAAGGTAAACATGAACGTAAACCTTAGGCCAAACATTCTTGTTGACAGGAAGACAGGTTTCTTCAAAAACAAATGGGTTTTTGAAGCATAGTCCTTGTCCCTGATCGCCGACAAAGCCGTCTTCGAACCGAAGGACACTTCAAATCCAACTGCAGTTACAGTAGTCTACAGATAACCTGAATATCTTTCCGTGTTTAGTGCTGGCTTTTCCCTGTCGCTGCATCGTATGTCCGAGTTGATATAAAGTAAGAAACTATAGCATTTTGACTCGTCTGGGACTATTTTTAACAAATCTTCTCAGAGAACGATATCCCAAAAGGGAGTATATTTTTTAAGTGTTATTTTCAAGGAGTTAAAATTAACAAATAGCTCCACTATTGGGAGTTATTTTAACTCCAAATAGTGGAGTTATTTTTTAACTCCACCTAAATGGGTAACATGAGAGTTATTTTAACTCTCAAAAAAAAATAACTCCACTATTGGGAGTTATTTGAACTCCCAATAGTTGAGTTATTTTTTAACTCCACCTAAATGGGGTAACAGGGGAGTTATTTTAACTCCTTGAAAATAACAGTGTGGGAGCGATTCTGGGCATACAAGTTAGATTCATTTATACCTCAGGGATTTAAAATTAGGGATTTTTTGTAAAATAGGTGCATTTTTAATTAGATGGTAGGGTATATAAAGCTATTCAGTGTAAAAGTGTACGAAATCGATATTTAGAAATGTTTGTGTAGAAACGTGAATTTAAAGGGAGGGTCATTATATATAAAGTGGAGAAAGCGAAGAAAACGCGTTCCATAACACCACTGACTTATTCTGCTTGAACCAGGTCAATTTGAGCTGTTTCGCGGTGAAGCAGTCCTCGAAGTTTTTCAATGTTGTGCTCATGAAGTTGTTTAAGACCACGTGGAACACCACGACACGAGGTCAAGTTTAACGTTTTTAAACTTGTACAAGCATCAACGATTGCCCTGCAAAAAAAAGAAGATGAGTTTTACCATGCGAGCATGTGTACACAGTACGTCTCTGGACGTTTTAAACACAATCAATATTTGGACCACCTCTGATACCCAGATAACCTATAAATGCAAGTCCTATTGTATGACGAAATGTGGGGAAACCAGCACTAATAATTATATGTGCGTTCCTTGATTATCGCAAAGATAGAAACTACTACAACCTGAAACGAGCAGACGAAGATCGAGATATTTGGAAGAGATGGACGCTATGAACCTGCCAGAAGATCAATAAATGAATGAATGTGCAAATAGTAGAATTTTTTATGGTTATGGATAATTTTATATAGACGGCCCTGGAAATTATTAGTCTTGGCACTACGATGAAAATTCACCCCGTCTTTTAGATTTTCTTTAGCATAGAATAGTATTTCAGGGTCGAAAGTGATCGATGTAAAAAAAATATAAATGCATGTATTTTGAAGTAAGTATTTTGAGCTCTGAGATCACTACCATTTAGGCCACCATTACTGGAACGTGTTCCAAGTGTGCCCGCAATTTCAAAAGGTAATATTGTTTGTGACGTCAGATTCTCAAAGCTTCGCCTGAATCTCAGTCGAGGTTACTTGTTTTCTTCGAGAAGTAGATGCAATGTTCCGCCTTTCAGACGAATAATTTGAAAAAGCGACCTTGATTTACTTGAAGAATTAGCCATGTGGAGTCTTCGCGTTGAGAATCTGACGTCACTTCGTTACGCTGGTCAGGAACATGAACGATTAATGGCGGACATAACAACTCAAGATTCGGAGTCTAAAATAAATAAATTACAATCAAGCTAAACTATCTATAAAAGTTACTTGTTAATAAAATAATTTTCAAAAAGATATGTTTTTAGAGAAGATTTAAAACTAGTAGCTGAATCTGACTTTCTAATAGTTAGTGGTAACGAGTTCCAGAGTTTAGCAGAGACAACTGTAAATGATCTGTCTCCGTAATTCTTTGTTTTCTACTTTGGAACAAATAGTAGATGTTGGTTTGTAGACCTTAATGAATCTTCAGTGCAATAACTGCTCTCCTATTGACCAATTAGAATGCAGTGATCTTGTCATGCATATATAATACGATGCACACTGTAGTATGCTAATAAGGTAGTTCGTCATTATTATAAAGGACTATGATATCCTGCGTTACTTACCTTATCCCTATAGCAGTGACACCAGAGCCAGCAAGATTAAGAGAAGTAAGAACTGTGTTAGGCGTCGCCTTGCTTACTAGGCTCATCAACGCAACGTCATGTAAGTTATTACCCCAAGATACATCAAGATCTTTCAAGCTGTGTTTCCACTGAAAAATGAAGGCAAAATATAACGAAAACATAAATTAGTCGCGAAGAAAGTCGGAGAGATATGAGAATATACAGTGAATTACGACCGAACCCGTTCTTTGGTATGCGCGCGCATACCTTAATTAGTTACCGCTGAGCAATAACATTCCTCTGCCCTATTTTACTGATAAGGTTTTGAGTTTATAAAATCATGATAAAGTTAAACGTTCTCATAACATTAATCTGTCCGCTGGGTTATTCTCTCGACTTGGGTTTCGTCTTAAATGTTGCTTTCCTTGGTCTGTTATCTGATGTGTTGCTCGCTGCTGAAGATCAATCAATCTTTTCTCCATCTGATGTTGTATTTCTTGCAGGATTTCCTTGTGGTCTTGGGGCGCCGTCCCGTTGGGGTCGGTGTTTCTTTTATCTTATGGTTTTAATTAATCGGTACATCTTTCGTTCAGTTGATCAATATAGCGTTTCCACACTGTATTTGGGTTGATTTTTACTTTATACAGCAGAGGTCATATACTTGCTCTTTGACGGCTGGTTCCCACCACTTCCCCTTTCACGGTATAGTTTCGAGCTAATATACTGTTATAATATACTTGGCTTTGTTTTTTCTTGGTTGAGTATCTCGTATCTCGTGCTTCAAGAGATCCAGCTTCGTGCGCAAGTTCCTACCCATCAGTAGGTAGCGGATGTCTCTCCCGCGATTTTTGTATAGGAAATTTGATAATTTCTTTGATAGTGTTGCTTTATGTGGATCTTGGTTGGCTGATTGAAGGGATGTTTCAGGCTCTGTACAAACCGTTCTGCAAGGCTATCTGTTAAATGCTAACTCCTCTGATGTAAATTGAGGTCCGTTGTCGCTAACGAGTTGTGTAGGAATCCCGTGTCTGCAGAGTAGTGTTCTTAGTTCTTCTATTGTTCTCAACGTTATCGTTGATTTAATTGGGATTGAAATACGCCATTGGAATACGCGTCAACCACGATCAAGAACATATGTCCCACGAATGGGCAAGCGAAATCAATGTGGAGGCGTTGGCAGGCGTCTGTTGGCCATTCCCATGGATGTAGTGGTGCTGGAGAAGGGTTGTTCTGTACCACCCGACGCATCTCTTTGCTATACTTGCTCTATTTCTTTGTCGATATTTGGCCACCAAATGAAGCATCTTGCTATTGCCTTCATTTTTACAATACCTATATAGGTGTCCTCAGCTCTGACAGAACATGGCCGATTACTCGGCTTCCCCCACAAAAGGCACCCTTTTTGTATTGCTAGTTCATAATTTATTCTCTAATATGGCTATAGATCTTTCTAACTTGTGGTTATCCAACCTTTCTCATAAGTTCCAAAAGTTTGGCCAATGTAGGGTCACGCTGTGTTTCTCGTTGGATGGTCTGTGCGGTGACTGGTATAGCTATTCTATCTGCAGCACAAATTCCGGCATGGTCAGGTTTGTGGGGTGCACTATTATCCACTACAGTCTTGAAAGACGACCATTCCCGTTCTCATAGTGGGTGGACTTGTACTCGATGGTATAGTTAAATCCAGCGTATCGTTGTAGGCGTGCTATTGTCAGGGTTGGTATTCCCTTTTGCGGGTTGATGATTGATGTCAGTGGTTGATGGTCCGTGAATAAGGTGAAACGACGACCAAATATAGGTACTGTAATAATATACACACTGCTGTATTGAATGTGGGAGAGCTTGGAGTAGACGTAATAGTTCTAACACGAGTAAGCGTTCTTCCTCTGATTTCTAAATACGGACAAGCCGGTTGAAAATACGAGGCGCAGCCGAGTTTTTTTAACCGGTTTGTCCGTATTTAGACATCAGAGGATGAACAATTACGAGTGTTAGAACTTGCTTCTCAAACGAATCCATATTTTGTGAGAAAATCGAGATTAAAGTTGGGGAAATTCGGCTGTAATCTTCCTCTTATTTCTAAATACTGATTAAATATTAATTTCTTTTGAATTTTCTTCATGAATTATTAATGAGTTTGAGAAAGACTATACATGGACGATCGTCAAGCTCGTATCCTCAGGAAAATGATCCTGAGTCCCGGACAGGAATCGAACCTGTAACCTTCTGATTACCGGTGAGACGCTCTAACCATCGAGCTGTCGCATATAGGCAGTACATATATCAATCGAACCAGTACATCATTGTAATCTTCGCTCTCCATCTGAGTCTCGGTGGCTCAATGGTTAGAGCGTCTCACCGGCAATCAGAAGGTTACAGGTTCGATTCCTGTGGACTCAGAATAATTTTTCTGAGGATACGAGATTGACGATCGTCCATGTATCGTCTGCCAAACAGGTACTGGTAAAATTTCTTGGACCCCCCCCCCATATTAATGCAAGTGCTTTACTCGGTATGCGGGAGGCATAGGCAGTTCGGTGTTGTCTTCCATCACATGATGATGTTGATGATATAATATTTGAATAGGGAACCTATATCACCAATATAATGGTGTTTTTCCGAATAGGGCCCTTAAAAAATCAAGTATAAAAAATAATTAAATGAATTTACAAAAGTAAATAAAGGATAAAAACTAAAAAGTAAAGAAAATACATTAAGTTTACGTTTGAAAGGTAAAAGAGAATCAGAGTTTCTAATTTCAATGTTAACTGCGTTCCATTCTTTTAATCCTTGAAAAGCAATTCGTTGTTTTCTCCATTTAGTTGTAGTGGCAAGTGCAAATCATTATACTGACGTGTATTACAGTTATGTCTTTTGGTGTTTACAGTGACATTAAGATCATAATTAATTAATTGTTTGTACATTTGTAAAAAAAAACACAATGATGAAACTGTCTTCTTAGTAAGAGAGGTTTCCCTTTAAATAGTGAGTGTCAGGGTAGTGCTTTGCGCGCTTGCGTTTGATTGCAGTGATTGATTGCAGTGCATCGCATCGTTAGAATTATAATTTGCATGTGAACTCTAGATTTATTTGGAAATGTTGGAAATGTTAAAATTGGAGTCCGATCCTGACTTCGGGGCGTTATGAAGTTAATGTTCAAGACGATTTGAACAGTTGCGGTTCGCTTGTTTGTGAACCACTGCGGGCCGCGCGCAACGCTGTTTCTGACGAACAAGCTGGCCCGCATGCAGGCTTTAGTTCCTGAATCTTTGCAAATTCAAATGAACAAAACATCAGAAGAAACAAAATATATTACTTTACTAGTCACTCATCAAAGACTTCCATTCGCAAACTTATTCGCGCTGTTTCACTAGCAGCATAAACCGGCCTTCCACGCTTCGGAGGCGAAGCGCTCGTAGCAGCTTCTATGTATCGAAAAGATTACTATAGTAAATGATCAATTTTACGAAAAATATCACAATAATTGATCACTCAGGTATATTTACTTCTTAGAAAACTTGAAAATGGATAATGTAGCACTTCGAACAGTGGTATAATAAGGCTTTTGTTTTAATACGAGCAAATGTTGAATACTTGAAAGCTCACAACAACGACAACGCGGGCGCCACCGGATAGCGCCCTAACTAACTACATACAAATACTTTATATTACGTGACTATAATGTATCATAATAATGTATCAGTCACAGACCGTCACAGATAATTTACAAGAAGGATTGATCAAATATCGACGGATTCGTTTGTGAACTGAAATACATGTAGGCGTCCCATAAAATGGCCGCCAAGAAGAAAACAAGCGCGCAAAGCACTACCCTGACACTCATTCTTTAAGTTCGCAAAGGGCATCTGAAGTCGAAGAGTGGATGGGCCGACGTAGAGTTATATAACTTTCGCAGCTTTATTTGGAGGAGCTGTACATCTTCTATTAAGGAATAGAATGGCCCCGATAACTACAGCTGAGGCGTCGCAGGCTAACTTGACTTGCAATTTCGGATCATTATAATGTGTTAGCACAAGCTCGGACGTTATGAGCTAATTCACTTTGACGAACGCTGCTTGATGTTCTTCCGACAACATCCATTTACGATTCTGTTCTAGTAGGTTGGGTAGGAACCTGCAGTGGTAGTAGTTGACCAGGCCAAAGAATGAGCATAATTCTTCACAATCATCGCACTGAACTGCCATTTATGCAACAACAACCTTTTACACAAATTCCACAAGGATCCTTGATGGGACCAGGATGGATGTATTAAACAATTTAATTCTAACTCTCAATTTCAAGGATGGTGGTAGTCTTTCTTCGCTTGAGTTACGAAGGAAATTTACTTTTAACTGGGATAAATCTTCTTATTAACCTATCTTATTCAAAGGCTTAGCAGAGTCCAAGAATATAATGAGAGTTAATAAAAAACTAAGAAGACAGAGCAGCGAATACACGTCGCCATCACACATTTAGAATTCCCAGTCGGAGGAGTCGTGTGAAGTATTTCCACATCTGTGAAAGGGTTTATCCCCCCGACCTCCATGGCTTGTTGCGTAACTACGTGATTCATTTATGATTCCTTATTTCGGATTTATCTCTTGCAGCTGTTTCAATAGCAACGAAAATTTCGACAGCTTTACAAAATGTTGACAGCCTCGGAGAGAAGTCGCTTCGGGATGGCTTCCTTTCTCAGGCCACTAACTATAGTCTGTCTCTGAATAAATCGTTTAAATTTGCCCTGGATTTGCAGTGTTCAGAAAGTTTCTTTAATTCGGTTACGAAAGTGTTCGGCAATATAAACTAGAGGTTTAGGTGAAAAATGCATGGTTTTGTAAGATTAAGACAATATCTTTAAACGATTTACTGGAGGGTTTCGCTGGTGCTGTTAGACTTCTCCAAAGCGAATACGTCTCGCTTCCCATGAGACTTAACAACGGAGGTACGCAATTGTCGTCTTCGACCGCATGGCCATTAAATATATAATATAAATACATAATCTTAAAGTGTTTATGAAACGAAAATTGAGATGACTTTTTTATTGATTTATTTGAAAGAGCTCCTCAAACGATAAATAATGGTGTTTGTAGTTCTTCCATACCTTATCTCGTTCTCGAGTTATTCAAGATTGTGTAATATGACCTATGACGTCACTAGTTGTACCCACGATTATGACGAATTAGAAAATGAAGCAATATCTTCAAAACTATTGAACAAAATTCCTTGAAACTTTGCACAAGTATACAGGCCGCTAAATTGAATATCCCACGTAAACTTTATCATTGCCATGGTAACAGATTAGTTCCCAGACTCCTTTATTCCTCTCATAAACTTGTTTATATTCTGCCTTTTCTAAACCAATATTTAACTGTTGATCAGTGAGGGATATTTTCAATAGTATTGCCAACAAAACAGAGCAACTTCGAGTCAAAATCTTTGTAGGGCATAGTGGAAAATAGATTTTTTTGCTGTAGGATGAAAGGTCTGGGAACTAATATATATTGCTATGGTAACGATAAAGTTGATGTGGGGATATTCAATTTAGTGACCTGTATACTTGTGCAAAGTTTCAAGGAATTTTGTTCAATAGTTTGGTAGATATGCTTCATTTTCTGATTCATCATAATGATGGGTACAACTAGTGACGTCATAGGTCATATTACACAATCTTGAATAACTTGAGAACGAGATAAGATATTAAATAACTACAAACGCCATTCTTTATCGTTTGAGGAGTTCTCTCAAATAAATCAATAAAAAAGTCACCTCAATTTTCGTTTCATAAACACTTTAACCGTGGATTCGTAGACATTTTCGTTCTTGCCGATGGCAGCTATCTTCGTCGCCAATTGTATAATGTATTCGACTTCTTCAGAGAGTCTTAGATCATTATTTTAATTGGAGCAATCAATATAAATATATACATCAGAGTTTACAGTGAATTACGACCGAACTACGTTCTCTGGTTTACGCGCGCATATCTTAATTAGGTATAGCTGAACAATAACACAATAGTAGACATGAAAGAAAGTTGGAGGGTTTAAAAAAAGAAAGGTGGGCATAAAATAAAGTAAGAGCATTAAAAAAAAAAGTGGGCATAAAAGAAAGTCAGAGGGTTTAAAAAAAGGTATGTATAAAAGAAAGTCGGAGGATTTAAAAAAAGGTGGGTATAAAAGAAAGTCAGAGGGTTTAAAAAAAGGTGGGAATAAAAGAAAGTCAGAGGGTTTAAAAAAGGTAGGTATGAAAGAAAGTAGGAGGGTTTAAAAAAAGGTGGGTATAAAAGAAAGACAGAGGGTTTAAAAAAGGTGGGTATAAAAGAAAGTAGGAGGGTTTAAAAAAAGGTGGGTATAAAAGAAAGTAGGAGGGTTTAAAAAAGGTGGGTATAAAAGAAAGTCAGAGGGTTTAAAAAAAGGTAGGTATGAAAGAAAGTAGGAGGGTTTAAAAAAAGGTGGGTATAAAAGAAAGACAGAGGGTTTAAAAAAGGTGGGTATAAAAGAAAGTAGGAGGGTTTAAAAAAAGGTGGGTATATAAAAGAAAGGAGGGTTTAAAAAAAGGTGGGTACAAAAGAAAGTCGGAGGGTTTAAAAAAAGGTGAGTATGAAAGAAAGTAGGAGGGTTTAAAAAAAGGTGGGTATAAAAGAAAGTAGGAGGGTTTAAAAAAAGGTGGGTACAAAAGAAAGTCGGAGGGTTTAAAAAAAGGTGGGTATAAAAGAAAGTAGGAGGGTTTAAAAAAAGGTGGGTACAAAAGAAAGTCGGAGGGTTTAAAAAAGGTGGGTATGAAAGAAAGTAGGAGGGTTTAAAAAAAGGTGGGTATAAAAGAAAGACAGAGGGTTTAAAAAAAGGTAGGTATGAAAGAAAGTAGGAGGGTTTAAAAAAAGGTGGGTATAAAAGAAAGACAGAGGGTTTAAAAAAGGTGGGTATAAAAGAAAGTAGGAGGGTTTAAAAAAAGGTGGGTATATAAAAGAAAGTCGGAGGGTTTAAAAAAAGGTGGGTATGAAAGAAAGTAGGAGGGTTTAAAAAAAGGTGGGTATAAAAGAAAGTCAGAGGGTTTAAAAAAAGGTAGGTATGAAAGAAAGTAGGAGGGTTTAAAAAAAGGTGGGTATAAAAGAAAGACAGAGGGTTTAAAAAAGGTGGGTATAAAAGAAAGTAGGAGGGTTTAAAAAAAGGTGGGTATATAAAAGAAAGTAGGAGGGTTTAAAAAAAGGTGGGTACAAAAGAAAGTCGGAGGGTTTAAAAAAAGGTGGGTATAAAAGAAAGTCGGAGGATTTAAAAAAAGGTGGGTATAAAAGAAAGTTAGAGGGTTTAAAAAAAGGTGGGTATAAAAGAAAGTCAGAGGGTTTAAAAAAAGGTAGGTATGAAAGAAAGTAGGAGGGTTTAAAAAAAGGTGGGTATAAAAGAAAGACAGAGGGTTTAAAAAAGGTGGGTATAAAAGAAAGTAGGAGGGTTTAAAAAAAGGTGGTATAAAAGAAAGTAGGAGGGTTTAAAAAAAGGTGGGTATAAAAGAAAGTCAGAGGGTTTAAAAAAAGGTAGGTATGAAAGAAAGTAGGAGGGTTTAAAAAAAGGTGGGTATGAAAGAAAGTAGGAGGGTTTAAAAAAAGGTGGGTATAAAAGAAAGTAGGAGGGTTTAAAAAAGGCGGGTATAAAAGAAAGTAGGAGGGTTTTAAAAAAGGTGGATATAAAAGAAAGTCGGAGGGTTTAAAAAAAGGTTGGCATAAAAGAAAGACAGAGGGTTTAAAAAAGGTGGGTATAAAAGAAAGTAGGAGGGTTAAAATAATAATTTTTGTTCCATTTCATTGAAAGTAAGAATTATAAGGAACGCAACTTACAGTGATAGTACAGGGTGTTGAATTAGATAATTAATGCCAAAATTGCCAAAGTTTAGGTTTGAAACTTTTGCCATGGTGTCATGTACTAACGCTGTGATGTTCTGGTATAAATTCGCATGCCATGATTTTAAACGATAACGGTGAAAAATCAAACTTACAATAATGGTGAACAAAAAAGTTGCACTGATTATCTTTCGAACAAAGCTAACTTTGCAAATGATTACTCCAGCATTTACGGTTACCACTGAGTAAATTAATAAAATACAAAAACAATGGACGCTCCGAAAAGGGTTAACATTTTATTCAACGTTTCGACTAACTTGCAGTCATATATATACTTTATATAACGCCATCACTACATCACCTCTGTATATATGGTAGATCGCGTTACACTAGTATCATTCCTGATGATGACTGCAAGTTAGTCGAAACGTAGAATAAAATGTTAACCATTTTCGGAGCGTCCATTGTTTTGTATTTTATTAAATTACTCCAGCCTCAAGTAAAAATAACCAAAATATTCTTAAGACATAAGATGTTCGATACAGAAAGATAAACTACAGGCGCGCGGGGGTGGAGGCATAGTCAATCGAAGTAGTATAGCAACTAGGGCTGCGAGCCCAATCGACTTCAAACGTGAATATAAACACCAAAACATCACCAAATTTGCCAAATCACGATTCGACAAATTTGACGATGTTTTGGTGTTTATATTCACGTTTGACGTCGAATAAGCTCGCAGCCCTAGTTGCTATACTACTACAGCGATCGTTAGTCAATCTAGACACCCTTCGCACGTTTTCTACTAAATTGATGTCAAACACACGCGAGACTAGCGAAACAATACCAAGTTTATACTAAATTTGACACCATTTCGGCCACATTTAAAAAATAGAAAGTGTCGTTTCAAAATTCTCACAAATTACATTTAGGAAAAAATAGAAAGTGTCATTTCAACATTTTCGCGTGTTAAAAAAATAAAATGTGGTACGAGCTCACTCTCACATATTAAAAAATAGAGAGTGTCATTTCAACCGACGCGTTCTGCTGTTGTCTCAACTCACGCGCGAAAAAAAGCCACCAGATTTTGACTCTAGTGGTGATGTTTTATCCAAGTGGATAGCGAAATGGTGCTCTTTTGATTGGTTAACAACATTGACTAACAAATAGCCAATCGTTTTGCGAGTTAGTCCGTTTGCTCACTGTTTTCAGTGTTTACCACCTCACTTCTAAAATGGTGGTCGTACACATATTTAGACGTTGTGATTCCTCCCGACAACAAGCCCAAGAAAGGCACGTACGGCGTCACAATCGCGACAATGCTCTCAACGTCTTTCTTTAATAGCGGGTCTTTTTGTAGTTCGTCGTTTAGTTCGTCAGGATTTTCAATAGCGTTCAACCCATCCAGTAAGTTAGCGAATTTGCTGATTAGCAAGTCGGTGAGAAAAGCGTTTGCAATTTCCATTCTCTTTAACTCATATTGGCGCCATATCTTATCAATAACTTTTGCGGACGCTTTTTTAATGTACGCTTCGGACTGACTCACCACACCGTCACCAGACAGTCTAATAAGTTCAGATCTCCTAACGTCAATATTGTCTTCCACAGTTGAGGTGTCATCAGTCTCCTCAACTAATTCCTCAATCGTGGGATTTTCTTCACTTTTGCGTTTTACCATCACACTATTACTTATACCCATATTTTATTGCGGAATAACAACTTCGTGACTGTATGGATAGCGTAGTGAGATTTCGAGTCTAGCGTACTTATTATTTTTTAGTGCGGTCACAATCGCCGACGATTTTTCTCTGCTAATGTTTCCAAGGTAATCGTCGATAACGACCTTCATATCACTCCTACTCGGGCAGTAGAAGCAAACGAGCTTACTAATATTTTCTCTGTACGGTTTTGCGATCGACGTCAGTTGTTGTGTGATGACAATAACGCTCAGCATAAAATGTCGCGCGCTAAAAGCCAAGTTGACCAATTGACTAGTCCTATTCTTAACATCTTGAGAGCTCGCACAGTCATCCAACACAATCAGAGTGTTAGTGCCTTTAAAAACATTTGTTACACACTTGAGAACAGCGTCGACACTGTCCTGTGTGCAGTCTATCGCTAGCACGTCAGGGTCGCGTATGTATCTCCAATCTTGATATGCTTTGTTCCACTCAAAAGTAGGACAAATCAACACAATGTAGTCAAATTTACTAAAGTACTCAGATTCCAATGTTTCCAGCAAATAATGCGTCTTGCCACAGGCTGTCATACCAACAATTAACATATTAAACGGAGTCTCCATTAACTCACGTTTGATTTAATACTGGATTGATTGCAACCCATTATTCATAAAGTTGACCAACCCATCGCTTACCACAAACACCCTACACATGACGTTCGCAGTCGTCGCTTTCTTAGTGATCTCAAGAAGCACGCCAGATTGTGTGTTCACAATATTTTTACCAGTGGCGACATTGCGATTATCTTGAACGCTCCTCAAGTCAATGACCAACGCGAAGCCATCTTTATAGAACTTCTGTATGGTCATGAACTGAGCGTGTTCTTCACCCAACCCAAACAATCGTTTCGCTTCTGCATAGAACTTCGACTTTGGGATGCCTTGTGAGTACACGCTATTTGGCACACCTTCGATTGTGACTCTAATATTCTCAATATTTGGGTAAAGAAACTCCTCACTGTCTGTTCGCACCTTATTTGTGAATAGCAACACAATCGCCTTCATGCTTTTTCTTGGAAGGTTAATGTTTTCATTCACAATGGTTGTACCTTTGTCCCATTCGGTGGTTTTCATCAACGTAACGTGCTCATATGACAAACTACGACCACTCGCATAGCCCGACGCTATTTCATCAGCAAGCTCCTGGTTATCGATCGTTTCATACTCAAGCTCGAGATTCTCCAGAGTGTATCCACCCACAGCGCTACCGGATTGCGCCACCATAATGTCTGTGGCCTTCGGAAGTGTGATGACATACTGCAAGTTGTTGTTCATGCTAAAAGGAGCGTACAACCCGTGGTCATTCATGATTTTACCAAGCTTAATCCGCTGTTTCGTTCCAATCACACCAAACATTAACGCGTCACTAACTTTAGCAACGTTCCCACTCGTCGCACCACTGTCATCCTTAGAAACTAGCTTTCTCAAGTTCTCACCACCAATACCATAGTCAATCATTTGGTCTCGCGCAGTAACACTTTCCCAAAGGTCGCGATAGACACCAGTGTAATTTTCCCCATTGTTGTCATACACAGTTTCCCCAGCTAGTCTCACAACAAGTTTCTCAACCAACAACTTGCTAACATTGTTCAAGAACCAGCTTTTGGCGTTCACATTCTTAAAGTCGAACACTAAACCCAACGATCCAGGCACCAAACAGCTACTAACCTTGAGCTTTGGTATGTCAACGTAAAGTTCTTCACCAGGACTGACTTTATTAGGGTTCAACGTGATCACATGCTGTGTTCTCACCCCTTTTATGCCACCCATGGTCGCTCGTCTAAAACCAGGGCTCAACTCTGCCGACGTGACGTTCATATACTTTGCATATGTTTTGTTATTCTCGAAGCTGAGACCCTCGAAAATGAGACTACCGTTTTAGTTTATAGTAATCATAAGCAAACCACGCAAGTACCACCGCAAGTACCCACAGATTTTGAGCCAACCATGCGAGACCCTTCGCACCCAACGTCAACGCATTGTAAACTAAATTAGCCAACCCAACAGCCCATGGACCCATCTTCGTGATTGCGTTCTTAACAGCCTGTGCGAATGACCTCGTAGCCATAGCGCCTTTCATAACAGCAGACCTCCCAGCGATAATAATAGTTGTTATAATCCCAGCCACTGAAATTGCCACAGCGCTCAACCCGACTACATTTTCTTTAGCCCATTCCTTGAATCTCTGAAACCTATCAATGTCGATCTCTTGTTGCTCTCTAACCTCTTCTATTTGTCGCTGCTCAATAGTTCTGTCTCTGGCTTGCTTGAGTCCTGACTCTCTTTCAACCAAACCAACGTGCTCTCGCTCTTCGTCGGGCGTGAGACCAGTTTGGTTAGTTTTTTTATCAAGCTTTGCCAATCTCCCACTCGTCTCATCTATCGTCTCTTGAAAGTGGTCTACCTGCGCTTGCAACGCACCATCGTCACCTGTTCTTGACTCAGGCACCACACTATCGCTTGGATTAACCACACCACTCAGATCACGGTTCTCGTCTGGTGATAACCCAGGTATGTCGTCGTGATCCACTCTTGTCTCAATCACTGGGAGGTCGTCTGAGGCCACTTCTGTTGTGACAACTGTTGTTTCTGCATTCTCAGGGATTTGACTAACTAACTTTTTGAACTGCTCGATCGCGTTTTTACTACTCGCGTCTTTACTGTAGATCAAATCTTTTTTCCTAGGTTTTAGAATTAGTTTGGGTTTTCCATATTTACCGTCTTTGTTTACCGGTTTGAAAAGAATAGCCCCCGAGTCCGTAACCTGCGACCTGTTGACTATTTTCCTTGACGCGTCGTCTTGACCGAGTGCCTTTTTGCTTAATTTACGTATTTTCTTGTTTATTAGCTTGATTCTTTTTACGTTGTTTTCTGTTAGCTTTTTGTTGGATGCTTTTAGCTCGCCCAGCCTTCTCTCAATTTCTTTCTCCTCTTCAAAAGCTATACTAAAACTCTCGTCATTGACATCACCATATGACTCCTGCTTAACAAACTCCACTGCGGGGGCTTCTGTGTTGGTCCCCCTTATCGTCACCGTCTTACCATCATCAGTATCAATAAACGACGTCTCTTTTTGCCAATCTCGTCTCTCGTCTAGCTCACTCAGTATCTTTTTCGCATAGTCTTGATAGTCGTTGTAATTAACACGAACGTCTTCCGGCATGTTGTCTTCAGTGTGCTTACCGTACATGCCTTCAATAACGCCCTCAACATCGGCGAGCGTCTTTTCTAATTGCTCATTACTCATGTCTTCGTACTTATTGAGGGTTTCCATCTCGATCTCGTCAAAAACTTCCCCACCTTCAGCCATATTACATTAGCTCACATTTTGAATATCGCTCTCTGACTCCTACGAATCACATTTTCTTTCTAGTTTAAATAATTATACGCAAGCCACGCGAATGTCACCGCAAACACCCACAGATTTTGAGCTAGCCAAGCGAGACCCTTTGCACCTGTCACCAGCGCGTCGTAAACTAAGTTAGCCAACCCAACAGCCCATGGACCCATCTTCATTATCGCGTTTTTAACAGCCTGTGCAAACGACCTCGTAGCCATAGCGCCTTTCATAACGTTAGACCTCCCAACGATAATAACAGTCGTCACAATTGCAGCTACTGAAATCGCTAAAGCACTCACCCCAACCATATTTTCTCTAGCCCATTTCTTAAACTTCTGAAACCTGTCAATGTCGATCTCTTGTCGCTCTCTAACCTCTTCTATTTCCCGCTGTTCAATAAGCACGTCTTTAGCCTGTATGAGTCCAATCACTCTTTCGGCTAGATTAACGTGCTCTTCGCTCCCCACAGTTGTGAGATCTTTTTTACCAAGCTCTGCCATTCTCTCACCCGCTTTGCCTATCAAGTCTCGAAAATGGTTTGCTTTTATTTGCAATGTGCCAGCGTCGCCTATTCTAGACTCACGCAGCATATTCTCACTTGGATTGAGTGCGCTATTCAACTCGCGATTCTCGATTGGTGTTAGTCCAGGTATGTCGACGTGCTCCGCGCGCGTGGTGTCTAACAATGACGCACTCCTCGCAACGTCTTCGTAGTCTTTTGCGTTGTCATTAATCCGCGTCTCAATATTGCTAAAGGCCTCCTCCACGCGTTGACGCTCCCTTCTACCATGTTCGCGAGCCAGCCCACTCCTCACTTTAGTTAGTCTAACTTTCTCGCCGACTGTAACGTTTGGGTCGCCCCAAGCTAGCTCGCTATCTTTAGTGGTTTTTTCAAGACTACGCTCTAGTTCGTCGTCGGCGACATCTTTGTATTCGTTAGAGCTACCCATCTCAAGGTTGTCGAAACCGTCCCAAGCTAGCTCACTGTCTTGGGTCTCAAGACTGCGATCTAGTTCATCATTACTCATATCTTTGTACTCATCAGAGCCCTCCGTCTCGAGGTCGTCGAAACCGCCTTCAGCCATATTACATTAACTCACATTTTGAATGCTGCTTTCTGGTATCCACGAATTATGTTTGCTCTCGTAACCCAACCATTTGACCAGCGCCATCTTCTTCCCTCTGACTTTCTTTCTTTTCAACACCTTTTCAACTCTGTACACATCGTCGCCATGTTTCTTATTGACCAGCGATAATTCCTGTTCGTAAAATTTACCAATAATCTGTTCACCGGTGTGATCCTCAATTTCGTACACATTAGGATCACCGCGAATAACCTTTACCACTTTAAACAGCTCTTCAGTGAAGTTGGCTTCATAACCCTTTGTGAACACACTCTTGTATTTACTAATTCTCACTGGCTCGCCAACTCTAAACTTCGGCAATGGGTTGTCCGCAAATTGATGACCAAACAAAGTGGTCCACACTTCGCTTTCATTTGACTTATTGACATCCTTTGGCTTCATCATAATGCTGCGATTCACATTGCTATTATAATTGCTCACAAACTGGTCAAGAACGTCAATCCATTTGTACGTTCCACGGGTGTAAAAGTACTTCCACATAATGCTCTTCAGACTTCTATTAAAACGCTCAACAACAGCGGCCTTTTTATCGCTCTTAGTGCTGAAATACTCAACACCATATTCTTTCAGTAAACTTTTCACACCAACATTGTAGAACTCAAGTCCGTCGTCAAATTGTGCTAACTTAGGTGTGGCCCCAAACCGATCTTTAAAGTCATCCAACAATTTTCCAACAGCCTTAGTCATGTTCTTAGTGTCTTTTCTGTAAACTGCAATGCCAAAAGCGTATCTACTCAATATTTCAATGCCTGTCAATATCCAATAATACCCCTTGTTCTGTTTTGAGTGCTTACTCATGTCCACTAAGTCCATTTGGAGCTCTTCACCAAGAAACCCAACAAAAGTCGCGCGGAATTTATGTCTTCTCACAATAGGTTTGTACCTAGTGTAAGTGTCCTGCGCTGTCAACCATTCTTTCACTGTTTTTCTAGTTACTTTCAATCCGTCTCCCAATGCACTTTGATACAACCTCTCTACACCACTGTACCCTGTCTTGGGGTTGTAATAGATGTCTCTCAACCCTTGCTCTGTTTCCACACCGAGCTCCATATAATTCACACAATATACAGTTCCAATAGCACCGCGCCAATTTTAATAGCGCCGTTATTTGGTTTGATGCGAAACGTCATACTTGAGTAAACACCTTTTTTAATTCTCACCTTAGATTCAATGTCCACATGACGTTGCACCGACCCATTCAAAGACTGTTCAGTGGGTATTGGCAACGTTGTGATCACACTGCTTCGCTTCCCATCAATACCCACATTGCTCTCGGTTTCAACAATATCACATAAGATTTCTATGTACTTCAGACCTCTGAGCATGTCGACCTCGTTTGGACTAGTGTACACCCGCGAGTCACCCTCAATCACCCTACCCCTCGCGAAACCAAATAGAGGCCCAAGTCTGCCAAGCTTAAATGGGACGCTAACCTTAATCGCGCATCTACCTGTGAACGGTATTTTCTCCATCTCAAGGTCCACACCCTTCCTTTCTTTAAAGTCTTTTTTTAATAGTCTGACTAGTGTGTCGAAGCTAGTGTACCCTCCACTCGTTATTGTACTTTTAAGATCACTCGAAGGGTGACTAAACTCGGAGAGATGAGGGGCGTCGCCATCTAATATGTTATTGTAGTCCCAAAACACAGTGGCTGTCTTAACCATAATGCGTGGGTTATCGTGCGTGATCATCACACTGTTGTCAAAGGACACAACTTTTTCTAAGCCTTCAATGAATACCGTCAACTTTCGCATTATGTATAACATATGGTATATTATATGCAGAAAGCCCTTCGTGAGTACTATGGAAAGCACTACAAACTCGCGATGGCTAACACATCGAAGGCTGCACACGACGCGAAGGCAGACCTCATCAAAAAGTACCCTCACGCTACTTTAAGCAAATTTGAGTTCTATCCAAATATTTTGCAAGATGGTAAGATCATGAGTGTCGACATATATTTCAGAAACAACGACATCCTCAGCACGGACATAACCAGCACAACCTTCAAAAATGATAAAAGCATGTGGAAGTGGCTACACAATAGTAAGTTCCCAATAATATGGCAAGGTGGTGGGGCTATCCAACCATTGCCAAAAGGTCATAAGAACCACTGGGGACTTTGGGACGGCTACCCAACAGAAAATGTGTTAAATTACCCAGTGAATAACTTTAAAGTTTTTGTTAACCAAAATAGCTACTTCATGTCAAAGTTGCCAGTCTTGCGAGTCACCACGTCAAAGACAAAATCAGAGTGGGATGACAGCGAATCTTACTATCGCGTTGTGTTTGCGACGTATTGTGCGAGTTTCTGTTGTGGGGTGTCACTGCAACATTTATTAGTATCGCAAGAAGTTCACCCTGTGGTCACAAGTGTGATGAGATTTCATTTGTACTTCACCATTAGGAGACTTCTCAGAAGAATGGAAGGTGGTGAGACCATGAAATCGATAAGTAGAGAATTTAGCGCTTCCGAATTGTATGGTAAGATTTCCAAGATTCCCAGAAGGCACTACTACCAGAATAAAGTCCTGAGCGATGGTACAACAGGTGAGACCAGAGTCTTCACACTCAACGACGTTCAGAACGATTACAGACGATACGTAGCGCGATTGTCAGACGGCTTCACCAACATTGGACTGCAATATCTAAATCAGAGCATAGAAGCCTTTGTGTACTCCACACTTGGTGCACAAGCGAGAACACGTGTATCAGTCGTTGGTGGTTCTGCAGGAAGTCTAGAGACCCAACAAGAGTTCCGCAAGTTGTTTTCTGACAGTGTTGTACAGTATGACGTGTCGACATGGATTCTCAACATGAATAAATCGATTAGAGACACCAACGTTGTTCAAAATCTTGCAGTGTCGCCAAGTACATGGTTAATGCCGAGTAATGTAGTAATTCTCAAGAATAAAATCGCTGGGTACAACAACTTATTAAAGATTGCTACAGAGTCCATGAGATTTGGAGTGAACACTAGCTTGAATGCAACAACACCAACAATTACGGCTAAAAAAGTCCACCAAGAAAATGTGGTGACTCACTTAGTAGTACCACCAACGATTGTGAAGAAAAAAGCTCACCAAGAAAGTGTGGTGGCACCAACGACTGTGGCTAAAAAAGTTTACCAAGAAAATGTGACACCACCTCCTATGAAAAAAACAGTGGTCACTACCACAAGTAAGTCAGACACGACAACGCTGGTGATAATCTTGGGGTTCTCAGCGGTCTCTGGCTATCTACTAACCAAATACACCTTGAAGTAGTAATGAGTCTAAACTATGGGTATGAGTCTGACGACCCTCACGATAAAATACTGAAGAGAACGAAAAGACATCTGGACGAAGATCCTAAATTAAGCGCGACCGGTGGGAGGATGTCTGGAATAATAGACATGCAAGGCTCAGCAATAAAAAACGTAGCAGACCCAGTCGACGACTCAGACGCTACCAATAAAAGAACTCTAGAGCGACTATTATCAGGTTTCCTCAAGAGTCAGTCCTACAATCTTGTGCTTGACTTCAACGTTAGCACACACGCCTTGAAAAATGTGGAATTTCACACCAATGGTTCAAACAAAGTGAAAGCCATTGGTGAAACAAGCAAATTAGTGCAAAACAACCCAACTTATGGTCCTATTATTGGCATCAGCAGTGTAAGCCAAAGTTTTCTGTCCCCTGTGTTAACACCAATCCCACTTGAGTCAGGTCTCCATTTTAACTGCCCGAGTATGCAATGGTGTGATCTCTCTATTTTTGTTGTGGTGAGGTTACCTACTCGCACCGCTGGATCAAATTGGGAGACAATTATATCAAACGACGATGGTCAGTGGGATAAGTTCATAGGGTACAAGACTGGTATGACTAATGGACTCGCGTATGGTGGTAGCATCCCAGCGATGGAGAGCATATGCACTATTCCGAGTGGTGTTGACATAAGTAAAATGCATATGATATCGATACACTGGCAAATGGACAATTCACACGTCAGAGTCAACAACGTTAAGTCAACCGACTCAGACTTCGTAGCGAATATGAAAAAGATAGGCACACCCTATGGAACAATTTTTGGAATACACCGACCAAGAATACCACTCGCACCTTATGCATACCCATCATTGATAGAACTCTACGGCGTGAAAATTGTGAGTGGCTACATGACAAACCGAGACATCATAATCATGGGTGGAGAAATGATGAAGGAATATGGTGTAAAGTAAATGGGAGCATGTATTTCGAGACCTCATGAAACATATAAGATAAATAAGACGACTGATCACATGTTCAAAGCTGGTGGATCATTTGGTCGCGGTGACATAACTCTCGAGCTCCACGCTGAGATTGGTATGAGGTCTAAAAAGACTTACGGCAAACCTATTACGCTACCAGAGTCAGACAAAGTAGGAGTGGTAGGAGACGTGACTTAAGTTATGTAATGGGTTGGCTTAGAAAACTGGTTCGTAACATTAGAAACTTTTTCAGACGACGTAGAAAACTGAAGACTAGTAAAACACACCTGCTGCATTGGTACACAACAAACCAGATCTATAAAAAACCCAACACCCACGTCGAATAGTTTTTTTGTGGGAGACTATAATATAGTGATGACTTCCATAGCGCCTCAACTATTTGATTTCGATGGTCACCAAATCACGACGGTTAATCACAACGGTGAAATATGGTTCAAAGCGAAAGAAGTCGCGAGCGCTCTAGGTTATGCTAGACCAAAAGATGCAGTCAACGACCATGTCGAACCTGATTGTGAAATGAGGATGGAACAGACCTCGTTTATCAACGAACTTGGGGTCTACTCATTGACGTTCTCGAGTAAATTGGAGCGCGCGAAACACTTTGGAAGGTGGGTGCATTCAGAAGTCTTACCAAGCGTTAAAAAAAGTTTAGCTGACGTTGGTCTCAAACACAATCAGTTTAAAATGATCACTGAGTTCGACCTTCATACGAAAGTTGTTGGTTTTCTTAGGAAATATTATCCAGAAGCTATTTTGATAGCCGCTTGTGGTGAAAATCAAGACACCTCAAGTAAAAGAATAAATTCGTGGAAAAAAGGTTACCAACGTGGAACGCCTGACTTGATTATTGCCAATGCAAACCGACAGCACAGCGGGCTTGTGATTGAGTTCAAGAATCCAGGTGGCACAGGCAAGACATCTGAGGAGCAGGAGTCTCTGTTGCTCAGATATAAATCCGCTGGTTATCTAACACTCTTGTGCGACTCATATGACGACGCTATTACCGCGGTAATAAAATATTTCTTTGACGTTGGGTTTCAGTGCTCTCAGTGTTTTCGTAAATTTAAAAATAAATCAGCGTTGAGTAACCATGAGAGACGCTATTGTAAAGAGACTTTTTAGACAGCGAGTAATGAGTCGAGTTAGCACTCGTTCTCGTTGTTGAGACGACGCTTGAAGTGACAACTGCTCTAGCATTTTTAAAGACGTTTTTTAACTCGATAAAGGTGTCTGCGAAACTTTCTCTATTTACTTCACAAACCTTCTGGCCACTGTGTGAAAAAATGTTTCTATGGGAGACACTGGACGCTTCATGTGACCAATGTCTAAATTTAAAAAAGTGGGGTATCCGAGAACACCCCTAATTTTGTGTGGAAGGATGATGACGTCTGCACACTGCGCGATATTGCTCAGCACCACCAACGAATGATGGTCCCGGGTTGTGTCTCCAATTGAATGGTGCATCAACAGTTGTTCCGTAAGTGTCGCGACAAACGGCGCAATACGCTTTTAGAAATGTGATGTCGTCTGCCATTGGGAAGAGCGTGTCGAGTTCACCAAGTCTTTTTAAGTGCTCCGTTGTTATGAGACCACAAATAATGACGTGAATACCAGCTTTGATGTACTCGCAAATAATTGGGAGTAACCCAGAGTACCAATGGCCCTCATCAATGCCGACGACGTCATAGTCAGCTATCTCAGAAGAACTCGGAAGGTTGGTGATTAACTTCGCAGGTAAACTGTCTGATCCGACAACAATGGTCTGACGATGTGTGGAGAATGCGTGGTCAGTTCGCCTAGTGTCACCTGCGTTGTTCATGTAAAGGACTTTGAGCCCTGACTTACTTAACGTGATTAACCTACGAAGAGTCTCTGTTGTTTTTCCTGCAAACATGGGACCAATCACGATTTCTAGTTTACCGACTTTCTTCATGATTACTATACCTCCAGAGAAACGCTCTCCCCTCTTGCGGCAACTGTTGCTCGTTGTTAAATATCCGCTGAAGCTCTAAGTTTTCAAGATGGGACCTCGAGCTCTCGTGTCTTGAGCGATGCATTGGGTTGTTGGTAACCACACCACATGGGTAACAATTGTACGACGCGCCGCCGTGCACAAAATCCAGGTGAGCGTCTGAGAGTATGTGACTCATAATATCGCCCGCACTCAGTATCTCATTACACCCCACCCTACAAACGTTGACGTCACAGTTTGCGGCGAGGTGTAGCCACGCTTTGAGTTTGGTTGAGCATGGTTTCCATAGAAGGGTCGCCAAGAACACTTCGAGGTAGTTACCGAGTAGTGTAGCGGCGGACTCGCAAGGGTTGCTCAAGTAGTGGCTACTCGCTAACGTAAGACGTTTGAATGGTGAGTAACACCACACAGGGATCATCTTGGCTAGTTCGTTAACCATCTTGTTGGATCTAACTTCATCAAGCCCGACCCAAGCCTCATGAGCGAACTTTGTGTAGAGAATCTGGGTACCAAATTGTCTTGACGCCTCTTCGTTTTTACAATCAGGGTCGCACAACTTGAAGACTTGCGAGTACCCTTTTAAGACGTTGGGTCCAGAGGCGCCTTGTGGGGTAGACGCATCGACAAAGGACATTCTCCGCATTGCGTCGATCTCCTCTTCTTGGCGGGCTTGGTCTTGAGTCATCTCTTCTGCGGTGTCTTGGACTTGAGTCATTATGTTATACTCCCAGAAAAAATCTCAATTTTTTAGTGCGTTTGGTCTGGAACTGTGAGATACCTGTGAGGTCAACTGTGAGACACCTGTGAGGTCGACTGTGAGTAAGATAACACGTGATAATGTATTAGATGGTTGAAGACTCACAGACGGCTGTTGAAGCGAAGATTACAGCTGATGCGAAAAGTGTTAAGGTGAAGGACCCAAAGCGCGTCGCCGCTGGTAAAAAGTTGGCTGAGATATCGAAAGCTGCGAAAGAAAAGAAAATGCGTGAAATGATAGTTAGCGAAGAACAGGGTAGTGAGTGGAGCTATGGTTATATTGTTGGAACACTTGGTGTAATCATCGCTGGTGCTTCGTTGTGGTACACAATTAGCAGTGAAAAAGAACCTGTGAGTACTGCACCAGCTAGTGTATCAGAGAACCACAAAACTCGTCGTCCAGCGTTAGACACATTTGATTCTTAAACAAAACACACGACAATGTATATATGTCCGCGATCGATCGAAAAGAACTTATGAACGAACTGTACGATGCGCTACTTGTTACGACTGGCGCTGTGGCAGTGAGTATGATCTCTAAAAAGGCTTTGGGAGAACCATTGGGAACACCAGAGACAGTGAAAGGTACAGTGAAACTTGCTGCAGCTGTTGGTGCAGGAACGCTGTTAGTAAAATGGGTGCAATCGAAAAAGTGGATACCGACAGATCCATTCAAATCAACGTAAGTTAATGGTGAGTGTCGTGGCTGGAGGGATATTTAATGCAGTAGCTTTTGCAGGCGCTGGCTTTATGTTTTCAAAGTTTAACCACTCAGGCTACGAAGCTGAGATGAAAAGGCACAACCATGCGTTGGAGCAGTTAGCCAGTGCGAAAGAAGTGTGGTATGAGAATGAAGTCGCTAAGAAAGATAAGATCCAGCGTTTACGACAACGGCTCTCTGATGCTAATGCTGACATCAATGACACAAACCATGCGTTGGAAGAACTTAGAAGCGTAATGACTATTCAGTACAGCGGACGAGTGTTCACTGACCTCCCGAAGATTGCGGATTACTACCAACCGAGTGCGGAAATGAAGGAATACCAATTGTTGTTTGTTAGCGCGCTAGGCTTGGGTAGTGGAATAGTGGTGTGGGTGCTAACTCGATAAAAAATGTTGGAGTAGTATAAGAGCGATGGACAAACTTATGAGGCGGATGAGTTATGGCTTGACAATTGACGAGATCGCGAGTGAGACGCAAACTGAGTGTGGAGACACCTTCAGAATTTACTACTGCTCGGATTGTGACGTTGTGAAACATGTGACTGACTGCGGTGGGTACGCGTGTCCAAAGTGTGGTGACATCGAATGGGGTTACACTCAGAGTTACAGCGACATGAGACTCACGCGACTAAAAAGCGTTCACAAACGGTCTTGGTGGATGGGGAGGAGACTACGGAACGTTGTGAAGTATGAGCACCTTGAGTTGATAAAAGAGGACTTCTTGAAAGTTGTCAGTGTGTTGTACTCATGCAATTTGATAAAAGGTAGAAATGTCAGCAGATATGGATACTACATTATTAGGTTGTGTCATAGAAGACGAGTCGAGACACTCAAGAAGGTGTCAGACCTCAAAGACGGGAAGGTGAAAGACTTGTTCGACGACAATTTGTTTGGGGTGGTGTACCCAAAGCTGGGGTGGTGCGAGAGTGGCGATATTTATTACAATGAGTGGGTTAAGAAAAAAAGTGTAGTGTAAGTATAAGCCAATGAGTCGGACTGCGAAAAACCCACTGACAAAAAGACGGGCGCATAAGACGAGTGCAGCCGTTGTCAATTCACTAACAGATGAAGCGACCAACGTTCACGGCTTTTTTGGAGACCAAGAAACACAACCTGTAGTCGAAGACCTCGCACCGTCAACGCATCTGTTGGATCGAGCACTGAGAGGGTTCACAAGGTCTTATGGAGTCGAGGTAATTGACGACAGAGACATCAATCAGGTAAATGGTAGTAGAAGCGCTGTCACTAACCTTTTGAGACGTGAACTAAATGAGACCAACGGAATGAAAGTGGTGGAGACAGTCAAGGTCATTTTTGAGAAAATTTTAGAACTCGATAAGACCACATACAAAACCGCCTACTTTAACAGCGAAACGTTTGTCGTCATTAACGAGCATGACATCGAGGGTGTTGCCAATCGCGGGTCGGAGCAGATTTTGACGCGGATAGCTGGGTGGTTATCTGAGGGGTCTGGATGGACTATCGACAAAATAGATGCACACTACGTTAACGTCGCTATTTACAGACCTTTGCATGGGAGTAGCTACATTGTGTTGCCAAAGGAGCTGCGCAACAGTATGAAGGGCTTGGTAAACGTAAATAACGACGATGACAACGAGTGCTTTAGATGGTGCCACCTAGCGCATAAGTTTCCTGTTGGAAAACACTCCGATAGAACGTCAAAGTACGTCAGACATGTCAGTGAGCTGAACTACGACGGAATCGACTTCCCAGTCGCACTCAAAGACTACAACAAGATCGAAAAGGCAAACGATATTAGCATCAATGTTTTTGGGCATGAAGATAAGCAGCCATTCCCTGTGTACGTTTCTAAGGAGACGTATCCTGACCATATGGACCTATTGTTGATAACTAATGACGTGGGTAACAAGCATTATGTGTACATTCGCGATTTTAACAAATTCATGTACCGTCAGACAAAGTACAAGGCGAGAAAGCACTTTTGTAGGTATTGTTTGCAGTGTTTTACCCGAGAGGACGTGCTTGAACGCCATGTGGAAGTATGTTTGGTCATTAATGGGAAGCAAGCTATTAAAATGCCACAAAAAGGCGCGAAAGTAAAATATGAGAATTTTAGCAGACAATTAAATGTACCATTTGTGGTGTACGCAGACTTCGAGGCTATCACACAGAAGGTGCACACAGCGACGCCATCAAGCGAGTGTAGCTACACAAATGCTTACCAGAGGCATGTTGACTGCGGTTATGGGTATAAATTAGTTTGTTGCTACGACAACGAGTACAGTAAGCCAATAAAAGTGTATCGCGGTGAAAATGCAGTTAACAAGTTCATTGGGGAGATGTTAGAAATTGTCGAATATTGTAAAAAGACATCTGAGAGTCACTTTAACAAAGAAATGGTGCTGACTGACGACGATAAGAAGAATTTCGACGAGGCCAAGAGTTGCCATATTTGTAGCGTTGAGTACACTGGCGCTGACGTTAGAGTGAGAGACCACTGTCACGTGTCAGGTAAGTACAGAGGGTCCGCACATCGTCAGTGTAATGTGAACTTTAAGTTGACCGATAAAATACCCGTGATCTTTCATAACTTACGTGGCTATGATAGTCATTTCATCATGCAGGAGATTGGTAAGTTTGGCCAAGACATTAACGTAATACCGAACAACATGGAGAAGTACATGGCGTTCATGCTTGGAAAAAACTTGGTGTTCTTGGACAGCTTTCAGTTCATGGGTAGTGGTCTAGACAACTTGGTGAGGAACCTACCAAGGGACGCTTTCAAGTACACGTCAGAAGTGTTTCGCGACGAGGGGTTGGCACTCATGACAAGAAAGGGGGTCTATCCCTACGATTATATGGACTCCTTTGAAAAATTCGACGAGCGCGAGCTACCCTCCAAAAAAGATTTCTACAGCGTTCTGAACGATGAGCACATCACGGAAGAAATGCACGAGCGCGCCATCGACGTGTGGGACTACTTCGACGTTGAAAGTATGGGTGAGTATCACGACCTGTATTTGAAAAGCGATGTGCTCTTGCTTGCCGACGTTTTTGAGAACTTTAGAGAGACATGCCATCGCGAGTATAAACTAGACCCTTGCCATTATTTCACATCGCCTGGATTGGCTTGGGACGCCATGCTAAAGATGACCGGAGTGGAACTTGAATTATTGTCCGACATTGACATGTTCCAGTTCGTGGAGTTAGGTATGCGTGGTGGTGTGAGCTACATATGCAACAGACATGGTGTGGCGAATAATAAGTACATGGAAGGGTATGACAAAGAGCAAGAGTCGAAGTATTTGATGTACCTTGACGCCAACAATTTGTTATGGATGGGCAATGAGTCGAAGTCTACCTACGGGTGGCTTCAAGTGGTTGACTGAGAGAGAAATAGAAAAAGTTAATCTGCACGACTATCACAACAATAGTAAAAAAGGTTTACTGCTCGAGGTCGACTTGGAGTATCCAACCCATTTGCACGACCTACACAACGATTACCCGCTGGCTCCCGAGAAGATGGAGATAACCGTTGACATGTTGTCGGAGTACTGCACGAAAATCAAAAATAAGTTTAACGTGAGTGTTGGTGGTGTAAAGAAGCTGGTGACTAATTTGATGGACAAAAAAAAGTATGTGTGTCACTACGGAAATCTGCAGTTGTATATGGATCTTGGATTAAAAATCAATAAGATTCACAGGGTCCTGCAGTTTGACCAGTCCAAGTGGTTAGGCAAGTACATCGACTTTAACACAGTCAAAAGAACCGCGGCTAAGAACGCTTTTGAGAAGGACTTCTTCAAGTTGATGAACAACAGTGTCTTCGGAAAAACGATGGAAAACTTGAGGAAGCGTGTGGACGTAAGATTAGTGACCACTGCGAAGAAATTAGAAAAGCTTGTCTCGAAGCCGACGTTTGTGTCTTGTAAAATATTTAGCGAGAACTTAGTCGCTGTCCATAAGGTTAAAGAAACGCTGACACTAAATAGACCTGCATATGTGGGTATGTGCATACTAGACTTGAGCAAAACGCTGATGTACAATTTTCACTACAATTATATTATGAAAAAGTACTCTAGCGACACCTGCAGATTACACTTCACCGACACTGACAGTCTGCTGTACTCAATCAAAACCGATGACGTTTATTCCGACTTTATGATGGAGTGCGAAAAGTTTGACAATAGCGACTACCCTGCAGACAGCCCATTCTTTTTTAGAGAGAATAAGAAAGTTATTGGGAAGATGAAGGACGAGTGCGCTGGAACGCCAATTGTCGAGTTCGTCGGGTTGCGCAGTAAAATGTACAGCTATTTGAAAGAGGGTGGAGGCGGCGGGAAAACCGCTAAAGGTATTAGAAAAAATATAATTAAAAAAGTAATCAGACACGAAGATTACAAAAGTGTGTTACTTGAGCAGAAACAGTTGCGACACACAATGAAGACCATTAGAAGTGTCAAACATCAGCTAGGTAGCTACGAAATTAACAAAGTGTCGTTATCCTGTTTTGACGATAAACGATACCTCTTAAAAAATGGTGTCGACTCCTACGCGTATGGCCACAAAAACATTGTAGTGAGAGACACCACTGAGAGTAGTGAGCAAACGGACTAACTCGCAAAACGATTGGCTATTTGTTAGTCAATGTTGTTAACCAATCAAAAGAGCACCATTTCGCTATCCACTTGGATAAAACATCACCACTAGAGTCAAAATCTGGTGGCTTTTTTTCGCGCGTGAATTGAGACAACAGCAGAACGCGTCGGTTGAAATGACACTCTCTATTTTTTAATATGTGGGAGTGAGCTCGTACCACATTTTATTTTTTTAACACGCGAAAATGTTGAAATGACACTTTCTATTTTTTCCTAAATGTAATTTGTGAGAATTTTGAAACGACACTTTCTATTTTTTAAATGTGGCCGAAATGGTGTCAAATTTAGTATAAACTTGGTATTGTTTCGCTAGTCTCGCGTGTGTTTGACATCAATTTAGTAGAAAACGTGCGAAGGGTGTCTAGATTGACTAACGATCGCTGTAGTAGTATAGCAACTAGGGCTGCGAGCTTATTCGACGTCAAACGTGAATATAAACACCAAAACATCGTCAAATTTGTCGAATCGTGATTTGGCAAATTTGGTGATGTTTTGGTGTTTATATTCACGTTTGAAGTCGATTGGGCTCGCAGCCCTAGTTGCTATACTACTAATCGAGATATGGTCTGGAAACTCGGCAAACTTCAAAGCGACTATGAGCTACGTTTTGATGTTGAACCGTACCTTACACCGTGCACATCCTTTGTTTTAGGTTTATTAATATTTAAACAACACGGTTGAGCGATTAAACCCAAACGATTCTATCGGATGATTGCTTCATTATACTAAAATACAATAGATTCAGTGACCGTGCTCCGTGCACAAAATTGCATAAAGACGAAAAAGATAGAACAAAGACGTTAGCTGAGTTTCCAGACCATATCTCGATTGACTATGGTGGAGGGTGATCGTGAGCTGAATCATCAGATATATGAATCATCAGATATATCCAATATGTCGTTTTCATCGTCGCTTTTTACGAAATAGTTACCGAGGAACATCATATTTATTCTTGAGCCAATCGTTTACATTCAAACGAATACTATGGAGATGAGAACGACGAAAGATTGAAACAGCTACCATGAACGTGACTCACCCTGGGAACAATATTACACGAACATATGAGAACTCACCACATACTTACTTTCGTTCCAATATTGCTGAACAAACCTTTCCAGGAAATTTTACACCTTGCCAGAAACAACTGTTCAAGAGATACGATCGGAAGGTTCTTGAATATCAGACAAATATTAACTGTTAGAAATAATGTTCGATTATTAATCTGTAAAGGTGATGTACTGTTACCATGCATTTAAACATCAAAAGGACTGAGGTATATCAAATGTTCTTCTAAAATTGACACTACGTTCATCTAATTTACGACATATTCATATAGCTTGAATACATGAGAGTACATGTCCCTTACTAATAGCCTATATGACCCCCTATATGGAATTATACTAACGCTGACTCTGACATGGACACTACTGACATGCATTGACTCTGATGCTGACACTGATAATGACAATGATAATAGCACGCACTGCATCATGCATGTATACCGACAGGCTGGCGCATAGTACATAACGAGATAAAAAGGCGCAGGCAAGGTGTTACAATGGTGATCGCATCTCGTGTTCAACTGCTAGACATGGGTCATGTTATGGAAGGATCACTATAGTGAGAGAACGGTCTACGGTGTGAAACTCGCCGCTAAATCAATCAAGGTTGTCCTCTGACAAAGCTAATAGGTGAAAGCCAAGCGCGAAAAGTATGATGGGAAGTACTCTATATATGTAAAGTATACCATTTATACTCCCAGAATCAGACAAAGAAAACCCGAAGTTGGCTCACTAGGGATTATTAATGAGAAATATGAATACATTGATGTCACATGTTATTACATGTATTATTATGTTCGCTACGCTATTGTAAACAAGAACAGGGAAAATGTTTGTTTATTCTTTTGGGAATCACTCCTTATTACTTAAAGTGCTTATAAACCCAAAATGGGTTTTTGGTGATTCGGATAGAGCATAAAAAGTTAGTTAATAAGTTCTGGATTAGTTTTTGCGTTAAACTTTTAGTTTCGGAGATATAACGGCTCAAACATGCCATTTTTCCGAGGAACCGATCTTCAACAACAACTGGGCTTTTGTATAGAAGACAGCTATCTTAAGAGTTTTTATTGAAAAATGCCCAAACGATGTGTCTTTACGATGTTACCTTGTCTACTCGAATTGTAATATATTTTTATAAGTATTGGAACATAAAACGTTCCTCGGATCCAGTCTCCCGGCCTGCGCTACTTTTTTTCACAAATTGTGACTTTGAGCCCTTATATCTCCGAAACTAAAAGTTTAACGCAAAAACTAATCTAGAACTTATTAACTAACTTTTTATGCTCTATCCGAATCACCAAAAACCCATTTTGGGTTTATAAGCACTTTATAATGTTTTCTACATGTTTAAGCAGCCGGTAAACTAAACAATCCTGCATAATTAAACAGTCTATTGGTAATTATCAAAGTACGCAAGTATTATCAAAGTACGTAGAAACCGGTTATTTTTTTATTTTTTCCAATTGCAAATCAAGTTCCTTAACATTCAACCCCATCATTTCTGTCAAGCTTTTAGCTACTGACCACAAGTCTTCCTGTATTTCAACGGGCGTTCTTTACACAAACAGGGATTAAAATTTGTCGTTCCCAATGATCTTTTAGCTTTGTCGGAGGACAACCTTGATTGATTTAGCTCATGTATAGCTGCTATAGCCCGACCGAGGAATATGCTGTCTCCACTATAAAGTGGCCTTTTACCTAACGTACCATAATACTTTTATACCTTTTGTTGTTGTGCCATCACACGGATCGCGAATCTCAAAAAATGTGCGTATTTGGTGCATTATGGGATGTTTTAGGTGAGTAAAATTCTGAGCTAGCGCTCTTTGTACCACGATGGTCAAAAAAGGAATAATAATAATAATAATAATAATAATTGTAATTTTATATAGCGCCATTTCCTAGAGTTCATTCAATAGCGCTTTACAAGAAGATATCAAATTACAAATAAATTAAATACAAGGTAATAGTAAAATTTACAAGGTGTCAATTAGGAGAAAAATTACAGTCTGAAAGACAAGCTATATATATATTAGCCTGCGAAACAGGCCCTTTATTTTTTTCGAGCTTTAAGGAAAAAGGCGAAAAAACATCGGGAGGGGAAAAAATAAAGCGCCTGAAACCAGCCTACTGCGATTTGAATTCCGCCCACATTCGATGGCGGAAACAGCCAACCAATCAGAAACTAGCCGGAAGTATGACCCTTCAAGCGATGGCGGAATCAAAACAAACATGTCAGTTAACTTTTCCGGAGCAATTATAGAATACCCGTCCACTTTTGAAACCGCATTTAAATGCAGAAGCACAAACCAGGTTGCTTGAAAATTTAAATTATTTGTCGAAGATTTATATTGTGTGTTCTTGTTGATTAGTTATCAAATTAAATTGGGTTTTAAAATAGAACGAAGCAATTGTATATGATGAACTTTTCGTAATTTGATCCTTTTACCAACTGTCACCAGATACAACTAATAGCGAAAGTGGACGGGTATTCTACAATTTAGCGACTTTTCCTACTCACAAATTTCGAGTACAGGTCCTTAAAAACACCTAGTCACTTATTAAACGAATGAAAAGTTTTCATTATTTTGAAGAATAAATAATAAACGAGTTTGACAGCGTAGGCTGCGTAGCCATATAGAATTAGAGATGCTAGAACATTAGAAATGTGAAAAATTTCACGTTTTTGTTGCACCGTGTGTATGATTATAGTCGAAGTTGAAGCTCTTTATGTAAATTACTAAAGAAAATATTTTTACCTTCTCCTGTCCAAGTTTCCACGGTGTGTGATTCGTCTATAACTATAACTATAGCATATATATTTCATGTCCTCTTGAGCGATTCGCTAAATGGCTTCAGGCTTACTGCATCATTCGTCCGTTCAAACATATCGGGACTGTTATAAACGGAAACGGCTTTAAAGGGACACTCCGGCCAAAATACAAATGCAGTTCATATGAAAGATCTTACTGACTTTAGTTGATTTCCAAAGTTTCAGCATTCCTATCAATTTAGTTAAGAAGATATGGCTAGTTGAAGTTGGAGAGTTTGTCCAATTTCGACGCCATTTTGTTTCTCAAATATGACGTCACTGAGTGATGCTATCTTGTATTATGCCTAAGAAGCTCCTCTACTTTCCTGCAATGAGGAACTAAATAGTTTATTTCGACTAATTTTCGTCCAAACAGTATTCACAACAGCTATCACTATGTAATTGCCATCAAAACAACTCCACTGCCGATAAAGAATCACTCAATGACGTCATATTCGCAAAACCAATATGGCGTCAAACTCCTCAAATTTTCAACTTCAACTAGCCATATCTTCTTAACTAAATTGATAGGAATGCTGAAACTTTGGTAATAAACTAAAGTCAGTAAGATCTTTCATATGAACTGCATTTGTATTTTGGTCGGAGTGTCCCTTTAAGTCCACATGACTCAGCCTCCGTTAGTTGATCCTTTATACTTTCAAAAGGGCGAATTTCAAAAGGGCGAATGACAAGAACAGTGCCTGAGCTGGTGGACTTTATAATGGCGAATAGTTGGAAAATCAGGCTTTTACCGAAGCCTGTCGGCAGGATAGCAAGAACATCTCTGTTCCTCTTTCAAAGTGTTGACATCAACACGCCGGAAGCGGGAATGCTTTGAAGACAAATTCTGACCAATCAGTATTTTCCGTTCAGAATCTGAACGGGTAATTCATTTGTAATAGAGGTTGCAGGCCCTTTATTTTTCTCTCTCGATTTCTTTTTCCCGAATTTTTTCTCCTCCCGATTTTTTTCCGCCTTTTTTCTTAAAGCTCGAAAAAAATAAAGGGCCTGTTTCGCAGGCTATATATATATATATATATATAATATATATATATATATATATATATATATAATATATATATATATATATATATATATATATATATATATATAGTATATATATATATATATATATATATATATATATAATAGGTAATATTTGGCATTTCACTCGATCAAACTACATGCCGAAAGGATTTATGGTGAAGGAAAATTTCGAGTGTTGGAATACATACATTTTAAGACCAAACCGGGACCAGTTGCGAAAAAATGCAACTTAGCGGCCTTCCGGCTGGAATTGAACCCGCGACCCTGCGATTGCTAGTGCAGTGCTCTGACCACTGAGCTACGGAAGCCGTTGCCGAGAGCCTAGTAACGAGTTCTGTATATATGGTGGTAATGCCGGGATAAGATTCTGGGTATATTATAGGTAATATTTGGCATTTCACTCGATCAAACTACATGCCGAAAGGATTTATGGTGAAGGAAAATTTCGAGTGTTGGAATACATACATTTTAAGACCAAACCGGGACCAGTTGCGAAAAATGCAACTTAGCGGCCTTCCGGCTGGAATTGAACCCGCGACCCTGCGATTGCTAGTGCAGTGCTCTGACCACTGAGCTACGGAAGCCGTTGCCGAGAGCCTAGTAACGAGTTCTGTATATATGGTGGTAATGCCGGGATAAGATTCTGGGTATATTATAGGTAATATTTGGCATTTCACTCGATCAAACTACATGCCGAAAGGATTTATGGTGAAGGAAAATTTCGAGTGTTGGAATACATACATTTTAAGACCAAACCGGGACCAGACCGGGACCACTATATATATATATATATATATATATATATATATATATATATATATTTTAAGACCAAACCGGGACCAGTTGCGAAAAACGCAACTTCAAGGCCTTCCGGCTGGAATTGAACCCGCGACCCTGCGATGCTAGTGCACAGTCAGGAGTTCTGTGTCATATTATGTATCAATGGCCAAATATTACCTGTAATATACCCAATTCTTATCCCGGCATTACCACATTATATATTCAGAACTTGTGACTAGGCTCTCTCATATGATTTAACTATCGGACGGCTAGTTAAATCATCGTTAAGTGTTTTATACAACCGGCCCCAGGATATTTTTGTCACATGTTCCACTTGAACTGACCAAACTCTGATCTGCTACATATAAACAATCCCTGAGTAACTATTTATACAATATAGGTGTCGCCCTATTACTCGCCAATTGCCCGGTACGTTTCAGGCCTAATGTTTCACCTACCAATAATGCTTCATGAGTAATCTTTTCACATCCTCTTAGGTCAATCTGACGTAGCTTTGTCGACGTTTTCAACAACCTGAAAAAATCCAGATGTTCGATATATATTTTCCTTTCATTTGAAATCGAAAAATGAATGAATGAATGAATGATAACAATCTTTATTCAGGAAACATTCTCACAGTCGTGATTTTCAGAATGGTCCTGCACATAATGATACACTTATAAATACAAAATTAAGAATACTATATTTTAACATACCTAAATCCTAATATAATATCATCCTATATTATCTTATATAAAACATTCAGATAAAAAAGTTAAAAAGTTTAGAAGCGTAAATCGAATATACATCATGGCTTAAGGCCAAACAGTTTCGATTTAAAATGTACCAATGTCTGAATAGTTTGATAATCAGACTCTAAGTAATTATAATCATATACCGCGTGATAGGTGACTATCACGAATGTAAATTAACATTAATTATAACGTTCTATGTAATCCGTATAATTTTACTATTTTGTTCTCATGATTCCTTAAGAACATTATTAGTGTAATCATCTAGCAATGGGGGTAATTTTAATCAGAACAAAAAATTTTCAACAAGAATATTTAGTGGATGATATGCATATTGGTGAATGTGATAGCTTGGTGATATGTTTATGAATGTTCCTCAACC
The DNA here is from genome assembly GCA_035772405.1 of Chrysogorgia sp. JL179-B06. Lineage (NCBI taxonomy): Eukaryota > Metazoa > Cnidaria > Anthozoa > Scleralcyonacea > Chrysogorgiidae > Chrysogorgia > Chrysogorgia sp. JL179-B06. The sequence continues at coordinate 884,763 of JAYKKM010000182.1, read as the reverse complement.
CATTTACCATTGAATTACATGGACTCAGATGCGAAATCCATTGAACAGTCCCTCGAGAACGTGTTAACTAGGAATACGTATACGCGATGACCCCGCGCCATCCTTTTATACACCCCTCCTTTCCCATCCATGGTCCCCAGATAACAAACAAATCGCAAAAGGCCTTTTCGTCATACGTCGATTTTGAACGTTATCTCGGCCAATAAATACTCGATTTCAAGGCCCTGTCACACTATTGCGTGTGATCGAAACGTATGAGTTGCGTATGAAAAATATTTCATTAATGTTCATACGCACAAAAAAGCCCTTTAAAATACAGAATTGTGTATATACTTACCTTATTGAACCTATGAGTATCGTATGAGTAGCGTATCGCTAGCGTATGCCCAGCGTATAAGTATTGTACGAGTAGCGTTTGAAATGCGCATGTCCAGCGTACCACAATCACGTTACAAAGTGCATGCTTATATAAGCGGCGGTCTATCAACATTGCAGCATTATTGCAGTAGACGTCCAGCTATCAAGATGCCTTACAGGAAGAAGACATCGTGTACCCGTGGCCGAGGAAAAGTGAAGAAGACCCCATCATCATCCTCATCCAAACCTGATGATCCACCTGTTGATATACCTGCAGATATACCTGAACCAGCTGATGATATACTTGATACACCTGCTGATATTCTTGAGACACCTCCTAATGATGAGCGACATGTTTCTGAGCACTCAAGGTCCCCAACTCCTCCTCGTGAATGCTCCGGTGAATCATCGGTGTCACCATCTGTGTCGATTGATGTCTCCACCTCCTCCCGCCCGGCGGATGACAAGGGTTAGAAGAAGAAGAAAAGGGCCAAGAAGAACCCCTGCAACCTCAGCATCGCAGAGGAGGAGCTGATGCTTGAGTTCATCATGGACAACCCTGTGCTGTGGAATGTCAAGATGACACCTTACAGGCGCAAGGACAAGAAGGACAAGATCTGGGAAGAGCAAGCCCAGCAGATGGACAAGACACCGGACACCCTCAAAAGAGCGGTGATAGTGCTCCAAACCTGACTGAGAGAGAGCAGTGGATCATCTCAAAGTTCGGCTTCCTGAAGACGGTCACTCGCCACCGACCAGAGTCTATGCAGAGTGTAAGTATACAACTATTCTACGTTTTCTGCACCTCGTTAATTTGATGACAATTCAATTTGGAATAAGTTTTGCATTCATTTTTGCATTCATGTTACTTATGATGTTATTATTTGTCTTTGCAGGTGAAGGCAACCATCGAACGGCACAGAGGAGACCTTGATGCTGCCGAGAGAGCCTGCGCTGACATGCAGATTGGTCTGGACGAACTAAATCCTAATCGCTCATCTAACCCCTTCATCCTCGCGCAAACGACATCGGGACCCGGACAGCGACCTCATTGAGTCCCTACAGAAGAGAGTTGCTGAGTACGGCACCATCCTCAAGGACCTCTCCAAAGCCCAGCAGCAGCCCATCACAGCGCGAACAGCCTTTGTCAACTACGTTAAAGACAGCCTGCTGGCCATGTCCAAGTCCAAGTACAAGAAGGCTAGGTCCACCATCAACAGGTTACTGTCTGACCTGATGGACGAGGAAAGCGATGATGATATTCCAAGTGCCATGGAGGCTCCACCCATCAAAGCAACCCAGCAAGCAATTCACTCTCAACCACCTCACCCACCGCGCCCCATTTCAGTACCTCCCTTCTGCGCATTCGGCTCCTCTGCGCCATCCACCTCCGAGTATTATCAGCAACCTCCCCACATGTGGATAAACGTGCCTCCAGCATCATCAGTGTGGGGTTCACAGACTATGGAGTACGTGGAGCAGTTTCACCAGCAACCATTCCAGCATACACCTCGCCAGAGGACTCACCCTCGTCAACAGCAGATGATGCCTCCTCTGCAACAACCTGCTCAGCCACCTCGTCAGCAAACTCAGCAGCAGCAGAAACAGCGCACCCCCACCCCAGTTTGTGACTCCTTCGGTTCTGCTGCACTGGTACTGGGGAAACAGCCCAGGCCAACGCAGCACAGTCCAGGCTCAGCCTTTGAGAACAGCATCCAGAACACTTCCACTCTATGCACCCTCTCAGGATTTCGAGACATCATGGGATCTACTCCTGATATCGGTTCTCAGGATGTGGAACTCAACACACGACCACAAACATGAAAGAAGTATTGACTCTTTATTGACTGTTGTTGTAGTGACTATGTATTGTGTATGTTATTACTATGCACCAATATTACCATTAGTACCATGTGACATTATTAATGATCAGTTGATCATATGAATAAACGTTTTTCAAACTTTCCTGTGTGGTTTCTCATACTTTTATAATACATAAAACCATATTTAATTTTTAAGTACCCCTGATCCAGGGCCCCTAGAATATTACACTGCACGTTACACTTCCTTCTCAACTATTCCATTGTGTAGAGTGTAAAGTCTACTATCAAGTGCAGTTTATTATTCTAGGGGCCAGAGGTACTTATAAATGACATATGATTTGAAATATATTGCAAAGTATAGTGTTGTGTTAAAGTAGCGGGTTATAAATACATCAATTCATTGTAGTCTAGTTTACTTGACAATGGAGTTCCTCTAAATCATCCTGTCTTGCCATGGAACTGCACCTGCACCTGAGTTGATCCAGTGTTTCAGGAGGTTCCTCAGCTTCTTTCCTTTGTTGGTGGAGGTGTTTCTGCCAGCAACTGTATGTGTGTCGTGCAAGTTCCTGTCCTGCCTCCATGCTCCCGGGATGAAGTCACGGTTCATCTTCTCTGCATGGTCTAGCTGCTGGTTCTGGAGTTCAGGGTACCGTAACCTCATGAGATTGTGAAGGACAATGCAGGCTTTCACGATGACCTTGACAGTGGAGGGGTGATGCTGCATGGTAGTCAGCAGAACCTGGAAGCGGTTCGCCAGGATGCCGAAGGCATTTTCAACCACCCTTCTGGCGCGGGAAAGCCTGTAGAAAAATATCCTCTCTTCATTGTCCAGACCCCGGCGGCTGTATGGCTTCATCATGGTCTCTCGGAGGGCGAAGACATCGTCGCCGATGAAGAAGTAGGGGACATCCTGGTAGTCATTGGGTAGAGCATGAGGGGCGGGGAATCCTATGGTGCCGTCTTTAAATGATCCTTTACCACCGAGGTCTGCCCAGATGAACTTGTAATCCGCGTCTACAAGGCCCAGAAGTACAACAGAGTAGAATCCCTTGTAGTTGAAGTACTGGGAACCACTCTTTGGAGGACACTTGCAGGCAATGTGCTTCCCATCTAGTGCACCACATGTATGGGGGAAGTTCCACCTCTGGAGGAATTTGTCGGATATGGCACCCCATCCCTCTGGAGTGGTTGGGCAGGTCATCATATCGGGCATGTACTCGTCGATGATGGCTTGGCAGACCTCTCTGACGATGAGTGACTGGGTGTTGTTGGGGACCCTCTATCCGTACTTCATGGCTGAATACGTGCTCCCAGAGGCAATATAACGCAACGTTAGTGCGAGCTTCAGACCAGGCTCCAGGGGCTCCCTATACCAGGTGTGTTGTTTGGTGATCCTAGGACTCACTCTGGCTAGCAGCTCATCGAACATCTCGGGGGGCATCCGCATGAAGTTCTTGAAGCATTGTTGGTCCTCGTTTCGGAGTTCCACCATAAGCTGGTCGTAGATGCCAAACTGCCTTCGCCTGCCGATCCATGGTCTCACCCAGACTTCACGTATTTTCCTTCTTCTCTTCTTTCTTCTGATTCTGTTACCTTGGATGTGGTGAATTGCCAAATCTATCAGATCATACTGGTGTTGGAGAACAGCTAACTCCATCCTCTATCGTCGGAGGTCCAAGAAGATATGAAGAACAGCTAAAATTGGCGGCCTATATATGCACTTTCTCAAAACGCGGGCAATACGCTGGGGATACGATGGCCAGACGACAATAATACGCTAGTTGTACGGTAAATACGTTACTCAATCGTCAGGCATACGCCAAGATGTCTATGGAAGTTGCACATACGTCACACATACGTTAGACGTACGTTACTCATGTGCTATCAATACGCTAGCTGTACGATACACCTTCATGCCCGCGTATGACCAACGTACTCGACCTATTAGTACCGTACATCCAGCGTACCCCTACCGTATTCTGCGTATGGCTAGAGTATGCTTAGCGTATAAACCATACGTCCGAAAACGCACAAAGTTTTTAAGCATGCTTAAAATAAATTTTCTGCCTCGCCGTATCCCTGCGTATGCCACCGTACTTCAAACGCATACAACCTATGCCTAACGAACCCCTAGCGTCTGTCAGCGTATACCAACGTATGAGTGATATTTTCCATACGCTGGCATACGCTCGTACGATACGCAATAGTGTGACAGGGCCTTTAATCGAAAACAAATTTGGAATTACCGAGTCTAAATACATAACATTAGTGTCTATTATATTACGAAAACGTGTATACCCTTCGAAAAAACGATTTTTGTAGAAATTAGTTGGCGATCAGGCTGCCGCTTCGTCGTAGATTATTTTGACCGTTATCTCGAGCAATATTTAATCGTTTTCAATTCTAAAAACAGATTTGGAATTACCGAATCTAAATACATAATATACGTGAATATTATATTACGAAAACGTGTATAACCTTCGTAGAAACGGTTTATGTACTTGGAAATTAGTCGGCAATCAGGCAGCAGCTTCGTCGTAGATTATTTTGAACGTTATCTCGCTCAATATTTAATCGTTTTCAACACACGGTGTCTATATATACCACGAGAACGTGCACCCCCTTTTTAAAAACATGTTATGTACTTAGAAAATAATCGCCAATGAGGCGGCCGCTTCGTAGAATATTATTTTGAACGTTATATATCTCGGTCATTATTTAACCGTTTTCAATTCTGAGTCTAAATACATAACATTAGTGCCTATTATATTACGCAAACGTGTATACCCTTCGTAAAAACCTGGCCGTTCGTGCCGTTTTTCTCTCCAAATAATATTGGCCGATTAAAACGGACCACGCAAAAGGGCGTACTCGGAACTTACCCTGTTGGTTTTAGCCAATCATGTGCACGAGATTTGGTCCTGACATATATATTATATATATAATCAGCAGTGTTTTAGATCTGATAAAACACGTGCTGCGAGTTTATTAAACGGCTTGAAAAACGACCCATTTGATAAGTTCATTGGCGTAGTAATTTTGAAAATCGATGTTGTCTAAGTTTATGTAAATTAGGATGAAATTTTATCACATATAAAACCTACGACACGGTACTTATTTCCTTTGTGTTTTCCTCATGAATTATTAATGAGGTTTTTAAATATATATATATATATATATATATATATATATATATATATATATATATATATATATATATATATATATATATATATATATATATATATATATATATATATATATATATAGGTAATATTTGGCATTTCACTCGATCAAACTACATGTTGAAAGGATTTATGGTGAAGGAAAATTTCGAGTGTTGGAATACATACATTTTAAGACCAAACCGGGACCAGTTGCGAAAAATGCAACTTAGCGGCCTTCCGGTAGGAATTGAACCCGCGACCCTGCGATTGCTAGTGCAGCGCTCTGACCACTGAGCTACGGAAGCCGTTGCCGAGAGCCTAGTCACGAGTTCTGTATATATGGTGGTAATGCCGGGATAAGATTCTGGGTATATTATAGGTAATATTTGTATATATATATATATATATAAAAACTTTTCATGAGAAATCGATCCTTTCCGCGGCAAAATTATCACCCTCACTTGCGAGGGGAATAATATTTAAAGACTTTGCTATGCTTTTTCCTCTTTTCGTCATGTTTTCATGCGTACCAAACAATGCAGAGAAGTTACATTTATACATTCAATACATGCAGCACAGGCAGATAAACGGCTTTGATAGAACTATTGAGATGAAACTTAGCTCTTGTTTTCCGCAGGGTCTATGGGCACAGTTAGTTATTATTGGTTTGTGGTCAAGCTATAGGCTGATTTGTGGTCAAGCTCAAAATCATGAAGGTCATTCAACGTGAGTCCACGTAAAGCATGGGATTTTATGTTTCTGGGCGGCGCCATTTTATAATTTGCTTGACTGTAGTTCCCCTGTAAAGGGCAGTGGCTTGATACTTGGATAGAGGAACAGCGCACAAGAGAATCAGACGAAGATCTGGAAGAAATAGACCTCACTGGTTCACGCTATATCCGATATATTTTGTTGAGTTACTGTACCTCTGAAGTAGTGAGTCATCTGTGCCATCTCCTCCTGTAATACTTGCTAAACTAAGAAGTTCTAAATCTGGGAAACCACCAGACGATTCCTAAACGATAAACAATCCAAAAATAGCACAGCTAAATTACACGCGTAGACTATTAAAATAATATAAAAATACAATAAAATCCCAGAAACTCGAACCCTAGTGATTCAAGGTGGCTTAATCTCCGTTAACACCAGATTTTGCAACTAATCTCCTCGCCGTTTATTTATTTATTTATATGTTTCTGGTATGGTCGCGCTCAAAAGACTAGGGTTAGGATTGGGGTTAATATTATGGTTAGGACTAGGGTTAGAATTAGGGTTAGAATTAGGATTAAGATAACGGTTAAAGGAGCACGCATGAGTGATACTGATTAGCTAACGTCGTAGGTATTGTTCAGCATTCAAATGTTTATATTTTACTAAATGATCCGAATCAAGTGGGAGGTTTCATTAGCTAATGATGCACTTCTTTCTATGGTATTCCCTTGTAATACATGTTTACCGAAATTTCTCCCGCGGTTTCTGTCGAATGTTTTTAGAAACTTTGAATCCATTTTTTTAGATACTTTGTATTAGAACTAATATACGACTCGGTTTAAGGTCAGTAGTGGTTGTATTTGTGAAAATTAATTTTAATGAGGTATACTGTATATAAAGGTATATACCGTGACCGAGGTGTTTACTGTAAGTATATATCAACCCGTGGGTCTAAGGTATATAACCGCCTTGGTTAGGTACTCTGAAAATAATTTTGTATTTTTTTGTTGGCCAGAGGTTTCAAAATATATTTGTGGACTGACAAAATATAATTCGACTGAAATTATTATGCGCATTTGCACATATGACCACCGTAATATACTGTATAACCATAAATGCAGTTATAAGTATTTTGCATTTGCCATAGAACATTCGTAAAGTCACTTATACTAGTCATAGATGCTTATTTGTGATAAAACGTGTTGTGCTGCGTAGGCAGTGTAGAAATACAAATAAAAATGTATAAAAAGGTTGGTGTACTGTCGAAATAGCGTGTAAGTTGTCTAACGTTTCGAGCGAAGGCCCTTCGTCAGAGAGTGAAACATAAAGTGAAATAATCATACAGTTATTATTTCACTTTACGTTTCACTCTCTGACGAAGGGCCGCTTGAAACGTTAGACATGCAACTTACACACTATTTCATAGACTTGCTCCAAATCTGCCTCTTGATTGTTTCGGGTTTGTTTAAATTTGTTTTTTTCAAAGAACTCGCCATATAGATGCTTGTTCGCTTTTTAGATAGAAATATTATGAAAGAACACGAGGAGCCGCGAAATAAAGTGTGCGCGGGGAACCTTGGGACCACGAGCAATTTCACTCCCTTACCCAAGATTCTATGAGAGCTGGGATGGTAACGACGCTTCGGGATGGTAACGACTGGTAAATTGGAGATTGAATGGTCGATATTTCTACTTATTTTGAGTATATAAATAAGCACTGACAGAAAAAAATAACAAGCTGCTATTAAAAATTAATTTTCTGATATTTTGAAGAGTTTTATCGCGGACGTTTCGTGTCTTTGAATTCCTAGGCCACTAACAATGTTCGTTCTTGTGCAGGTCACTACGGCAAAATCCGGACCCGACGTTGACCAATCATATTGCGTCATTTTAACGGAAGTAGTTTTTGCCGTAATGCCCGTGCGCGATTACAGATTTTGAAGGTTTGGGCGGGAAAACGTTTTTGTTGATTTGAGAACAAATAGAAGAGAAGTAGATATCTTGATTAAAAACTCCGAACAATGAAGCATGCTGGACCATTTGTGTTCATCAACTCGTTCCTGTCCGGCCCAGTCAAAATGGGTCATAGAAGACCCACAAAGTCGTCAATCGGAAAACACGGCACACGGTAACACAAGATTGAAAATTGAAATTCAAAACGCGCCAGGCACAATGATCCACTCACACGCCAAGTTTGATTTGATTTCATAAACAACTCGGCGATTGGTTGCACTTTGAATTTTCATGATGCTACGCGGGCGTGCAAGATGGCCTTATCTAGAAAAATGGAAGTTTTTCAACCTGATTTATGATAATTAATGATAATTTATATTAACATAATGTGTCTTGTTCGGAAAATTCAAAAGCATTGGTAACAGCCGGTTTATTGGGCTTTCAGAAAAGGTATAGCTTTCGGAACAGTTATGGATATTTCCCGAGATATCAATAGAACAAAGAGGTAGTTCCATTTTGAATGTTTTTCAGCCGGTTAGGAAAGAGTTAATGCTGTTTCTGCAAAAGCATGACGAATGTTTCATTCGCATGGAATACCAACATGCATGTTCAAACACGAAGTGATTAAGAGGTAAGGTAAAGCAATGAAAACAGCGCTAAAAACAAACAAGAAAATGAACTAAAAGCCTTATAATTAATAATTATCGCGGCTCCCCCCTTAATAATAACTATAGTTATTATCCTCGCTTGCTTGGTCTGTACCGGAAAGTATTTGCCTTCGGTTTATTCGCACCTCGCCCCTTTGTCGCTCGGTCTGTATACGAAAACCTCAGGCAGATACTTCCCCGTATATACGTTGTACTTGGTTAATAAGTGGGTAATACACCTCGACATATCATATTACTTATAAATATGTGTTGGCATACTCACTATTTCACTCTTTTTTGGTGTTGATGGTAACAAAGAAAGCTGTGCCAAACGAAGTTCAACTAACTTTGGACAGCCAATCTAAATTTCAAAAGTAGGTACATGTAGAGTCCATAATGGATGTCAATCGTGATTATAGTTGGACCACACTAGTCTAGTAGTTTAATAAAACTGCTGTATGTTGTGGTTGCACAAGATACTCAATATCTAATTAACAATTAAACAACGAGCCAGAGTTTTTTCTTTAACATTATAAAATAACCGGAAGTAAATGAGCGAGAACACGTTATCTGATTGGTTACTGAGCTCAAAAACCGTGCATTATTTAACAATTGTTCAACGAAGGCGAGGTGAATATCGGTGAATAAAAACCGAGACGAAGTCGAGGTTTTTATTCACCGATATTCACTGAGCCTGAGGTGAATAATTGTTTTAGTATAAATACACATTTTCTAACTCTTAGGAACAGCATTTCCTTCAAAAATACTAGTTTCTTGACTTTTTTTCTCGCTGTCACTTTGACAAATCGGCAGGCGGCCATCTTGAAAAAACGCTGGAGGTGATTATCGAGAAATAATCCGAGGTAGCTCGACCAATCAGCGCACGCAATTTCTATAATCACCTAATGTATTTATACTAAAACTCAATAAAGCATAAGCTGATGTGACTCTTCGCGTAGATTTTGTCGTTTTTGACGGATTTTAAGTTGTTTAAATCACAAAAGGAAGTCAAAGAATACCTGGATACAAGGCTAATCAAGGTACTAACACAACAGAATGTTTTAACTGCAACGTTGAATGCATTTTCATCGCTAAAATCGCCAACGTGTTTTCAATAAAGGCTTCCTAGCAACGCACATAGCAACGTCTCTTATAACAGGTAAATCTACATTTTTCATGGCTTTATTGTTAATTTAATGGTGTTCTTTTATAAAAGAAATAAAAAACTTTGTCTTGTGTGATTATCGAGTTATAATGAATGGCACTCAAGAAGCTAGTAAAACACTCGGCTATCGCCTCGTGTTTTACACGCATCTCTCGTGCCATTATAACTCGATAATCACACGCGACACGTTTTTTATTTCTTAAATTAGACACTGAAGTCGAGGTGATTATCGGTGAATATGCTACGTTTTTGAGCTCTTTCTACGATTTATTAGTTATTTTATTTATTTTATTTTATTTGATTAGCTTCACCATTGTGCAAAAAAACAACAAAGAAAAAACACAAAAAAGAAAATAGATTACACTATACAATAGGGTGGCCGCAACAGCATAGACAATTACTGCGGACCCATAACTTAAAAGTATATTTACAAACAATAATAATAAATAATTACTGTTAATTTAATAATAATACACAACAACTGTGTGTCAACAATCCCCCGATCTAACTTAATTCCTCCAAGGTAGTAATCTCTCTCAAAGACAGATTTGCAACTCTAAAAACTTTGCACTTATTCCATTCCCCAGGTGCATGACCAATTCAATAATTTATTCATTAACAAGTCATTTTGCACTCATCGCCATCTTCCTGATCGAAAATTAGGCGATAACACTTTGAATCATCAGCAAAGAGGTGAAGAGATTGAAGAGATTTTTTATGGACTCTTATAAGAATATTGACAACTTTGAAGCACTATTATAATAATGTTTATATACTGATCTTTTTATCGTAATATTTTACTTGATGCTGTATACATATGCTGTATACATATATATTAACCAGCTGTTGTGGTCTAGTGGTTACCACACATGTCTATGAGCTGGGAGACTCGGGTTCAAACCCTGGGTCGGACCACCACTCAGGGTCTTAAATAATTGAGGAGAAGGTGCTGCCTTTGAAACAACACCGGCAAATGGTAAGACTTTCGGGTCTTCTCGGAAAACGACCTTAAATCGTAGACCCTCGGAATCCCTATCAGTTGGGTTTTCCGTTCACCTAAGAGTGATAAACTGAATAGTCGAGCGCTTAAAACATGAGCCTCTGGCTCGGATAAATAGGGTAACCTTATCCTGCGTGATCGACTCAAAATAAATCATACTCATACTCATCCATTTTTACGAGGTTATTTATTCTGTTTTATTCTACCCATATCTTATTTTATTACTAATTCTAGAGGGTGTGAAATTTTTCTCACGTTATAACCTTAATACTGTAATATTATACTGTAATATATATTATACTGTAGTTAGGGGGCCCACTGGTTTGTCAGCTTCTCAGCTGTTATGTGTAGCCTCATTAAATAAAGTTATTATTATTATTATCATAAAGACGTCGCCTTAGATATTACATTAGGCATATCATTAATAAAGATATAGGAGAGTAAGGGCCCTATGATTGACCCCTGAGGGACTCCAGATGTTACAAGAAGAAAATCAGATCTCTCATTATTGAACTCTTTGTCTTCTACCAGATAAATACTACCTAAACCAATCAAAGATCCCTTTATACCAAGACATTCTAATTTAAAAATAAGTTTATTGTGGGAAACCCTATCGAATGCCTTTACTTTATATTTACATACTAGGAAAATAAATGTAAATATAGACTTATATATTTTGATAGTTTTCACACCTGTAATTATTACTCTGAAGATGTTGTAAGTTGGCAACAAAAGTAAATATGTTCTAAAACTTGACTAGTTTCCATATTATTATGGCAATACATTTACGTTTATTGAGCTGGGCACGTAGCATGTTTGCACGTTCGCATTTTGAACGAACTTCCTACAGTAGCTCTTGGACGCAACGTGTTTAAATAAGTTATTATTGTATCATTGGGCTCTTATCTTTATACTTCTATTACGTTTTCCTCCCAGAAAATCTATAGCCATAATTCATAATAATAATAATAATAATAATAATAATAATAATAATAATAATAATAATAATAATAATAATATAATAATAATAACAACAATAATAGTTTAATAAAATTCTAATATTGCAGCCATGCAGCTGAATTACATTGGGTTCATAGTCGGTTAACAACTGCAATGTACAAGACTAATTAATTACGTTACTATAGTTAACAAATGATTATCTTACTACTGAAATACTACTGATTATTTAGGCGGTTAGCACTTGCCATAATGAAAGAGTTTTTAAACCTGTTTGTTCTGCACTTTGGAATATTAAAAAGTCTGTTATTCTTAAGAGGGTATCTATTGCTATTATTAAGTTCTGGTAAAAGATTAAACAGTTGATATGACTAGGATTTTCAACTATCGAGCAAAAGATCTTGTCGCTTGTAGCCTGTCTTCGTTCTCTTAGTGTGGTAAGACCAATGGTTGACATAGCATTGGAGTAAGATTTTCCAGGAGATACAATCAATAACGCACGCTTTTGGATGCGTTCTATGTCATCACTTAGATATTGTGGAAGTGCAAAGTGGAACACTGGGGATGCATATTCTACGATAGGTCTAATGCAAGTGCAATAGAATTGCACCAAGTCTTCAATGGGTACTGTACGTTGGCACGCTTCAATTGTCGTAAGCAATACATTCTTTTGGAGGCTTTTTTGATAACAGATTCCACGTGACTGTTCCATTTTAAGTCACAGCTGATAATTACTCCCAAAACTTTAGCTTCCCTGGTAATTTCAAGCTCTTTGTCACTGATGACTATTGGACTGTAATCAGTTCTTCCGCTCTTCGCAAAATGTATACGCATATTCTCTTTGCATTTGGTTTCATTCAGTGTACATTTGAGGGCGTCTGCCTGAGCCTTGATTTCATCAGCTGCAGTTGAATATTACTTTAATATTAATTTTATTTTCATAGTTATTCGTCGCATATACACTACTGTATATGCAATTATGAGTGGCCGTGTTATATCGATATACAAGCTTGAGCCAATACAACACGGACACGAATATTGTAAATAGCTGAAAATACTCCAAGTCTTTGATGTTAATATGAGTAATATTTGTTCAGATTAATTTAGAAAAAACTCAATTTCAATGTTTTAGATTTTAGAGCTGAGATAGACCTCATGCGCTAGCGGCGTTTTAACATTTACCTGTAGTCTTTCAATATGAAAATTGCTAATAGAAGTGTCAGAGAGATCTAATATTGTCAAATTCCCACAAAAGTTCTAAAAACAAAAGAATACACATGGCTTGAAATTAAATACTGCACTCAGCTTTGTCTCATGCAGAAGTTAACTTAGGGAATTTATGCAGAAGTTACAAATGCAGAAGTTAACTAAGGAAATAGTTAACCTCACAATTTAGGGAACCCGTGGAGGTTAATATGAATAAGTGCGCTAACTTTTAATACAAATGAAGTTCATATGATAGATCTAACTGACTTGGGTTGATTTTATTCCCAAAGTTTCAGCATCCCTGCAATTTAGTTAAGAAGATATGGGAAGTTGAATTTGAAAATTTGAGGATTCTGACGCCATATTTTTTGTGAAAATATGACGTCATTGTGTGCTACTATTGATGTCGATCACATAATGTGATAGCTGTTGTGAATGCTCTTTAGATAAAAATTAGTCAAAAATAATCTATTTAGTTTCTCATGCGGGAAAGTAGAGGAGCTTCTTAGGGAAAATACTAGATAGATTAGCAAGTAGTGACGTTATATTTGAGAACAAAATTTGACGTAGAAATTCAACTTGCGATATTTTCATAATTAAATTGATTTGAATGCCGAAACGTTGGAAATAAACTAAAGTCAGTCAGCTCTTTCATATGAACTGCACTTGTACCTTTAATCGTGAGCGGGCTGAATTGTGACTTGCAACTCGGGCCGTATTTTGCGATATCTGACCACGGTTTACTGAATTAAACTAGAAATTCCTATAAGTAAGTGTACATTATATTAGAAATATTACCCCGAGGGATGATATTTCCCCTCGCTCCGGGTCTATTATACCGAAACAATCTCGAATACATTCCTATTAATAACCGAATAATTTCCTCGTCATCTGATTCTCCAGGAGAAGTAATGGGTGAAGCGTCTTCTTATTCTTCCATTCGAGCTAGTGGTATTCGAGCACAAATAACACGGAGTGGGAGGGTAATTATGTGATAAATTGACTGGTCACGTGGTACAAATATAGCTCTCTGACTGTGGTGGTATAATATCAAAATGATACTCTTTAAGCATGGACCAAGAAGCCAAATAAGTCAGATAAGAGGCCGCTCGATCCAATATTTCACTATAATAAAGACCTAACAATAATATTTCACTATAGTAAAGACTTAACAATAGAGGTCAATAGTTCATTACTGTATACCTGAACAGCATTTAATGTCGGTGATCCAACAGATTTATTTCCAGCTAAATAAAGGCTTTTGAGCTGGCTGCCTCGGTGTTCCAGCAGGTTTTTTATAGACATGTTAGATGTAGAATCTGTCTATAAATTTAAAAATAATTATTATGGATCATCATCGCTATCGCTACAGGATCACTGTGGCTTTCATACAAACAAACTACAAGACTATCATTATTCTGGAGCACCACAATCATCTCTACCACTATCACCATTGCTACCACTTTCACCTCCAAAACCACAATCACCTTCACACTATAGTGCTATCACCATTCCCTATCACTATTATACTAAAATAGTTAATAAGTTATTTTATAATTTTTGATTTGGTCTATTCGTTTCCGATCTGTTACAACCTTAGGGACCAGTCACTAACTACAGGGGAGTGGGCAGATATTTTCATGCATGGGAAAAGGGGGGGCCAAACATTTTTGTGCAAGTAGTATTTACCCCATCTGTAGTTCAGGTTTTGCTGCAATGGCCAATGGGTTTATTTCATATAAAACCCACGGGTGAAGTGTGGAAGTTTATCATGTTTACACAAGATCTGGCCGAAGGTTGCAGTTTTTCAAAGAGGGTACAATATACCATTTTTTTTTTTGGGGGGGGGGGTCATAATAAATTTCATATTATGCAAAGGGAGCCAACAAAAGTTGAATATCTCATTTCCTATTTGTACGAGTTCCCCCCCCCCCCTCCGCTGTAATTAATGACTGGTCCCTTATGTGGCGTAACTTAAAGGACGGAAGTCGCTCATAAGAGTTATTTTCTCGTGTATTCTGTTGTTTAGTTATCATCGAAGAGAGCAACATGCCAGATAGATGTGTTGTTTTTGGGTTTTCAAATGAATCAGACTTAGAAAACGGAATTTCACTTTATCACATTCCCTAAGCTACGTCACAGATGGCTCGTCCCAGGCCTGTTTCGCTTTTTTCGTCTCTCGGTTTTTTCTTGCAAATAGCAATGTAAAGAGAGATATCTCCGAAACGAGTGAACCAAATCAAAAACTGTAAACGACCTAATAATAATAATAATAATAATAATAATAATAATAATAATAATAATAATAATAATAATAATATTTATTATATGGCTAAGAAAGATGGCGCACGCTGATTGGTTCGTGAGAGGTCCGGAAAAAAGCGTATTGTCCTCCCGGCGCTATGAGATTTCCGGACCGGTAAGTTTTGGCGGGAAAATTTAGATGAAAATAAAAGTTGATTTAGATGAAAATAAAAGAGGATTTGAGTATGTTCGAACAATAACACGTCCTGGAACATTAGTGCTGCTTTTCTTGAAAGCTGTTTATCTATAAGTGAAGAAAATGAATGCCTAACAACCAGTAATGCGTGTAAACATGAAGCGAAATCAACAAGCTCAGAGGTAAGTACACGTCAACATCTGAAGACAAACACAACGTTAAAAACAGAGAACAAAATGAACCAAAAGCCATATAATAAATGTCTTATTAACCTCGTAGGCTTTGTCTGTACAGTAAAGTATTTGCCTTCGGTTTTTTCGCACAGACCTCGTGCCTTCGTCGCTCGGTCTGTACGAAAACCTCAGGCAAATACTTTACCGTACAACCCTCGCACTCGGTTAATAAGTCATTAATACATATTAGGAACATTCCACAAGTCTTAATGCTCTTACAATTAAAATAATTTAACCCTAACGGCTGTACAGTAAGTATAAAATTAAAAGTTTATATATAAAAAGTTTAAAACAATCACATATGAATATGTGAAGTTATTAAACAACAACTAAAAATTATACTAAAATGAAAAACTGTCCTGGAAAAGAAATGTTTCAACTGGAATTTAAATTGGCTAACAGTGTTCGAACATTTAATCTGCGATGGTAAGGTGTTCCAAAGCCTCGAAGCTATGATGGAAAAAGCTCTGTCATCATATGTGGTATGGTGTATATCTGTCACCATAACTATCTGTCGTAATATATAACACCATATACTGTATAAAGCTCTGTCACCATATGTGGTATGGTGTATATCTGTCACCATAACTATCTGTCGTCATATATAACACCATATATAAAGCTCTGTCACCATATGTGGTATGGTGTATATCTGTCACCATATACTGTATCTGTCACCATATATCTGTCACCATATACAACGAAAGACCGCTATATCTTTCACCATATACAACAAAAAACCGCTATATCTGTCACCATATACAACGAAAAACAGCCCAGGGCTTATTGACACTTTAAACCTGTAACAATTTCTTCAAAAATCCTTGCTAAGAAGTCATGTTTAACTTACCATAACTGAAGATAAATTTATGGCCGTCAAATAGCGACATCTAGCGGCAATGAACGACAGGCCACGAGCAGTTATTCGTCTACATCCTGACAGGTTCAACGATGTCAGTCTAGCAGAATTTAATGCCAAGGTCTAAATTAAAAGTAATTACAGCTATAATTACCTGAAACAGAAGGGGAAAGCGAAAATTGAGAGTACAACAGCAGCTCAACAACAGTTATCTAACACTTTCACTAAAGTTTGTATGTAGGCTAAAGGCCCGGTCACACTGTACATAAAAATCGTTCACTTATAAAATTTGGTCGATAACAAGTAAGAGTTAATTACCGAAAACGAGGGATGTATGCTGTATATCGCATACATCCCGACGTTCGAGGTAATTAATTATCGCGTAATTAATTATCGCACAAAACTATGCACAAACGCACATATCTAGAGGCTGTTATTTTTATCAGCATACAGCGAGACATTATGAACTGCACGCGAAACTTGAACGCGTGTTTAGACAATATAATTATATGTGCGTGAAGCCACAGCGTTAAGTACACAACACGACAAACAACATTCCGGCGTTGCGGCACATAAAATATACGTGAGCATTTTGTTTATACGCGACACAAAGAAAGACACAGCAAAATTAATTGTTTTTCTCTCAACTCACTTCGGGACCGCAGTAATTGGCGATTGCTGTTGCGGCCACCCTGCCACATGTACTATACTAATTAATCCATAGAATCTTAATCACTACACATTCCAATATTTGTGGCGAAACGAAATAAATAAAATAAATAAATAAAAATAGACCTTGTTCCAAAATGGCTGCCAATTTAATATTCTTTTGTATGCGTATAAATTAGCCTTGTCATATCCTCAAGCCTTGTCAGTATCCTCAAGCCTTGTCAGTATCCTCAAGCCTTGTCAGTATCATCAAGCCTTGTCATATCCTCAAGCCTTGTCATATCCTCAAGCCTTGTCAGTATCCTCAAGCCTTGTCAGTATCATCAAGCCTTGTCAGTATCCTCAGCCTTGTCATATCCTCAAGCCTTGTCAGTATCCTCAAGCCTTGTCATATCCTCAAGCCTTGTCATATCCTCAAGCCTTGTCATATCCTCAAGCCTTGTCAGTATCATCAAGCCTTGTCAGTATCCTCAAGCCTTGTCATATCCTCAAGCCTTGTCAGTATCCTCAAGCCTTGTCATATCCTCAAGCCTTGTCAGTATCCTCAAGCCTTGTCATATCCTCAAACCTTGTCAGTATCCTCAAGCCTTGTCATATCCTCAAGCCTTGTCAGTATCCTCAAGCCTTGTCAGTATCCTCAAGCCTTGTCAGTATCCTCAAGCCTTGTCAGTATCCTCAAGCCTTGTCATATCCTCAAGCCTTGTCATAATCATATCCTCAAGCCTTGTCATATCCTCAAGCCTTGTCAGTATCCTCAAGCCTTGTCAGTATATCCTCAAGCCTTGTCATATCCTCAAGCCTTGTCATATCCTCAAGCCTTGTCATATCCTCAAGCCTTGTCATATCCTCAAGCCTTGTCAGTATCCTCAGCCTTGTCAGTATCCTCAAGCCTTGTCAGTATCCTCAAGCCTTGTCGTATCCTCAAGCCTTGTCAGTATCCTCAAGCCTTGTCATATACTCAAGCCTTGTCATCTCCTCGCGCGTCTAAACTCAATTTCTGGACATTTCTTCAAACAAAACACTGCTCCT
The DNA here is from genome assembly GCA_035772405.1 of Chrysogorgia sp. JL179-B06. Taxonomy (NCBI): domain Eukaryota; kingdom Metazoa; phylum Cnidaria; class Anthozoa; order Scleralcyonacea; family Chrysogorgiidae; genus Chrysogorgia; species Chrysogorgia sp. JL179-B06. The sequence continues at coordinate 866,547 of JAYKKM010000182.1, read as the reverse complement.
GTATCATCGCTAGCTCTCACAATTATTTCGTTGGCAGCTTCCATTTGCTTATGGTTTTCCTGATAGAACTTCAAGTCGTCTATGAACAAGCTGTGTGTTCTCTTCGTGAGTCTTTCCTGAGGAGGCCCCACCCTATGGCTATACCCTTTTGTTTCCCCCAGAAGCATTGTGATTGTGATTTCGGTCAGGCAGTACCCTACAGGTGCATAACTATCTCCTTGCAAAAATCCACACCGTATTTTCATCCATCTGCTCTGCATTTTCCGACCCCCAACATTCATCCAGTTGTTCATCAGTTTCCGTAACACATTAATCACCTTCTTTGATATCCCCATCCATTCATACACCATTAGCATCCAATCGTGGTGCACTTTGTCATACGCCTTCTGATAGTCATAGAATGCAACCGTCAGATCATTTTTATGTTCCCTCACAACTTCCATTATACATTTGTCTATTCGTAGTTGGTCAACTGTAACAGCCACACCTTCTATGGCACCTAGCTGTCCTTCATCCAATATGTCGTTTCGTATCGCATGGTTTTCCATATATCTTCCCAAAATTCCTGTAAAAAGCTTGTATATGACGTATTGAGGCAAGTTATTGGTCTGTAATCCTTTTCAGGTGAAAAATCCTCAGTCTTCGGCAGGAGCGCTACCCTACCTAGTGTCAGAAATTCCGGAATACTGTCTGGATCTTCATTCCCTTTCCTCGTAGTTCTTCCTAGTGCCTTGCCAGGCTCCGCTTAGCCTTTCCACCAAAAATTCTGGATTCCATCTATGCCAGGAGCGGTCCAGTTTTTTCTCCTCTTTATGATCTTCCCAATGATCTCCTCACTTATCTTAATATCCTGTACTTCTTTAATTTTCCTTTTCAGCTCTTCTTTGATCTTCTTCATCCATGGCCGTTCAGTGGTAATTTTCTATTCCTCCCATATATCTCCCCGGAATTCCACAAACTTCTCCATTGTGCGAGGCTCACCCTGGAAATCCTTTGTGCCATTCACTTTCTTATAAAAGGCCCCTTCATCTGCTAAAAACATTGCATTGTTCTTCCTTGTATTTCTCTTCACCATTACTTTTTCCAATATCACTTTCTTTACTCCCAGCTCGTCCAACCACCTTTCCGAGGCATTCACAAGTTCTTGGGTCTCCTATTGATCCTCCTTCTATATGTTTTTTCAGTTCCTTTACAAGATTCAGCTCTTTCTTAGTTGCCTCTCTTCCTGCTCTTCTACGATGAAGCTCATTATTTACTCTTATTATTCTCTGTCTCAATGAATTTATCTGGTCACACAGTTTCCTTTCTCTCCTATTCTCTCTCCACCTTTGGGTTTCTTCTTTCTTCTATCTGAGGCATCAGCCTTTTGGCATAAACTGCATCTGTAATCTCCTCGATGTTTTCGCTACTTTGAGGTGAAAGTGTCCTATTTGCACTCTCTTCCATTTTCGGAGGTACTGTAGCTTAAGTTTTGGCAGTCTGTTTCGTTCTTCAACTTTAGTCACATATATTGGGGTTAACTGCGCCAATTCCATTTCTCTCAGTTTTCTCTCCTGCTTTGTAATTTCTTCGATTCGTTCCTGCATTTCTGCTTCATCTTCCACCCTCTCTTCTTCTCTTATTGTTTCCTCCAGCACTAGCTCCCTCCTCATCTGCTAATTCTGCTGCTTCTTCCTCATGTCTGTCTATCTTCATTTTCCTCTCTTCTTTTTCTTACCAAAACCAAGTTTGTTATTTCTTAATCTGGCAGCATTATCTCTCAGTTTTTGGTCCTTCAGTCTCTCGCCAAACGTGTCTATCTTAACCAGCCAAACTTTATTTGCTGTGGTCCAGGTGTAGTTCTCTTGAGGTGCATTTATTTCAACCCTTTCTGGTCTTCCTTCCATACATTTTACTTCTTTCTCCATTTTTATTATTATTATTTTGTCATATAATCACAGTGTAAATAGACACTGGAAACTCCTCTGTCGGGCAGCAACCAGCTGCCTTAGATCGTGAGGGTTCTTCTGAGGATTCGGGCTGATCCGGGTAACACTGTCTTCTGAATCACATCCACTCCTATCGACACATTTATGTTTTTCAAATACCCCTTCAGGTTAACGGAGACAGTTCCTAATGCACCTATCAAAATAGGCACGATCTTAATCTCCCTTAACTTCGACAGCGCCTTCACTTCAATCGCCAGGTCCACGTACTTGTTTACCTTTTCTTGCTCCTTCTCCACCACCCTACTATCTCCTGGGCACGCTACGTCTATTAATTGGCAGCTTCGATCCTTCTTTCGTATGACCACAATATCAGGTCGATTATGATCAATCCTTTTGTCGGTTTGAATAGAGAAGTCCCACAAGATCTTAATGTCATCACTTTCCATCACTTTCTCTGGATCGTGTTCATACCATTTCTCTTCATGTTCTAATCCGTACTGTTTGCATATGTCCCAATGCAGGGCTTTTGCGAATTCGTCATGTCTGTGTTTGTACTCTGTTTGTGCCAGCTGGGAGCATTCACTCAACAGATGGTTAGCTGTTTCGTCTTTCCTTGCACACCAGCGACACAGCGAGTTTCCCTGAGTCTTGTCAATTTTAGCCTTGATGGCGTTAGTTCTTAATGACTGACTCTGTGCAGCCATCAACAACCCTTCTGTCTCTTTCTTCAGCTGACCCTTTCTTAACCATGTCCAACTTTCTTCACTGGCTACCTTCTCTGTTTGCCTTAGGAATTGCCCATGCAACTCTTTTGCCTTCAATTCTTCCACTCTTTCCTTCTTCCTCCGCTCCTTGTGCTCTCTAGGAAACTCTTCCGTGGTAGTTCTACCTTGAGCCGCTGCTTTCAATATCCTTTCCCGACTCTCATCAACATACTTTGCGAGTCCTATAGCTTTGCCTCTTCCACACAGTCTTCCACGGATATAAGACCGCGTCCTCACATCTTTCTTGGGAGATATAGTCGAGCCACACTATCTCTGGGTTGGAGCGCTCCATACATATTAAGAAACTTCCTTGTTCTTCGGTCCATTACCCTTACCTCTTCCTTGGTCCAGTCGATAAAACCTGATGAATATATCAGTAGATACCGCAGAGCTACCCATGAGTTAGTCACAGCCTGCCTTTTATTTAATACTCCAGTTAGCCATTTATTTTCCGTGCTTTTAGATCAACAACTTTAAGAAAAGCAATACTAATGTTACAGCACTTCTTATTGTTCGGTATTTCTGAATGGAGATACCTACAATCCTGGGAAAAATTCACGTGGACCGCAGCGCGTGCTTTTGCATTATTATTAGGAATTTTACTCGGAACCAACAAAATACGGTCTCCCCTCCCTAGGGGCAATTTTGGTGAATATACACGAACAAAAAGCCGAGCATTTTTTTTGTTTATCGTGGAAATAATACAACATTGATGCGGGGGAAGCTAGGGGAAGGAACGTTTTATTTAGGCAGAAATTGGGCAATAAAAAGAAAGTAGGTAATTAACGTTGGATGTCTTGCGTTGTCCACATAATTTTGTCCATGCAGGATTATTTTTATTCATATCAACTCAGAAATTTTCGCACCAAAACGTACGGATTGGGGAAAAGCGTATGGCCGTCACAGCGTATATACTCTTTCATAATGGTACCCAAATTAAATATTCTTTTATATCCATTTAAATTAGCCTTTCTGACCTCGTTCGTGTGTCTGTAATTCCAAAAAATCTTTGCTTTGTAACGAGGCCAGAAAGGCTAATTTACATGCGCATAAAAGAATATTTAAACTCTTCGCCATTATGAAAGAGGTCTATAGTAGGAGGTGGGAGGGCATATCGTAGGATTTTCGAGCTCTCAGCAACCAACCAGCGTGCGTTATTTTGCAGACTAGCTGAAAACGAGCTGAGTCTGCCATTATTTCATACTTATAGCTACGCCACTGTTTTTTTTCTCAATATTTAAAATAACTAAAACTACAAACCTCTAGGCCAACACTTGTCAGTTTCTTCCAGCCAGAGCAATTCAATAGCTCCAATTGACTCAGTAGATTCTTGTCACGAAGCAAGTTTACTGTTTCATCCTTAGCCCCTGGGAAATGTGCCATCATTGACAAGTCCAAGCATTTCCAAAGAGATGGATAGGACGCCACTAAATGCCACTTCTCACAAACCTGACTAGCTCTGAAATATTATTGCACACCATGTGTCAAGTGCATGAATATTAACAGATCATGATATTACTGTTTTCATTATACAATTATTGGATAAGGATGGGGTTGAGTATATCTTGTGTTATCAACGCCGAGGTTTATTGTATCCAGAAGCCGAAGGTTGAGGAGGATAACACAAACCGAGGCTTGATAACCAACTGTTGTGGTTTAGTGGTTACCACAATGTCTATGAGCTGGGAGACCCGGGTTCAAATCCTGGGTCGGACCACCACTCTGAAAGGTCTTAAAATAATTGAAGAGACTTTCGGGTCTTCTCGGAAAACGACCTTAAATCGTAGGCCCTCGGAATCCCTATCAGTTGAGTGATAAACTGAATAGTCAAACGCTTAAAACATAAATAAATAAATATGCGTGATGGACTCTAAATAACTCATACTCAAGAAATCATGCGAAAACCGAATTCAATAATTATTTTATTATACAATTATCAATGTAAAAGCTTTTTGACATTATTACTGCCGGCTAAGAAAAGCTTGTATAATAATTATAAACTCGGACAATTAACAATTACGTCACCTACAGACAATTTTTGATATTTTGTATAGGTGGCAAGACATCAAGAAATGTCTATAGGTCTTTTAGCCAATCACAATCGAGATTGCACGAGTATTGTATAATTAAATAGACCTTAAAGTCCCAAAATGGTATAATAAAAGTAGTGTATTTAACCAGGCTTCATTCGTCATTCATTTCTTTCGCCAGTAATCTAATAAATGCTGTACCTGCATAAAAATGGAACAGTGCCTAAACTACAAACACCATGCCAAAACACTTTATACAGCAGTTCATTAGGAATATCAACAGACCAACTTGATGATACATTGTCACTAACATCTTGCAAAGAATGGTTCTTTCTCTTTTGTTTTGTAGGATAATCAGAGGTTCCTTCAAAATGATTGATAATAACTAAAGTCAGTATTATCTAGACCTGCAGATAAACTAATAATACCAAATATCTGAAAGTCAAAAATAGTAGACAAAGAAAACATAATATCTGCAGCTTTAAAATTATATATAGAGTGTGGGTGACGTAATGATGTCAAAAATAAAAATAGAGGTTTCTAGAATGTATTAGTAGAAATTGACAGGTGACTATAGAGTTTCTCGTGCCGTGATTGGTCGAGATGGACGACCTATTTTGTGATAGTCACCTCGCGCGAGGTGACTATAACATTTTCAGCGATTTAAAAATGGCGGCTTCTCGATTTATCGATATTACGTACGAAAAAGCGAATAAAACTAAAGAAAATACTATTCAAAAACAAACTAAAGAAACAACTCAATATAGAGTTAAACGTTTTCGAGGTAAGATATAAGAATTTGCCTAATTTCATAGCTATAAACTCTTGATGGTGGTGTCGACGGCAATCGGCGACACGATCAAAACAACAAGTAATTTTGTGAAAAAAACTTTATTTAACAGAATACTTTGAACAACAAACATTTAAGACAATATTTGAAAGCTTATTAGCATGGTTGTCGAAGATATAAACAAATGCTTTTCAATATTTTACGTTTCTGCCCGAAAAAAGACAGCAGTTTTAACAAAAAACAAGTCAGTTGTTGTCAGTCCGAGCTGCAGTCTTGACCGTCATCCTCCGTACAACAAACAAATTTCAATCTGTGACAGTATTACTTATTCAATGAGGCTAATAAAACACTAATAAAACACACAAGTTTTAGTTCCTACCTCAAGCAGCTCCGTCAGTGAAGGAAAAAATAGCGGTGATACGGTTCAGAAAAAACATTGACAGACGTGAAACTATATCCAAAAATTGTACGAGACAGAACGCTGAATGCTGATACACAGAATTATCCCCGAGTTTTACTCGAAACAGCAAGGTTCTGTATCTCCATCTACGTTGGAAATCGGCCAAGAAAAAACAAACCAAATCTGCTGAAAAAGTCATTGCTTCACCTGGTAAAAAATGCTGATTGACAAGGGAACTTTGAGCTGGACAAAAGTGAAGCCGGTTTTGTACTAACCAAGCAAAAACAAGTTCCGTCTGGATCTTTCAACAGTTGCTCGTTTATGTTAACTCAATCTTTAACTCAGTCTTTAACTCAGTAGTTCTGCTTGATCTGACAGCAAAATCGCTTTTTTTAAGCACATTTTGGCCTCCACTTGCAAGAGTATAGCACGTTCGTATGTTGTTCGTTTTAATATTCTGTTGAATGTTGATTACGTAAAATCATGTGATCTCACGATGCGCGACTTCCGGAAATAACAAATAAAATACTTAAAACATTTCTCCTTGCTTTCTTTCAGTTGTTTCTCTCTGATAGTCACCTGTGAATTTCTACTAAAACAATTAGTCACCTCAGTCTCGGTGATTATCGGTGATATTTACCTCGCCGCTTCGCGGCTCGGTAAATATTCACCGATAATCACCTCGACTTCGGTGACTAATTGTTAATTAGCATAAGAAAGCGGCGTATGTAAATTTTAAAAATCGACGTTAATTCCGTGTAGGTTTAGAGTGTTGAAGTTGAAAATAAACCTGCGCTCACATTGTTTGTGTTCGTTATCATCAAAACATTTTTTGATAATGGTGATGGACATTGGACATATCATCTATGGAGTGGTCTATACTGAATTAAAATGCTCAGCTCACTAAAGTTTCGTCTAACTGAGCTAAGATGTTCTCGAAAACGATCCCCTAATTTGCGTTTAGTTTCACCAATACATAAAAAAGAGAGCAATTTTACAAATTATGCAATAAACTAAATTACTAGTGGTACAGCCAAAATGTCCATTAATCGGAAACGAATACGATATGTTGCGTAATATATATATATATATATAATGTTATAATAATAATAATAATAATAATAAAGACGTATTAGGAGCATTATAAAATTATAAAACAATATATATATTTTTAAAGTTACTTTTAAAACTAATTACAGTTTCATTATAAGATAAAGCCTACTGCATATATTAACACTAGGAACAATAACTATTAATTTAAAAAAATAAAAGTCTTAACTGCAGACTTAAAATTACTTAACATTTCAAAGCTTCTAATTTCCTGTGGTAATGAATTCCACAGTTTTGGTGCTGCAACCGAGAATGCTCTGTCTCCAAGAGTCACCGTTTTGGATTTTGGCTCGAGTAGCAGATTTTGGTCAGATGATCTCAAAGTACGAGTAGGTTTATATTTAGTTAGCAAATCAGTAATATAAACAGGCGCCTGGCCATGCAAAGCCTTGAAAGTAATTATTAGTATCTTAAAAACAATCCGTGATCTCACCGGCAACCAGGATTATGAACTCGGGTGGTGAATAATAATGATGTAAATGGCTACTCCGAGTGACGAACCATACCGGACAAGTAGAGAAAACTCTACTTGACCCGGCTGGGATTCGAACCCGCGACTTTCGGTTTGCTAGTGAGCTAGTCCGACGCTCTACCGACTGAGCTACAGGTCAAGTTGGGAGCAGGTGGTCGAATGATGGTACTTGGGCTATTTTATATTTCGAAACAGATACTAGTTTCATCAATATCTTGACAAATAGTCTTTAATCCCAGTCGGGTCAAGTAGAGTTTTCTCTACTTGTCCGGTATGGTTCGTCACTCCGGTCTCGGAGTAGCCATTTACATCATTATTATTCACAACTATTTGTCAAGATATTGATGAAACTAGTATCTGTTTCGAAATATCAAATAGCCCAAGTACCCATCATGTAATTGTATGAACATGTATACCAATATAAGTAAACATACATACTGTAAGTATTAGGTGAAGGAATAACAAGAATCAGAAGAATGTTTTCAGTCGCCTCAATGTTGATGCTGGCCAAACAAAAGAAATCTGAAAGCTTTCTTTGATGATTCCATATTCCCTCATTATTCCTGTATACAATTAGGGTATGGAAAAACTCCTTGAGGGGGTACATGTATGTACCTGCTAATGTTAAAGTTTATCATATTTCAGAATTTGTAAACATTATAAGATTTTAGCAGTTATAATATATATATTGGTGACAGATTGCCATAGAATAAAATAATGCTGTGTATACAAATTAAGAAAATAAATGTTGTAACGAGGATTCCATTGTATGACCTAAATGCTCCATGGAAATCCATCAATTGGTTTTCAGAAAATAGAATGGTCTGATGTTATAGCCTACCAGTATACAAGTCATGTACTTGTTGCTGTTCATGTTGGCATAAATTGTGTGATGGTGTACTGTATAATGATTAGCATATAGGCTATATAATGATGTAAACGTTTCCTGTTTTCAATATAGTTACAGAAATACTGCTGTTGGTCATGGATACATGTAGCTGTTTTTAAGCTTTGAGTATTAATTTTTAAACTGTAAGCAAACTATTGCTAAAACTAAACATTTGTAATGTAGGTCGAGATTTATCCAGGAATACACATTAATACTTGCCCAAAAAGGATATTGGATTGCCTAGGAGATGTGAAGAATTATATGTATATGTTTATTCCATCATCGAAATAATAATAATAATAATAATAATGGTAAGGCCGCGGAGAGCCTTGCACATGTGTTAGCAGGGTGTTCAGCACTGGCACAAAACAAGTACCTCTCAAGACACAATGCAGCCTTAAAAACCCTCTTCTTCGAGATGCTATATAGGATTCAATAAGAATTCCTATAGGATTCAATAAGAATTCCTATATAGGATTCAATAAGAATTCCTATATAGGATTCAACAAGAATTCCTATATAGGATTCAATAAGAATTCCTATAGGATTCAATAAGAATTCCTATATAGGATTCAATAATAATTCCTATATAGGATTCAATAAGAATTCCTATATACAGTAGGATTCAATAAGAATTCCTATAGGATTCAATAAGAATTCCTATATAGGATTCAATAAGAATTCCTATATAGGATTCAATAACAATTCCTATATAGGATTCAATAATAATTCCTATAGGATTCAATAAGAATTCCTATATAGGATTCAATAAGAATTCCTAGATATGATTCAATAAGAATTCCTAGATAGGATTCAATAAGAATTCCTATAGGATTCAATAAGAATTCCTATATAGGATTCAATAAAAATTCCTATATAGGATTCAATAAAAATTCCTATATAGGATTCAATAAGAATTCCTATATAGGATTCAATAAGAATTCCTATATAGGATTCAATAAGAATTCCTATATAGGATTCAATAAGAATTCCTATAGGATTCAATAAGAATTCCTATAGGATTCAACAAGAATTCCTATAGGATTCAATAAGAATTCCTATAGGATTCAATAAGAATTCCTATAGGATTCAATAAGAATTCCTATAGGATTCGATAAGAATTCCTATAGGATTCGATAAGAATTCCTATATAGGATTCAATAAGAATTCCTATATAGGATTCAATAAAAATTCCTATAGGATTCAATAAGAATTCCTATATAGGATTCAATAAGAATTCCTATATAGGATTCAATAAGAATTCCTATATAGGATTCAATAAGAATTCCTATATAGGATTCAATAAGAATTCCTATATAGGATTCAATAAGAATTCCTATATAGGATTCAATAAGAATTCCTATATAGGATTCAATAAGAATTCCTATATAGGATTCAATAAGAATTCCTATATAGGATTCAATAAGAATTCCTATATAGGATTCAATAAGAATTCCTAAAGGATTCGATAAGAATTCCTATAGGATTCAATAAGAATTCCTATATAGGATTCAATAAGAATTCCTAGATAGGATTCAATAAGAATTCCTATAGGATTCAATAAGAATTCCTATATAGGATTCAATAAGAATTCCTATATAGGATTCAATAAGAATTCCTATATAGGATTCAATAAGAATTCCTATATAGGATTCAATAATAATTCCTATATAGGATTCAATAAAAATTCCTATAGGATTCAATAAAAATTCCTATAGGATTCAATAAGAATTCCTATATAGGATTCAATAAGAATTCCTATATAGGATTCAATAAGAATTCCTATATAGGATTCAATAAGAATTCCTATAGGATTCAATAAGAATTCCTATAGGATTCAACAAGAATTCCTATAGGATTCAATAAGAATTCCTATAGGATTCAATAAGAATTCCTATAGGATTCAATAAGAATTCCTATATAGGATTCAATAAGAATTCCTATATAGGATTCAATAAGAATTCCTATATAGGATTCAATAAGAATTCCTATATAGGATTCAATAAGAATTCCTATAGGATTCAATAAGAATTCCTATAGGATTCAATAATAATTCCTATATAGGATTCAATAAGAATTCCTATATAGGATTCAATAAGAATTCCTATATAGGATTCAATAAGAATTCCTATATAGGATTCAATAAGAATTCCTATATAGGATTCAATAAGAATTCCTATATAGGATCAATAAGAATTCCTATTATAGGATTCAATAATAATTCCTATATAGGATTCAATAAGAATTCCTATAGGATTCAATAAGAATTCCTATATAGGATTCAATAAGAATTCCTATATAGGATTCAATAAGAATTCCTATATAGGATTCAATAAGAATTCCTATAGGATTCAATAAGAATTCCTATAGGATTCAATAAGAATTCCTATATAGGATTCAATAAGAATTCCTATAGGATTCAATAAGAATTCCTATAGGATTCAATAAGAATTCCTATATAGGATTCAATAAGAATTCCTATATAGGATTCAATAAGAATTCCTATATAGGATTCAATAAGAATTCCTATATAGGATTCAATAAGAATTCCTATAGGATTCAATAAGAATTCCTATAGGATTCAATAATAATTCCTATATAGGATTCAATAAGAATTCCTATATAGGATTCAATAAGAATTTCCTATATAGGATTCAATAAGAATTCCTATATAGGATTCAATAAGAATTCCTATAGCATTCAATAAGAATTCCTATATAGGATTCAATAAGAATTCCTATATAGGATTCAATAAGAATTCCTATATAGGATTCAATAAGAATTCCTATATAGGATCAATAAGAATTCCTATTATAGGATTCAATAATAATTCCTATATAGGATTCAATAAGAATTCCTATACAGGATTCAATAATAATTCCTATAGGATTCAATAAGAATTCCTATATAGGATTCAATAAGAATTCCTATATAGGATTCAATAAGAATTCCTATAGGATTCAATAAGAATTCCTATATAGGATTCAATAAGAATTCCTATATAGGATTCAATAAGAATTCCTATATAGGATTCAATAAGAATTCCTATATAGGATCAATAATAATTCCTATATAGGATTCAATAAGAATTCCTATATAGGATTCAATAAGAATTCGTATATAGGATTCAATAAGAATTCCTATATAGGATTCAATAAGAATTCCTATAGGATTCAATAAGAATTCCTATATAGGATTCAGTAAGAATTCCTATAGGATTCAATAAGAATTCCTATAGGATTCAATAAGAATTCCTATATAGGATTCAATAAGAATTCCTATATAGGATTCAATAAGAATTCCTATAGGATTCAATAAGAATTCCTATATAGGATTCATTTCAATAATAATTCCTGAAGGATTCACTTGGAATATCTATAGGATTCAATAGGAATTCTTACTGGTATAGGATTTGTTGAGGGATGTGTTTCCCAAGACATATATATATATATATATACAATCATCACATATCGGAAGACGAAGTCATGGTATCATTTGATGTCGTTTCTTTGTTTACATCGATTCTGATCGAACTTGCACTACAAGTGGTTAAAGGTAAATTGCAACAGGACGATAATTTGGCAGAACGCACCGACATTTCCAAGATATATATTTTACGATTATTAGAATTTGTTCTTAAAAACAGTTTCTTTACATATGACAACCAATATTATCAACAAATCTTCGGATGTGCAATGGGTTCTCCTATAAGTGCAACTATAGCCAATCTTGTCATGGAATATATAGGAGACATAGCGATTTCTTCTGCCCCACATCCACCCCGATGGTGGTTCAGGTTTGTAGATGATAGCCATGTATGTCTACCGAGAGAACATGTGGAAGAATTCCATCAACACATCAATTCCATCAACTCTCACATACAATCAAGGGCGCAACGAGGGGGGGGGGGGGGGGTCGGGGCGACCGACCCCCCTTTTGGAGGCACGAGGGAAAATTTTGGAGGTCAAAAGTTACTTTTACAGCACTATTTTGATTTTTTTTAACTTGAATTATATAAAGCTCCAAATTTATAAAATTTGCAAAAGGGTTTGTCACGATCTTGTTACGTTGTTCACGATCTTGTATCAATTTCATGCATATGTTCCTCCGCCGATGTGGCCGTGGGCTCGGGACTGACAAATTTCCGTACGCGACCGGAAGGCTTTGGGAACAAGATTGGTGCACGGCCATCTTGTTTTATACGAATTTTTCATCGAGCACGATGCCACGATTCGATATTTCGCTAGATTGGGTGGAATACTTGAGGTTAATATGGATAAAAGAAAACTGTGCCCGCCTAATTTACACTTCCAAATTACCAAACGTTTTCTCAAACAATATTAAAATGCAAGTCTAATCTCATTTGGACCAAAATTTTTCTCAAAATGTTTCTTAAAAATAAGACTTTCGTTTTTGCTCAAAAGTGTCCTCAAAATGCAGGAAATGCCGTTTTAGAGACCCAAATTTCAAAAAAGTTCCGGGGGTGCATACCCCGGACCGCCCTAGAGCGTCGTCGTTACTGTTGTGAAAACGACCCCCCTTTAAAAAATCCTGGTTGCGCGCTTGCATACAATTCACCATCGAGATAGAAGATGATAACCAACTTCCCTTTCTAGATACCATAACCACAAGAAAAAACGGATGTATATTATACAAGTGAATGTATACCGGAAACAAACGCACACTGATAGATACTTGGAATATAATTCCCACCATCCGACGAATCATAAACAATCAGTTGTTAATACACTCCTTGATAGGGCTGATAAAATCCCGTCGTCCAAAGCTGGTAAACGCAAAGAACGGAAACATGTCATTAAAGTACTAAGAGACAACGGCTATCCATCTAAATTCATCAAGAACTGCGATTCTAGACGCAGACTTGCAGTCTGTTACCTGCTGAACGTGTTCCTGTCAACAATAATGCCAGTGACATAATTCCTGGTAGTTTGCAATCTAGCTTTGTTGTACTGCCATACATTCAAGGAATATCCGAAAGAATTTCCAGAGTGCTACGACGCGAAAATGTCAAAGTGGGCTATAAACCTATAAATACTTAGTGTGGAGTGTGGGCTGTGGCTATACTGCGCAGGTCCGCGTTACCGCGGCGCTGTAGCCTGTAGGTGTACTGTGTAGGTTAGTCTGTGAGTGTGACAGACTGACAGTCTGTGTAGCTACTTAAGCTACAGTACACAACTGCCACAAGATTATTCAATTCAATGGATTTTGCTACAGTACCACTAGGCACTGCTTTATTAACGATTGTTTTAATCCTGTGAAACGTAGTGCGACCACCTTGTTTTGAAATAAATTATTTAGTCCTTAGCGTAGGATCCAAGAAAGGTTCGAATTATTTGCAGGTCTGATACTTTGAGCCACCGTTTCCCAAAATCGAAGGATGAAAACTCATACAGATCAAACGAAAGTAGTAGTTTACAAAATCGGTTGCCTAGATTGCGATTTCGTTTACATTGGACAGACTGACAGGGCTCTAAAAACGAGAGTTAAAGAACACAAACAAGCAGTGAATAAACAGGACAAGAACTCCAAAATAGCTCAACATGCAAATAAGCTAAACCACAGCATAGACTTCGAAAACACAACAATTGTCGACAAAGCCACACATTAATTATCATAAACGATTGTTTCTTGAAGCGTGGTACTCCCAAAGGAATCCAAATGTAGGCAACGAATATATTTACATTCCTGAGATTTACAAATCACTTCCTTAGTCTACGATTTACATATTTTGAACCTATATATATATCTAGCCGTTTGGCTAAAACCTTTTTTAACCGACGAAGATCGAAGTTTTTCTATCGAAACGTCTTTTACAGTTTTAATAAAACGTTGTTTTACGTTTTTATTAGTCAGTGTCAGCACAATCTCTTTTTAAATATACAAGTATATATACAAGTATATATATAATATATATATATATATATATACCATTATACCACCACTATATATACAGAACTCGTAACTAGGCTCTCGGCAACGGCTTCCGTAGCTCAGTGGTCATGAGTTCTGTATATATATAGTGGTATAATGCCGAGATAAGATTCCTGGGATTACCACCACTTATCCCCAGTTATCACCACTTATACCCGGCTTATCCCGGCATTACCACCACTATACCACCACTCATTAGCATGCATGAGCAAACATGCATTGGTTGACAGTTTGCAATGCATTTCAAACAAAACAAATTATATTTCGTCAGTAAACATGGTATACAGTATTTATTATACAAACTAATATGTACATGAACCCCGCCTTGCCCGCTTACTAGCTGTTTTAAACTTTTATAGTGTAGTTGCATACATTACTTATTTCTTTTACTTGAATAGCGCTTGGTTGAGATATATGATGTCAGTATAATTGTTTGTCCACTTTTACCCATAATTCTTGCGGCCATAACAAAAGAAAATAGCTCATTTTCAATTATTTGTGAGTCAAATTTGGTTTGTTTGTCTGCTATTAATAAGAAGCCATGAGATGCTACGCTAATAGCCCATTCATTTGCAAGTTAACTGATTAGATTTTCAGTGGACAATTTGTCAATATCTCTGAGAGCTTTGTGTTGTCTATTCTGCACGCAATCCCTTGTCTTAATTTAATTGTACTGCTGTTTTAATTCTACCATCAATCACTAAAAAACATTACTTGTTTCACACTATTGATGATTCCACATGAAATAATCAACTCGTAGTTAGTATAAACAGACGCCAAAGACTGTCCCCTCTCGGTCTCCTCTGCTCGTGCAGCTTCAGCCTGCCATTCATCATTTAATTAAATTACTCATTTCACGGTTTTTTGAGTTTTCAATACTGTTTAAATATTCACAAACATAAAATCGTTTTTGAAAAATATTATTTTAAACACGATAATACAAAATTTTCCCGGCTCACGACCTAGATAAATATCCTTGTAGATCCATAAATATCCTTGTTTATCCACTTTCTGCCCCGTGAGGTCTCGTCATCATAACCAAGACAATTACCAATGTCTGCAGTTGATGGATATACATATATTTATATATACGTGACACAAACATTTACCTGAAACAATTTGCCCTGACACAAACGACCGGACATTGTACACAACCGGACATTGTACCACCCCATCAAGACTATGCGAGGGGATGACAAGGGAAATCAGTGATTCTGTGATTAAATGTCCCTCATACAGTATGCCTCGAGATGATT
Source organism: Chrysogorgia sp. JL179-B06 (assembly GCA_035772405.1). Taxonomy (NCBI): domain Eukaryota; kingdom Metazoa; phylum Cnidaria; class Anthozoa; order Scleralcyonacea; family Chrysogorgiidae; genus Chrysogorgia; species Chrysogorgia sp. JL179-B06. The sequence continues at coordinate 850,956 of JAYKKM010000182.1, read as the reverse complement.
TGTGAAATACTTCCACAAATACTCCCTCAGCTTTCGGGGACATTTATGATTTAACCACTAATTTCCCTCATGTCATATGTTATTACCGGTACTTTATATAATAACATATAGTTTTAATAACATATAATTTTTAAATAGCTATAGCTCTACGTTTGTATTGAGCGTATGTATGTATATATCAAATATATGCATATATATATATATAGTACATTTTTAAACAAATTTACCTCTTTTTCTCTTCTTTCCAACATTCTTAGAGGTCACAGTTGTTGGTTCGTAGCTGCAGTCATCGCTATCATCTGAAGGTAGAGAATTATCGTCGTGTATTCCAAATGTTATCAAATTGTGTCTGGAAACCCCGGAGCTCGTTTGGAAATACTTCTTTCTCTTGTCCGACTTTAGAGACATACTGTATATGCAAGAACTTCCTCGAATCAACCTGCAAATCGATAAACAGTTTTGCTCCCCATTCCCCCGACTGTCCCCCAATCTCGTGCCCAGATCCTTCGCCGCGTTGTAACTCTGCCGTCCATGAAGTACTGCTGATTTTTTTCACACGCTTGAGCTTTTCCACCTAAAAAGCGTGTTATAAGAAGCTGTTCTGTTCCTAAATGTGGATAATATATTTAACTACAACTCGCGCCTTCGCCACCTTTGACGAATACTCGCTTTCGAACTGTGGCAAATCTATATGTTAAAGTTTGTTGACACTTGACATATGGGGTCCCCAACGTTTGAAATATCACACATGCGCAGAACGGACTGGACGGCACCTTGAAGTGAGATATACTCTACCATGTAATTTTATTTAGAGTCAATAAAACCGTTTATAAAAGAGTTTTGAGCTGTTTGATTTAAGCGAATTCATTTTCTTATTCGAAAATGTCAAACTGAACAATTTTCCATTACTTTAGCATAATCCGCATATAAATTTTAGCGGACGCCATGTTTGGCCTAGATTTCAGGTTTTGCTCGCAGCGTGAATGTCGTGGCTTCTGATTGGTCAAGATAGGAATATTCCGGTTATAAGAAGGTTTGTGATTGGATAACCAATTAGTAGCTACCAATTGGATAACCAATTAGTAGCTACCATTAGTAGCTCAGCCAATCAGAATGCCGAATTTGTAATATATAGAATAGTTGGTCGATACTAAATACAGTACCAATAGCCAACATTTTGGAGCAATAATGTACTTCGTGACTGAAATATGACGATATTAACACGCGTCGATTAATTAACACGCCAATAATTAACACGCTTTGGTCCCTTAGTAATGGCCGCCGTTGGCTCTAATTATCCAGTGAGAGAAGCCTAATATGAGATGAGACCTCAAATTAGGTTCAACATTTTATGCATTTAATGTTAAAGTGCCCATAACCTCAAAATGGAAGAACTTTTAAAGAACTTTTGGAAGAACTTTTAAAATGATAAAATAACTTCTTTTGAAGATTTTCGTTTCTTTGCTTTCTTTTTGAGATATATCAGTTTGTTTGATATGCAAATGTCTGGAATTTCGTCACACATGCATAATGACTTATTGGAGAAATGTGTATATCTCTTTCATTCTCGAACGAAATCCTTTAAAATCAAGAAGTTTGGTGTTGTGGGAGAAACGCACACACGTGTTATTCACACTTTAGTGTTTTATTTCATGAACGCAAAGATATATAACATTGTCTGATAACTCATTATGCATGTGTGACGAAATTCCAGATATTTGCATATCAAACAAACTGATATATCTAAAAAAGAAAGCGAAGAAGTGAAAATCTTCGAAAGAAGTTACTTTATCATTTTAAAAGTTCTTCCAAATAAGACAATAAAACATTTTGAGGTTAGCGGCACTTTAACAAAGAAACTATATTGGCCAGACACTAAACCTAATTTGCGAGCGTCACAGTTTGATTAATTTGCTTGCAAACTCGGAGCTTCTAATGACCATCTCGTCAATTTACATTTTTGAGATCAGTGAGGCACTGAATTCATAAAGATGGCGGCCATTTACTATTCTGTTATGTGAATATATTTATCCTTTCCAGCCTCCACTTATGTGAAATTATTTTCAATTAAAAACACAAGGTCGATGCTCGAGAGGCTAATTTATATATAGGATAAAAACCGAGTGGGAGGTCTTTCATTGAAATTCAAGACCGAGCGCGCAGCGCGAGGTCTTGAATTTCAATGAAAGGTCGACCACGAGGTTTTTATGTTGTTTATAAACGTTATGAATTGACTAAATACTAACATGTAACTTGTCTATGTTGAGTAAATTTCTTGTTGAGTGAAAATTTTTCTGTATTCACTGCTATTTGATTGAACACTCATTTCAGGTTTTGAATTTGAAATTCAACACCTATAGTGTGTGTAAAATCAGCCCCAATCTCCCTGTCGATAATCAAATGCCGCCATCAACTTTTAGAATGAGGTCTTGAGTCAGATACCAAAACCGATTGGGAACAATAGAAAATGGGTGTGGTAGGTTTATAAATGCACTTAGTTCATATTTGAGTCGGTTTCCTTTGTTATTCACAGGTCGTTATTTTTAACAAACACTCGCAAAGATGGGTGGGCTTTGATATTCTTCAGGGAATTTATTTATTTCGATTCGCCATTAGTAAATTAACATATAAAATATAAGCCTGGCAGGGATACCACTACAGCTTACGCCAATTACTGTGGCCCCGTGTATAAAAAAATTGAGGTTATATTTACATAAATACTAAGGTGAAAAGAAAAGTCTGTAGCAAAAATCAACAACAACAAGGATTTCTCGAGGCGACGTGCCAAGTTGGGTCGTCCTGGTTATAGATGGAGTAAAGAGCGTCATAATAGTATTCAAGTAGGGTTTTCTTAAATGAACTAAATTTGAGTGTTTTTAATCTTAGAAAGTCCGGTAACGCGTTCCATGTTCTGGTTACTCTGACAATGAAGGATCGTTGATAAGTTACTGTTCTACATTGATGAAGAACAAAACTTACCCTTGGAGGAACTTATCAATTATGACCTCAAAAACGAGGTCACTATGTAGCGAGATCCCTAAAACACATTGTAAAGCCAAAGCAAAGCGAAACAAAACAAATGTTTTTCAGCAAATTGAAGGACAATTTTAAATCTCACACAACAATTTTTATCAAAGTCAGTAATACCGTGCTCAATAACAAGAACAAAATGTTACGTTCACAATTTTTAAATTCTTGCTCACGAGTCACGACCAATTAAATGTACACCCTGTGCAATTATTTAATGCGAAATTTAAAAAAAAAAAAAATATATATATATAAAAATTTAACGCGAAATTCATAACTTTTCCACTCCTTCCTTCACATTTCTTCTTCACATCTGCCTTCACACACATGTCAACACTACCATCGTTGCCCGCATTATCACTATTTCTTTCAACTCCTTTCGTTAGTTTCGTATCGCTCGTGAAATCTAAGAACGAAGGACCTCCACATTCAAACCACTTTGAAACAGCTTGCTTGATAGAAACATTCTCCTCTGGCATTCAGAACTGTTTTCATCTTATAACCTTGAACGTCGGCTCTTAGCCAGATGTACGAAAGAGCCAATCTTGTTCCCAGACTAGCGTTCCTTCTGGCCACCGCTGCGAACGAGCAAGCTTTTTTAAGCTTGCTTGTTTACGTAGTCCTAGTAGGTTAAACAAACATACCTGGTTAAGAATAGCTTAGGAAAATGTAGTTACGCTCCCGAAATGGCTGCGGAACAAGTGCAATCTCGCGACGAAATGGTGGACAGGGAAATCTGTCAACTCATCTATCAACTCCGTGACGAAGTCCCGATCGTGTTAACGGAGGACCACTTGAAGTGGTGGCAAGAAAACGAGACACGTTACCCTCATGTACGGAATCTTGCCTACAGAGTGTTGGCTGCCCCGCCGACGTCAGTACCGAGCGAACAGATATTTAGCAAAGCCGGACTGGTCCTTTGCGAGAAACGTGCCGCTCTTAAACCAGTCCTTGTGGATGCTGTTTTTAAACAAAAATAAAATGTAGTACTTGGACACTGTATTTATTATATATATCATCTAGCGTTTATTCTTTATAATCATGTTGTTTTGTTTTGTTTGTAAATAATATAATATATACATGTATAAAGAAAACGGGAAAATATATCTTCAATTCCAGGCGCAGGAAGTGCTAATTGCCACTCAATTTACGCAATTAACGATTAATCGATTATTAATCGATTGTTGAGGACGATTAATCGATTATGAATTGAGCCCAATGGGCCCAGCTCTAATGTGCACTTGGTGTATACCGTGCTAATAACAAATCTTACTCCAACAATCGTCACTCGACGCCATGCCAAGGTAGTTTTATAGATTTTATACATTGTAAAAAAGATCGGTACACATGCAGTGCTATACAATAAAAACGAAAATATTATCTTAAAAATTCCGTTACGGTTATAATCTTAAATGGTTTCTATACGGAGAGGAACGCTGGGTTTTCATTGTTCCAAAATGTCTTATTTACACCACGCTACTTTTCTACTGACTATTTTTCCCACTAGTAATCAACTTTTATCATGCACGCCCACAAGGTTGTATGTCGTTCAATGAATCCCGCAAGCTTTCCAGATCTTTGACTTCCAATTTTAATGTCCTTATTCTAACTTTTAAGTCCTGGATGTACGTAGCTTTTTCTTCTTTGGTACGTCTCAGTTGTTTTAATGCTTCTCGCAAGCTCTCGAATGATTCCATGTGTGATTGGATTTTGTCCTTTCGATTTTTGGTGATTTCAGCAGCTTCAAGTCTCTCGACGTCATCTGAAGCCTTTGACACTTGCTGGTGAACGTCAAGTAGATCTTGGTGGAGGCGAGCCGAGTTTCGTTTTGTTTTTTCACTCTCTGATAACGCAGAACCAGCCAATAGCGAGGCATTTGTTGCATTATGACGGGGACATGAATTGAATATAGGTTTCAAATCCTCTGAACGACTAGTTATGTTCTCTTTGTAATTTTTCATCAAGTCATGCGAACATCGTCTTGGTATCAGCTTTTCTTGTAACAAATTACTCCGGTTGTAAACGGAGGTGATATTCTATGGAAAATTAATTGAAACTGCATTATATATATATAATTTTCTGCATTGGTTGGGCGACAGCAATACACCTTTATGGAATACCCAGCCGGGGTACCCTCAGATATTAAAACATGGAGAGAATATTTGTGAATATGCTCCGCTGACCTACCAATTTTATAACTATCGAGTATTAAATCTCTATTATTATTACATTGAGTCGGTTTCCTTTGATGTACCGCGAGATGTACGCGCCATACATCCCTATGAATACTAATAAGATAAGAAACGAAGAAAAAACTAGGAAAATCTTTGTCCAAGGTGGACAAAATCGACAAAACTTTGTTGGAAAACCCCCTCAATGTAATAATAAGTCAGATAAACACTGCGATAAAGTCGGGGCTGTATGCGGCATAAATCCCTCGTTCTCCGTGTTTATCTATTACTTCTAAAATTCATTAATAATTCATGAGTAATTAAACCAATAGCATGTAAGCATTCGGTCACATGATGCTGTTTGGATACCCCGGTCAAACACCGCCAGACAAAAGATTTCAGCTGCATACGTAATTAAGATATTTGATCCAAACACTAGTGTTTGGATCAAATATCTTAATTACGTATGCAAAATCAAGTCAGCAAACAAATTCACACACAAAATTCCTTTATTCACTCTTTGTCGTCTACCACAAATCTAATGTTACAGCCAGTAAACACACACTTGTCCAGTTTAATACTCGCAGAAACAAAACCCTCTACCATGCATCACAATCATCTCAACTCCACTATTTAATTTATCATTATCTATTCATCGTGGAAAACCCACTTCAGTTATGCATTGTGTAATATCTCAATAGAATTCCTAATTACGATATCCTTCGTTAGAAATTCTATTCAAATCAGCAAACGAAAACATTCTCTTACCTCTCCATTCATTTCAGAAGCTATATAAACAACTCGAGCTCGTGTCCCACCGGGATATCCAAACACTCGAAAACAATGGACAAAAACACTCGCGCTGCGCGCTCGTGTTTTCACCATTATTTTCTCGTGTTTGGATATCCCGGTGAAACACTCGCTCTCGTTGTTCATATATTACATATCAAATCCTTAATAATTCATGAGCAGAAAACAAAGGAAATCAACATCGAGACGGTGGTTTGGATATCGGAGGAAGAAATTACATAAATTAAGCCAACTTTCACCTCGATTTTGTCTTAAAATACTGATTTGTTTGAGATGTAATATGAAACACTCGGAAGAGTGATTCATCAGGATATCCAATCCAAACACCTTGAAGTTTGTTAAAAAAAACGTCTCGGTGTTTGGATATCCTGATGAAACAAATGAAACACACTTCCTCGTGTTTCATATATTACTTATTTCATGATTGAGTCGGTTTTCTTTGATGTACCGCGAGATGTAATAGATCAAACATGAGAAAGAGTGTTTCATCCGATATCCAGTCCACGAGAAGTAGGTTGAAAAACGAGGCGATAGCCGAGTTTTTTAACCGAATTCGAGGTGACTGGATAGAGGATGGAACACTCTTTCGAGTGTTTGATATTACATCTCGAACGAGTCAGTATTTTAAGAGAAATTTGAGGTGGAAATGGTCAAAATCCTACGCTAATTAAGACCAGGTATCCAGTTGTCCGTCTCGGTACTGATTTCCTTTGTTTTCGACTCATTAATAAATGAGTTTGAGATGTATACAGGGTGTATAAAAAAGCGCAACCTCGGAATTTCCCAAGAAATCCACTTTGTTTTTATTAGCACAAAATATTTTAGGCCTCTGGGAATTTAACTGTTGTTCAATTCTGCTTTACGTGCTAGAGTTTGTAGTAATTAGACAGTTATGCCCGTGGAATACGATTACAAACTATTTTAAATTCCCAGGGGCGAAAATCTTTTGTGTTTAAGAACGCAGTGGATTTCTTGGGAAATTCCGAGGTTGCGCTTTTTTTGATACACCCTGTACAGAGTGTCCCAAAAAAAAGGCTACTTTTCAAATTCAAATGAGCGTGTTAATTCAAACAACCTATTGTGTTTAATATCCCATGTGTATAAAACTGTGTGTTTTTTAATTTTTACGCATTCGTAGTTCAAAAGCGATAATAATTTCAAAGAACTACAATAGGTTGCTTGAATTAACATGCTAATTTGAATTTGAAAAGGTAGCCTTTTTTTGGGACACCCTGTATAGCATACATCCCTATGAATACTAATTAGATAAGAAATGAATAAAAAACTAGGGAAATCTTTGTTCAAGGTGAAAAAATAAACAAAACTTTGTTAGAAAACCTCTTCAATCATGAAATAAGTCAGTTAATTAACTCTTACTTTTTAATTAATCCCCTATAATACCCATATCGAACCCGACCTTATCGAAGCTCAACAAATGGTTTTAAAGTACTGTTCCGTTGTGTACTTTGAAAAGTTATCACCAACATGGAGAGGAAGTTTCATACATTCAGTTTCCATAAATAGCCCAGACGAAATAGATGTTTAATTGAGACAAAAGTGGATTCAAGCCATTCAAGGGACGTTGGGCGCCATTTATTTTGTAGCGCATATTTTTAAAGAAAAAGGAAATGCTAAAGTGCCCCTAACCTCAAATTTTTTTATTGTCTTATTTGGAAGAACTTTTAAAATGATAAAGTAACTACTTTTGAAGATTTTCGATTCTTCGCTTTCTTTTTGAGATATATCAGTTTGTTTGATATGCAAATGTCCGGAATTTACGTCACACATGCATGATGACTTATTGGAGAAATGTGTGTATCACTTTCATTCTCGAACGAAATCCTTTAAAATCAAGACGTTTGGTGTTGTGGGAGAAACACGCGCACGTGTTATTCACACTTTAGTGTTCTTATTTGATGAACGCAAAGATATAAGATTCTCTGATAACTCATTATGTATGTGTGACGTAACTGATATATCTCAAAAAGAAAGCGAAGAAACGAAAATCTTCAAAAGAAGTTACTTTATCATTTTAAAAGTTCTTCCAAATAAAACAATAAAACATTTTGAGGTTAGGGACACTTTAAGGTTTTTAGAACTTACCCGGTTTTCTGTTCTCGATAAGACGTACGCCTTTTTAGCTAGTCTTACTGCATCATTGGTTGAATTCAAAGCATCGTTGATAGATTCGCTCACATTCCTTGTGTGCTCGATGGATTTCTGACTGCTGAGGTTAGCAGTAGTTATTTCGCGAAGGGAATCTTTAGCTTCTTGTTTAGCGTTTTCTGATCGATTCTGAAACTGTCTTAGAACTGTTAATGTTTTCCTGGCGTCATGTAGCGTTGTTTCTGCAGATTCGTTTGCACGATTCGCTTCGAGGTGGATACTCCTACTGTCAGCCAGCAGAATAGAACTGGAGTTCAAGTACTGACTAGCAAGGCTAAGCTGAGTCTGAGCGCCATTAACAGAAATGGAGGCGTTCTGTTCTAGAGCAATATAAGATGTGGTACTTTTATTATAAGTTTGAAAGCTTCCAGACAAATTGCTATTCACTTCAGTTTGTTTAGCCAATTTTCGTACATTATGCAAAATGTCTTCGGAAGTATTCCGAAGATTATCTGCACTTTCTGAAACATTTGTAGACAATATCTTTGTATCCCTTGCATAGTTAAAAACTGCTTGACTGTCATTTTGCACAACATGCAATGATTTGGTCGAATTTGCTAAATTTGTTCTCGACGTTCTGGCGCTGAACAAAACGGAATCGATTTTTCCTGACCAGGTTTTGGAGTTGTTGGAAAGGTCAAGTGAAATGTTCCGTAGAATTTTGTTTAGTCGAACGAGCATGTCTTTGTGCGTTTCTGTTGGTATTATGAAATGTTCCATCATTTTCGTCAGATTTTCCACCAATGGACTCAACAAATCGGCATATTTCAAAAGAAAATAAGCAGTTTCAGTCCAGTTGTTCGTGTTTTTAATGTCTACATCTAATTTGTGTTGTTGTTCCTTTTGTGTGTGGACTTTGTCGGACAATTTCTTAATTCTTGACGCTAGATGATCAAGTTCCTTTATTGTATTGTTTAGGTCGCCAGTATCTTGGTTCGCAGTGAAGTTAGCTTTCTTAAAAATTCTACTGACGTTCCTTTTAGCGACGTGTAGGCGATGGGCAAATTTCGGACGCCCTATGGTTTCAAATCTATCAATCAATGTCTCCACGGTAGAATCCAACTGTTTAATACGATTCCTCATCATCTGCATATAACCTTCTATTAAACCATAACATTCAGGGCACTCTAAATGTAAAATATATCAAAGTTATTAAACTATTCGTTCGCAAGTTGCTGAAGACTCCACCTGGAAGCCTCCCCCATTAAGGGACATTGCCAACAAAAATTAAGTTTGTCTAACATGAAATAACTCGTAAAATTATAGAGTAACACCTTTCACAACTTTTCCGTATTTTACTTCGTTTTTGAAATATTTCAGTTTGCTTGATATGTCATTTACATATGGTCTCTGACGTCAGGTGCCGGGTAGAGAATTTTCACTCATTAAAAACGTCTTATATCTTAGTGATTGCTAAGTACGTTTACAACGTTCATTATCATGAGGAGTTATTATACGCACATTTTCAAGTAAAATTGCGGAACAAACTTGAAGATGTAACTATATATTTTTTAAACACGGAAACGTTGTAAAAGGTGTTACTCTATCATTTTTCGAGTTCTTTCATATTAGATAAACTTAGTTTTTGTTGCCAATGTCATTTAAATAATATCGTTTGATAATATTGGATTGTTTCCAGATTTGACTACATTGGCGAATGATACGATCCCAAAGGGAACGCCCAATAACATGTGCAAACTAAATTGAATATTAAAACGATTATTGGACCCAAAGCAATAAAGCATTGTGATTATTCAATCTCTACGATATTTTTAACTTGCTTAAAGTGCCTATGACACGAAAATTCAGTTTGTCTTATTTGAAAGAACACTTAAAATGACAGAGTAACATCTTTTGTAGTTTTTCGTTTCCTTGCTTCGTTCTTGAGATATTTCAGTTTGTATTATATGCAAATGACAATGGAAAATGACAACGTAACATGCATAATGACTTATCAGAGAAGATTATATATCTTTGTTATTATCACACAAAATCACTTGAGATTCTATAAGTTCCATGTTTTTGGAAATACTCACGCACACGCTTCATTTAAATTAAATTTGGTTTTATATTAGCAAAGATAAATAACCTTCTCCGATAAGTCATTATGTACGTGTACGTCACACTTTGTCATTTGCATATGATACAAACTAAAATATCTCAAGAACGAAGAAAGGAAACGAAAAACCTCAAAAGATGTCCCTCTGTCATTTGAAGTGTTCTTTCAAATAAGGCAAACTGAATTTACGTGTCATAATTCAGTTGTCTTTTTGCTTCCACCTTTTTTACTCCCTGCTACTCCTATTCTTCCCTACCTCTGCAGCCATGGGTCGTGTTGTAATAGTTATCATCGCATCGTTCGCACTGCTGTCCTCCAACATACGTCTTGCAAGAACATTGCCCTGATGTAACATTGCAAACACTGCTGTTATGGTTCACTGTGTTATTCATAACACAATTACACGCTAAAAAGACAAATGAGGAACATCAGAAAACATGCCTAAGTTAATAAAACCAGGGGTGGATCCAGCAGTGTTTTTTTAGGGGGGTGCCGGGTGAGTCGAGCGGCGAAGGCGCGAGGCCCCTAGGGGGGTCCGGGGACTGCATGTCCCCCGGAAAATTTTGAAAATTAGAACCCCAGAAATATCATTTCCTGCGATTTGAGCATTGAATTATGAGCTTCAGTTTGACTTAAAAAAAGGAAAAACCTTTGAAATTATACCATATTTCTGAGCTAAATATCTTGTGTAATTTTCATGTAAGCCTGGCTACAAAATGACTGGATAAATACAGCACGCTTACATGAAGTACAATTATACAATTATAGTAATAAAAGTACAATTTACTGCAATTATAGTAATACTGATTTTTTTCACCCCTGTTGACCAAGGCCAACAGGGGTGCGCACCCATGTGCACCCCTCCCCTAAATCCACCCCTGAATAAAACTAATGTCTTTATTACGTTAACCTTATCAATTATATAAACTGTCCTTCTCTCATATACTATACTACTAACTATAGATTAGCAATAGTGGGCAATTGTCAAACGCTCTCAGATTACCAATAATAGGTAATTCCACAACAGTAAATTGTAGTGATTCTAGAACTCAACCCCAACACAACACCAACTACCCTAACCCCCGCATTAATTGTCTTCCTGGGCCCGGTGGCATAAAACCTCCACTTAAGACGTCCTCTTTAGTTGGACTCCTGGGATTCAGCGATGTGTTCATTTATCGTTGTTGCATACAGAAACTTATAGTTTTCGAAATTGTACGAGTTGAGGGATCATTTAGGGGTTCACGTTGCCTAAAGCCTTTACAAGCTGACACAACTGAAAATAGTTTCACGTGAATCTACGGGACATACCAAGGTCCCGTAGGTTTACGTGAGAATTTTCACTTGTGTATTACCTGTAAAAACTGTATGCAACGTGAAACCGTATATGATCCCATAAATCGTACATGTTCGAAAACGATAAGTTTCTTTGTGCAACATCCATAAATGACACTTAGTTGAATCGCAACAGTCCTACTTAAGTGAGGAGACTATAAGTGGAGGTTTTATGCAACCGGGCCTGACCCCCGCTTGTTTTTTTTTTGAAAATTAAGAAACTTGAAAAATTTAGCAACTAGTCCTAGTCCCCACTCAGTTAAAGACGAGTGGATTGCCTCTAGTTCTGACCAAAATGGTGGTGGTGTCCAGAAGCATAAAATACGAGAATGAAAACTTTTTTCTATAGTACAATAGCAAATATTACAGTAAAACTATTTACACTTATGAACATCATACTTGAGGCTTATTTAAAATAAATTATTTTTTAACTACAAAATCGAAAATTTAGTCGCGTTTTTGAAGCATTGATTTAATATTTCAGAAGTTTTTAAAGCCTCAATTCTAGTTTTTCTCTGTTGCCTTTAGAAACAGACATTGTCATCTAGTTTTTGTCGATGTATGTTTATCCCCTCGTCCGGCACGAAGCGCCGGCCGAAGGCCTGAGGACGAGGGTGATAATATCACGAGGAGATAATAGACGAGGGTGATAATAGAGGCCAGACATCGGAAAATTTGGCCCTGGTAACTAGGTAAATGGTAAATGCAAAAATGGTAACGGATTCAAAGGGTTTTAATAAAGTAGACAAGCATGTTATGTATTTCGACTCGCTAATTCCACATCTGTTTTCAGAATTGAAAACGGTTAAGTATTGATCGAGATATTCAAAATAATATACGGCGAAGTGCCGACTTATAGCCGACTAATTTCTAAGTACATAAACCGTTTTTACGAAGGGTACTCACGTTGTCGTAATATAGTAAACACGTATGTTATGTATGTTGACTCGCTAATTCCAAATCTGTTTTAAGAGTTTAAATCGGTTAAATATTGGCCGAGATAACGTTCAAACATTTCTTCGACGAACGGGCTTAAATTGCAAATTGTGAATTTTTGCAAATACACAAAACACGGCCACGGCGTGCGAGGTCTGGGCACCGGGGTGGGTGTGTGAAAAAGGCGGGCGAGGGGATTATTGCGAATTCGTATTTCTAGTAATAGTAGAGTATAGCCCGTTTTCCACTTCAACCGTAACGTAACGTAACGTAGCGTTTTCTTTTGTGTCAAAGTCATTAGTTTTGCTCTAGTGCTCACGAAACAAAGAAATACGCTACGTTTCGGTACGATTGAAGAGGAAAACGGCCTTAACAGATTTAATCATTTGTTAATACAAACCGTGGCAGCCATGTCTGTAAATATTTAAACTCCAAAATTTCGGAAGACAAGTGGTACACTCAGTGATATTATCCACGCCATATTCGCATTTTTCACAGGAATTTCCGATGGAAAGTCGACAATTGCTACACACGCGCGTCTCCGGGTCGCATGTGTTTGAACGATTGTTGCAGGAACAAGGAGAACAGCCAACAAATCCGCTGCTGTTGCCAACATCACGTGCGAAACCTAGTTAGTTAGATAGAGAGGTCAGTTATTTAAAACATACATCGAAGCCAAAGGCTGAATTTGTGTATCTTACAAAAACACATGATGTTATTTTAAAGGGATACTCCGCCCCCAAAACAAGTGTTTCTTAAATGAATGTTCTTTGTCGCCTCACATGAGAATGGGTATTAGTTTTCTACTAATCTTTTTAGTTTGAGAGAAATTTGGCTTTGTTTATCGTATTTTAGTTAAATTGAAGGCCGCGATATTTGTTCTGATTGCGGGCTAATGCGGTCGCTCCTGTTAATTTTTGACGTCATTGAATGATAGAAACCCTTTGAAAAGAAACCTTTACAATAATGTAAATAGAAATCTGCACAATAGACTAAGACCACGTTATTGTTATACTATTGTAAAGGGTTTCTTTGTATAGTGTTTCTATCACTCAATGACGTCAAGAATTAATGGGAGCGACCGCATTCGCCCACAATCCGAACAAAAATGGCGGCCTTCAATTTACCAAAAATTACGGTAAACAAAGCCAAATTTCTTTAAAACTAAAACGTTTAGAAGAAAATTAATGCTCATTCTCATGTAAGGTGACAAAGAACTTTCATTTAAGAAACACTTGTTTTGGGGGTGGAGTATCCCTTTAATGTAATACTATATATATATATATATATATATATATATATATACAGTATATATATATATATATATATATATATATATATATATATATATATATATATATATATATATATATATATATTCCATACAAGATGAAATAATTCCCATTGCACGTCTCTTTATACGTTCCAAATCGTTAGTAAGGTAATCAGGCAGTGAGTAATGAAAAACAGGGACTGCATAATCAAGAACATATCTGATGCATGTTATATAGAATGACACTAGGTCTTGTGATGCGCTCTCTTAAAGGGATATGGCAATACAAGTTATTTTTGCCTTTCTGATAAACAAACGGTCATACGAGGGTAATCCAAGTGAAAAAATTACTCTGCTGTAAAACATCATCACCAATTTCCACAAATAAAAATCTTGTTATCCGCCATCTTGTTTTAATACCTTACCTAATTAACGTGACGTCATAGGACGTATTAGGAGCATTACACAATAGTCTCAATGCTCTTACAACAATATATTCTTAAATATACTGATAAAACTTATTACAATTTCATTATAAGATAAAGCCTACATATATTACCACTATAAACAAAAAACTATTAATTTTAAAAACGAAAAGTCTTAACTGCTGACTTAAAATTACCCAACATATCAAAGCTTCTAATTTCCTGTGGTAATGAATTCCACAGTTTTGGTGCCGAAACCGAGAACGCTCTGTCTCCATGAGTCACCAGTAGATAACCCCCCCATATACCGTTCAAAGGGATGCCGCCTCATTAAAAAAGTCATTAAGACGGATCACTTTCGTGTGATAATTACTACAAGCTCATTGGTGAATTTTCAGGCGGACCTCTGCGAAGACATCCCAGCGATGCCGCCACATTAAAAAAGTCATTAAGATGGATCACTTTTGGGTGATTAACGAATAGAATAGTACACTAACTTGAACCTCATTGGTGAATTTTCAGTCGGACCTCTGCGAAGACATCTCCTTGGGTCTACACATGCGGATCACTTTTGTGTGGTAACGGATAACTTAGTACACTAACTTGAATCTCATTACTGATGGCGGACCTCAACCCCTATTCCACTTTCATAACTCTAAATTTAATTATATTTGGAATATCACCGATTTCAATTCCGACTCCTTGACTCTCATTGGGAGTCGCGCGATTACCTAAGCGTTCGTTTGAACCTATATGTCTTCGTTCGAATGAACCTGTGTTTTCACCGCATCTATGCAAAGAGATGAACCCTAATAATTTGTTGCCGTATTATGGCTTATCTCGCTTTAGTGTACACAATTCCTATGATGAAGAAACACTTCGGGAAACAGTTCGAAGAACTGTTCAAGATCTCAAACATATTGAAAAAATATAAAGTTAATCGTCTTGGTTAAACTGGATGACTCGGCTATTTTATGACGCCGTTGTCATGATGTATATTCACGTTGTTAAGGTTAAGATTGGCCGAATTATCGCTAATTATCTCGCGTTAGTGTACGGGATTCCAATGGGGGAAGAAACCCTTCGGGAAACAGTGTGAAGAACTGTTCAAGATCTCAAACGCATCGACATAGTTAGTTTTGGCGTAAAGTATTCTGAAGAAACCATTCGCAAAATGATCAGGAATTACAAAATAAGGTTTCGTGGCAGAAGAAGTATTATATCTAAGAGTTTTAAATTGGTTTGAACGGCTTTACTTCATAGAGAACGACGGAGCGAGGAGTTAGAACGAGGATATATAACTAACTTAGCAGCTTGAATAAACTTGTCTGCACCTGATCTTAGATAAACATGTTTGAGAGCATAGTAATAATTTCGGGGGAATTATCACTTATCGAACCTTCGTTTATCGATTAAGCGATTCATGTGTCGAAGAAACACTTC
Source organism: Chrysogorgia sp. JL179-B06 (assembly GCA_035772405.1). Classification (NCBI taxonomy): domain Eukaryota; kingdom Metazoa; phylum Cnidaria; class Anthozoa; order Scleralcyonacea; family Chrysogorgiidae; genus Chrysogorgia; species Chrysogorgia sp. JL179-B06. Next base: position 835,311 of record JAYKKM010000182.1, on the reverse strand, counting down.
GGGAAGCAGTGTGAACAACTGTTCAAGATCTCAAACATAGTAATAACGACGCTGTGCTACGAGAGGAAGACGTTAAAAAGTCATTAGTTTGCTGTGCTTCAACAACTTTACGCCTGATTTGAATATTAGTTAATTATAGGTTTGAACGAGAAAAAGTCATTAAAAGGTCATTAGGTAAAGGCGAATGCGTGGGTTCGAATTCGTTTCGTCTAACGATTACAAGGCTGCGTTTTTGATTAACTAGCAATCGGAGAGATATATTCCGTGTGAGGGACGGAAGTAATTATATCTAAGCCTCTTTCACCTTTACGATCCCTAACCCTAGTCTCGTGTACCTTTGGGACCCCCATGGTATTGTATTAGGCCCGTTTAGGCCCTATCTGGCCTTCTTTGGCCCGATAAGGCCTTTTGGCCCGCTCGTAGGAGGGAGTTTATACGGTCATCACGCTCCCATCTCTTGTCCTCGTGAAAGGTTCGAAAGTTTTCTTCGAAATGTAGGCATCAAGATTTGTAAGTCCGTAAGAATCGTGATTATAAATGATTGATTTGAACAAATAACGTTCGAAACTAATAAAGTCCCTGTACAAGAACAAAAACCCTAACCATAACCATAACCCAAATAAAAACTCTAGTCCTAGCCCTGAAATAAAGATATACTAACCCTACTTTTAAACTAAAGATTTCAATTATGTAATACACGAAGTAAGAGCCCCATTTTGACTATTTGCGATATTCGCCTATTTGCGTATAGCATTTGAGGAAATTTCTAGCGGGGAATTCAAAATAGGGCTTTTTGGCAATGTTTAAAGACAGATATCTCGGACGCGACACCGTAAAAGAACTTATCAGCTATTTTTGCGTCCTCTATACAGAGAGAACTAAAATTTATGGAGGGTTAGTATATGATCGAGCTTTAAATTTGGCTGACTGAGTTCATTTTCAAAGTTATTGTGTACCTAAAAACCTGTATAGAGGAACATCAAAGATTGTTCAACGGTATAAGTGTCCAAATAGATGGATTAAATCTTCAACGCGTTTATGATGAAATGAAATCTAGCGACTTTAACGTATAACCTAAGGGATTCTCTGGACGAAGAGAAGCTGTACGAAGAACGAATTTTGAATCGTATTGGCTTGTCAAACGAAGCGAAGGTGGAGTGCTCACTTGGACAATAGCCCGTGGGTCGTTAAGAGGCATTAGTGGTGCAACTCACAAATATTTGCATGTCTTGGGAATATTTAATTGATTTGAGGGTACACACTAGGATATTTATGGGTAAATATGGGATAATTAGGGATATTTATCATCCATGACTTCGTATACTTAATTAGTGTTAAGAACGCCTCACATCCCTCGTAGACTCCTAACTCTAACCTCTTCTAACGCATCATTTGCCTGTAAGCGAAATAAAACTTTATCAAAATTGCTTTTCTAGATACAATCTAAATTTCTAAGGTTTATTTGGCTGAATCAGACCATTCGAGAAGCCAAAGCTAGGCGGCTCTCTGTGTTGCGAACGAAAGTAATTAGCGTTAAGAACGCCTCACATCCCGTGTAGACTCCTAACCCTATTCCACGTTCATAACCCTAAATTTAATTATATTTGGAATATCACCGATTTCAATTCCGACTCCTTGACTCTCATCGGGAGTTGTGCGATTGCTTAAGTCTTGACTGCACCTATATGTCTGTCTCCGCGTTCGACTGAACCTAGTGTGTTTTCGCCACATCTGTACACTAAAGGGAGATAAGCCATAATACGGCAACAAATTATTAGGGTTCATCTCTTTGCATAGATGCGGTGAAAACACAGGTTCATTCGAACGAAGACATATAGGTTCAAACGAACGTTTAGGCAATCGCACGACTCCCAATGAGAGTCAAGGAGTCGGAATTGAAATCGGTGATATTCCAAATATAATTAAATTTAGGGTTATGAAAGTGGAATAGGGGTTGAGGTCCGCCATCAGTAATGAGATTCAAGTTATAGTGTACTAAGTTATCCGTTACCACACAAAAGTGATCCGCATGTGTAGACCCAAGGAGATGTCTTCGCTGAGGTCCGACTGAAAATTCACCAATGAGGTTCAAGTTAGTGTACTATTCTATCCGTTAATCACCCAAAAGTGATCCGTCTTAATGACTTTTTTAATGTGGCGGCATCCCTTTGAACGGTATATGGGGGGGGGGGGTTATCTACTGTCACCGTTTTCGATTTTGGCTCAATTAGCAGATTACGGTCTGATGATCTCAAAGCACGAGTAGGTTTATATTTATTTAGCAAATCAGTAATATAAACAGGCGCCTGGCTATGCAAAGCCTTGAAAGTAATTATTAGTATTTTAAATACAATCCTTGATCTCACCGGCAACCAGTGAAGATTACGAAGCACAGGTGAGATATGCTCCGATTTTTTAACCCGTGTTACTAGTCTTGCAGCTGTATTTTGAATTCGCTGTAACTTGCTCAATTCAGCTTCTGGTAAGCCATATAGGATGCTATTACAGCTGTCAAGTTTTGATGTTATGAATGCATGCACCAACTTCTCACAGTCCTTTTTACTCAAATATTTCCTGATCTTGCCGATATTTCTGATAGCAAAAGTGGCCGATTTACAGATGTTATTTACATGAGTATTTAATTTTAGATGTCTATCTACAGCAACACCGAGATCACGTGCAACCGGAGCCGGTTGGGATTTTCACATCATTGGCACATATTTCTGGCATTGGTTCACAATGCAATAAAACGTGATGATAGATGGACAATCTCGGTTTTACTCGGATTGCATATAAGACCATTCATAGTACACCAGTTGGTGATGTCCTTAATACATAACTCAAGTTTAGCTAGAGCAGCAGGTCGATCACATGGAGATTTTATAGGCATATACAGCTGTGTGTCATCAGCGTACATTATGCAATCAAGGCCATGGGCTTTGATCACATCTTCCAATGGCGCAAAGAAGAGTGAGAAGAGAAGTGGACCCAGTACAGAACCCTGAGGTACACCATATTGCAATGGTTTGTTTGAGGAATGCGTATTCTTCACCATAACTGACTGTACCCGATCAGAAAGATACGAGTGATACTTCTCTCCAATAGAACGGTGTGGTCAATGGTGTCGAACGCAGATGATAAGTCCAATAGTACCAACACTATTTCCTGATTTTCATCAAGTGCATTAAGGATGTCATTGAAAACCCGCAGAACTGCTGTCTCTGTGATATGAAAGAGTCTATAAGCAGATTGCATTTTTGCAAGGAGGTTATTCTCAATAAGATAGTCTGTTGTCTGTCTAGCAGCAATCCGCTCTAATATTTTGACAAGAAAGCCACGTTAGTAATAGGTCTATAGTTAGGGAATTGCTCTTTATCACTAGATGGGCAGATGAGACCTTTCTTAAGTGAAAGAGGAAATACTCCTGTGGACAAAGATGAATTGATAATGTCAGTAATTGGGGCAGCTAACACGTCAAGAGATTCCTTTAGCAGATGTGTAGGTACAGGATCTAAGGCACAGGACTTAGACGAGTACTGTTTGATAGTGTTACAGACAAAGCTTTCAGATACAGCAGTAAATTCACTGAGTGAGCTTTTACAACAAGGAGAGTCAACTGCTATAGATAGCTTCTTAACTGACTCATGTGTACTACTAAGTTTATCTCGAAGTAACTGAATCTTAGTTGAAAAATAACAACTAAAAGCATCAGCCCTCATACGAAGAATCATGTGATGGCAATAAAGGAATAGATTTTACTCGGAACATGTAATCTAACGATTACAAGGCTGCGTTTTTGATTAACTAGCAATCGGAGAGATATATTCCGTGTGAGGGACGGAAGTAATTATATCTAAGCCTCTTTCACCTTTACGATCCCTAACCCTAGTCTCGTGTACCTTTGGGACCCCCATGGTATTGTATTAGGCCCGTTTAGGCCCTATCTGGCCTTCTTTGGCCCGATAAGGCCTTTTGGCCCGCTCGTAGGAGGGAGTTTATACGGTCATCACGCTCCCATCTCTTGTCCTCGTGAAAGGTTCGAAAGTTTTCTTCGAAATGTAGGCATCAAGATTTGTAAGTCCGTAAGAATCGTGATTATAAATGATTGATTTGAACAAATAACGTTCGAAACTAATAAAGTCCCTGTACAAGAACAAAAACCCTAACCATAACCATAACCCAAATAAAAACTCTAGTCCTAGCCCTGAAATAAAGATATACTAACCCTACTTTTAAACTAAAGATTTCAATTATGTAATACACGAAGTAAGAGCCCCATTTTGACTATTTGCGATATTCGCCTATTTGCGTATAGCATTTGAGGAAATTTCTAGCGGGGAATTCAAAATAGGGCTTTTTGGCAATGTTTAAAGACAGATATCTCGGACGCGACACCGTAAAAGAACTTATCAGCTATTTTTGCGTCCTCTATACAGAGAGAACTAAAATTTATGGAGGGTTAGTATATGATCGAGCTTTAAATTTGGCTGACTGAGTTCATTTTCAAAGTTATTGTGTACCTAAAAACCTGTATAGAGGAACATCAAAGATTGTTCAACGGTATAAGTGTCCAAATAGATGGATTAAATCTTCAACGCGTTTATGATGAAATGAAATCTAGCGACTTTAACGTATAACCTAAGGGATTCTCTGGACGAAGAGAAGCTGTACGAAGAACGAATTTTGAATCGTATTGGCTTGTCAAACGAAGCGAAGGTGGAGTGCTCACTTGGACAATAGCCCGTGGGTCGTTAAGAGGCATATTAGTGGTGCAACTCACAAATATTTGCATGTCTTGGGAATATTTAATTGATTTGAGGGTACACACTAGGATATTTATGGGTAAATATGGGATAATTAGGGATATTTATCATCCATGACTTCGTATACTTAATTAGTGTTAAGAACGCCTCACATCCCTCGTAGACTCCTAACTCTAACCTCTTCTAACGCATCATTTGCCTGTAAGCGAAATAAAACTTTATCAAAATTGCTTTTCTAGATACAATCTAAATTTCTAAGGTTTATTTGGCTGAATCAGACCATTCGAGAAGCCAAAGCTAGGCGGCTCTCTGTGTTGCGAACGAAAGTAATTAGCGTTAAGAACGCCTCACATCCCGTGTAGACTCCTAACCCTATTCCACGTTCATAACCCTAAATTTAATTATATTTGGAATATCACCGATTTCAATTCCGACTCCTTGACTCTCATCGGGAGTTGTGCGATTGCTTAAGTCTTGACTGCACCTATATGTCTGTCTCCGCGTTCGACTGAACCTAGTGTGTTTTCGCCACATCTGTACACTAAAGGGAGATAAGCCATAATACGGCAACAAATTATTAGGGTTCATCTCTTTGCATAGATGCGGTGAAAACACAGGTTCATTCGAACGAAGACATATAGGTTCAAACGAACGCTTAGGTAATCGCGCGACTCCCAATGAGAGTCAAGGAGTCGGAATTGAAATCGGTGATATTCCAAATATAATTAAATTTAGAGTTATGAAAGTGGAATAGGGGTTGAGGTCCGCCATCAGTAATGAGATTCAAGTTAGTGTACTAAGTTATCCGTTACCACACAAAAGTGATCCGCATGTGTAGACCCAAGGAGATGTCTTCGCAGAGGTCCGACTGAAAATTCACCAATGAGGTTCAAGTTAGTGTACTATTCTATTCGTTAATCACCCAAAAGTGATCCATCTTAATGACTTTTTTAATGTGGCGGCATCGCTGGGATGTCTTCGCAGAGGTCCGCCTGAAAATTCACCAATGAGCTTGTAGTAATTATCACACGAAAGTGATCCGTCTTAATGACTTTTTTAATGAGGCGGCATCCCTCAAAATTCGTTTTTCGTACAGTTTCTCTTCGTCCAGAGAATCCCTTAGGTTATACGTTAAAGTCGCTAGGTTTCATTTCATCATAAACGCGTTAAAGATTTAATCCATCTATTTGGACACTTATACCGTTGAACAATCTTTGATGTTCCTCTATACAGGTTTTTAGGTACACAATAACTTTGAAAATGAACTCAGTCAGCCAAATTTAAAGCTCGATCATATACTAACCCTCCATAAATTTTAGTTCTCTCTGTATAGAGTTCTTTTACGGTTTTCGATTTTGTCCATTCGTGTCCGAGATATCTGTCTTTAAACATTGCCAAAAAGCCCTATTTTGAATTCCCCGCCAGAAATTTCCTCAAATGCTATACGCAAATAGGCGAATATCGCAAATAGTCAAAATGGGGCTCTTACTTCGTGTATTACATAATTGAAATCTTTAGTTTAAAAGTAGGGTTAGTATTCCTTTATTTCAGGGCTAGGACTAGAGTTTTTATTTGGGTTATGGTTATGGTTAGGGTTTTTGTTCTTGTACAGGGACTTTATTAGTTTCGAACGTTATTTGTTCAAATCAATCATTTATAATCACGATTCTTACGGACTTACAAATCTTGATGCCTACATTTCGAAGAAAACTTTCGAACCTTTCACGAGGACAAGAGATGGGAGCGTGATGACCGTATAAACTCCCTCCTACGAACGGGCCAAAAGGCCTTATCGGGCCAAAGAAGGCCAGATAGGGCCTAAACGGGCCTAATACAATACCATGGGGGTCCCAAAGGTACACGAGACTAGGGTTAGGGATCGTAAAGGTGAAAGAGGCTTAGATATAATTACTTCCGTCCCTCACACGGAATATATCTCTCCGATTGCTAGTTAACCAAAAACGCAGCCTTGTAATCGTTAGACGAAACGAATTCGAACCCACGCATTCGCCTTTACCTAATGACCTTTTAATGACTTTTTCTCGTTCAAACCTATAATTAACTAATATTCAAATCAGGCGTAAAGTTGTTGAAGCACAGCAAACTAATGACTTTTTAACGTCTTCCTCTCGTAGCACAGCGTCGTTAATCTTGAACAGTTGTTCACACTGCTTCCCGAAGTGTTTCTTCGACACATGAATCGCTTAATCGATAAACGAAGGTTCGATAAGTGATAATTCCCCCGAAATGATTACTATGCTCTCAAACATGTTTATCTAAGATCAGGTGGACAAGTTTATTCAAGCTGCTAAGTTAGTTATATATCCTCGTTCTAACTCCTCGCTCCGTCGTTCTCTATGAAATAAAGCCGTTCAACCAATTTAAAACTCTTAGATATAATACTTCTTCTCGGCCGGGAAGCCTTATTTTGTAATTCCTGATCATTTTGCGAATGGTTTCTTCAGAATACTTTACGCCAAAACTAACTATGTCGATACGTTTGAGATCTTGAACAGTTCTTCACACTGTTTCCCGAAGGGTTTCTTCCCCCATTGGAATCCCGTACACTAACGCGAGATAATTAGCGATAATTCGGCCAAATTCATGAACATGTATGCAAATCTTAACCTTAACAACGTGAATATACATCATGACAACGGCGTCATAAAATAGCCGAGTCATCCAGTTTAACCAAGACGATTAACTTTATATTTTTTCAATATGTTAGAGATCTTGAACAGTTCTTCTCACTGTTCCCCGAAGTGTTTCTTCATCATAGGAATTGTGTACACTAAAGCCAGATAAGCCATAATACGGCCAAAATTATTAGGGTTCATCTCTTTGTATAGATGCGGTGAAAACACAGGTTCACTCGAACGAAGACATATAGGTTCAAACGAACGTTTAGGCAATCGCACGACTCCCAATGAGAGTCAAGGAGTCGGAATTGAAATCGGTGATATTCCAAATATAATTAAATTTAGGGTTATGAAAGTGGAATAGGGGTTGAGGTCCGCCATCAGTAATGAGATTCAAGTTATAGTGTACTAAGTTATCCGTTACCACACAAAAGTGATCCGCATGTGTAGACCCAAGGAGATGTCTTCGCTGAGGTCCGACTGAAAATTCACCAATGAGGTTCAAGTTAGTGTACTATTCTATCCGTTAATCACCCAAAAGTGATCCGTCTTAATGACTTTTTTAATGTGGCGGCATCCCTTTGAACGGTATATGGGGGGGGGGGGGGGTTATCTACTGTCACCGTTTTCGATTTTGGCTCAATTAGCAGATTACGGTCTGATGATCTCAAAGCACGAGTAGGTTTATATTTATTTAGCAAATCAGTAATATAAACAGGCGCCTGGCTATGCAAAGCCTTGAAAGTAATTATTAGTATTTTAAATACAATCCTTGATCTCACCGGCAACCAGTGAAGATTACGAAGCACAGGTGAGATATGCTCCGATTTTTTAACCCGTGTTACTAGTCTTGCAGCTGTATTTTGAATTCGCTGTAACTTGCTCAATTCAGCTTCTGGTAAGCCATATAGGATGCTATTACAGCTGTCAAGTTTTGATGTTATGAATGCATGCACCAACTTCTCACAGTCCTTTTTACTCAAATATTTCCTGATCTTGCCGATATTTCTGATAGCAAAAGTGGCCGATTTACAGATGTTATTTACATGAGTATTTAATTTTAGATGTCTATCTACAGCAACACCGAGATCACGTGCAACCGGAGCCGGTTGGGATTTTCACATCATTGGCACATATTTCTGGCATTGGTTCACAATGCAATAAAACGTGATGATAGATGGACAATCTCGGTTTTACTCGGATTGCATATAAGACCATTCATAGTACACCAGTTGGTGATGTCCTTAATACATAACTCAAGTTTAGCTAGAGCAGCAGGTCGATCACATGGAGATTTTATAGGCATATACAGCTGTGTGTCATCAGCGTACATTATGCAATCAAGGCCATGGGCTTTGATCACATCTTCCAATGGCGCAAAGAAGAGTGAGAAGAGAAGTGGACCCAGTACAGAACCCTGAGGTACACCATATTGCAATGGTTTGTTTGAGGAATGCGTATTCTTCACCATAACTGACTGTACCCGATCAGAAAGATACGAGTGATACTTCTCTCCAATAGAACGGTGTGGTCAATGGTGTCGAACGCAGATGATAAGTCCAATAGTACCAACACTATTTCCTGATTTTCATCAAGTGCATTAAGGATGTCATTGAAAACCCGCAGAACTGCTGTCTCTGTGATATGAAAGAGTCTATAAGCAGATTGCATTTTTGCAAGGAGGTTATTCTCAATAAGATAGTCTGTTGTCTGTCTAGCAGCAATCCGCTCTAATATTTTGACAAGAAAGCCACGTTAGTAATAGGTCTATAGTTAGGGAATTGCTCTTTATCACTAGATGGGCAGATGAGACCTTTCTTAAGTGAAAGAGGAAATACTCCTGTGGACAAAGATGAATTGATAATGTCAGTAATTGGGGCAGCTAACACGTCAAGAGATTCCTTTAGCAGATGTGTAGGTACAGGATCTAAGGCACAGGACTTAGACGAGTACTGTTTGATAGTGTTACAGACAAAGCTTTCAGATACAGCAGTAAATTCACTGAGTGAGCTTTTACAACAAGGAGAGTCAACTGCTATAGATAGCTTCTTAACTGACTCATGTGTACTACTAAGTTTATCTCGAAGTAACTGAATCTTAGTTGAAAAATAACAACTAAAAGCATCAGCCCTCATACGAAGAATCATGTGATGGCAATAAAGGAATAGATTTTACTCGGAACATGCCCTCAATCATGTGAAATAGCTGATTCTGATCAGAGTTAGATATCTTTGCCTTATAATATTCTGTTTTTGCAAAATCAATTGCCTTTGCGTATATACGACATTGTTCCTTGTACAATTGATGATGAACCTGAAGGCGTGTAGAGAGAAATTTACGCTCAAACTGTCGTTTTTGTTTCTTCATAACTCTTAAACTATCATTAAACCATGGAGCATTTGGGCGTAGGGTAATTGAGCGTGTACGTTTGGGTGCGTGTTTGTCCAAAAGCTCAGACAATACACAATTGAACATGATGAAACTTTCCTTTCTGGTGCCTGAATTTATGTGGTATACTTTTAACAGTATTGTGGTTCAATTGAGAAAGAAAAGCATCCACAAAAATCAAGTTTTAGACGTATATACGTGAAATTATGGCTGACTAAAGTTTTCACTTTACCCTGCTTGTGATGTCACACGCATATCGAAAAATTATCCAAGACGGCGGATAATGGTGGAAAACAGGAATGTCTTTTGTCGAAATTAGGGATGTTGTTTTGCACAAGAGTCGTTTTGTTCACTTGGATTACCCTGTGAAGGCAACTTGTTAATCAGAAAGGCAAAAAATTGTTATTGCCATATCCCTTTAAGCTGTACAAGGAAGTATATTCTCAAGTATTTTTTGAAATTTCTCGACTGACCCAACCGGGAATCGAAGTCAAGGTACTGCCTTAACGAACCAGAGATTTTCGATTCCTGGTTGGGGTAGTTGCGTCATGCGTGGGCTTATTGTTCGTGGGCTTATTGTTCGTGGGCTTAGCCCCAGATGCAGTTGCCGGAAAAAGGACGAATGCCTCATCACCGGAAAATGCATGGCCAAGAGCGTGATCTACAAAGCCGAAGTAATTACAACAGACGACCAAACAACAAAACAGTACATTGGAATGACAGCGAAGGAATTTAAGAGAAGATAATTTTTTCGCGATAAAACATATCGGAATGAAACTGAACTTTCAAAACACATTCGGGAATTGAAAGAAAAAGCGAAATTTTAGACTGAAGTGGTCCTCAATGGAATACATGGTCTGGAAACACGGCAAACTTCAAAGAGGCTAGCAATCGAACTGTGATTCATGTTGAGGGGACCTGAAGGTGCACAAATCCTTTGTTTTAGGTTTATTAATATTTAAACAACATTAAGCTCAAACGTTTCTATTGGATAACGGCTTCATTATACAGAAAATACAATGTGTTATGCAGCAACCGTAAAAGTGCACAAACTGAACAAAAACATAGAACAATGATTTTTGCCGGCTTCCAGACCATGTATTCCATTGACTACGAGTGGTCCATTTATTAACTTATTAATAAATGAGAGCAGAAATTAAGAGCAGAAATTTTCTCGAAGTGCCGCCACAAAAACCGATTCTATTTGGAGAACATATACCGGGAAAAATAGATCTAAATAAAAGATGACACCGTTTTTGTTTTCCCCAAAGACATCATAAAAGAAGAGTTGAAGGGATCTTATTTCAGTTGCCTGATGATTGCTTTCTGCATCAAAATTTGTGGAATTATTTAGCGATGTATTCCTAAAAATATGTATTCTGAAATGTTGCGATATCGCTGTATTGCAATATGCAATTCTACACCTCACAATCGCAGTGTTATAAATCACAGTATAATAAATGCATCTCTGTTTATAAGGTAATGTATGAGGAAGGAGAAGAGACGAATGAGTTGGGACTGTTCCTATTCAAAACAATAAAAATTATCTTACCTACGTTACATTCTTCGCAAGAGAGAGTCGTGTAGCTTTTAGGACAATTACATCTCTCAACGTGACTCGCTTTTTCGTCCACGCGCCTATAACCACGGACTGCTGAACCCATAGATACATTGAGAACAACTGTATTGAACGAATCGTTGACCATCTGGTGCGTTATGTTTAAGGATACATCCTCTAAATCTACTAAAAGGGATTGCAGATCATAGGCTGTCAACTTTTCGGTTGTCCTGTTTTCGTGCATTAAAGCACAGTATACGCCCTTTTCTAAAGTACGGCATTGCGTGTTAGCCAAGCGGAAGGTAGCGAGGTGTCTTGAGCTTTTTAGATGCAAGTCGACATCTCCAGAGCTGTTGCCCGCACCAGATATATTAATTTCAAACAAACGACCATATGAATGCAGTTGATTCCCACTAAAATCATCTGCCAGTCGCAAGAAGCCGTCAGATGAAAACGTTAAGTTTGACTGTACAACAGAAGTTAATACAAATCCCTGAGCAGAAGAACATTGCCGTGTCCTGTTGAAACAAAAACAGGGAGTACAACCACTTGGGTTGGATTCCTCCAAAGAAAATGTGCTATTAATACAGTGCCCACACTTTTTGCCACGTGTGTTAATTTTACAAGGACATTCACCAGACGAATGACATTGTAATGATCTTGAGCCAGCCATGTTACAGTTACAGGGTCTAAAAATGAAATTGAGAAAAGTATCTTAGGGAATATTCATTATTTAGGACAGGGATTGGTTCTAAGGTATGTCTTCTTCAATTAAAAAACAAAATGAATAATTTATATCAAGGATTGGCAAGATATTTACGGATGAGTTCACTGAGGAAATTTTGTGCTTCAAAAAATGGCCTAGTGAGCGCGCAAGGGATTACGGTTGACACTCATTTTTTAAGGATCACAGATGACGTACCGACAACCAGTTGCAGTGAAGTTGAAGTAATGGATTTTACATCGATCACATTTGTCAGTTTCTTCGTCTTCAACGCCGGGTTGGCAGAAACACCTTCCTGTGACATCGTCACATGTAGCATTTTTCGAACCAACTGCGTTGCAGTTGCAAAGCTTACATCCATTGCCAGAACTTAAACCAAAGTAATTGATATCGCAACGACCACACACCCGTCCTACCACAGAATATTTACAGTGGCATTGTCCAGAGTAAGGATCACAGACAGATAAGTTTTTCGACCCAAGAGCATTACAGTCACAAGCTACAAAACAGAATTAATATCATTACAACAAATAATATTTTTAAATAATAATAATAATAACATGAGAGTTGCAAATTGCAGAGAGAGATGCACAAGGTGGTGTTCATGGAAAGCGAGCCAACAGTGAGAAAAATATAAGGAATCGTGCAGCTATGTATCCTAATGTGATAAGGCTAGAAGTTATTGATAGCCTGTAAGCCATCCCATTCCGTTATTTAAGATCAGGGATAAGGTTACGGCCACGAAGGGCCACTTGGTACAGGAAATACCACTGTTTGAGAAAAATTCGTGAAAAATAGCACGCGTGTTTGGCAAAATATTCTTAATATATACCACGAGTGCGTTGCAGTATTATGAATATTTCGCGAAACACAAGTGCGATTTTCAAGTGTTAATAACCTATTAATAACATTTAAATCAATTTAACACATTACGAAATTTTACTGCGATTGTTTTTCAGTATTAAAACGCAACGTCCCAGATATGTTAGGATTTACGTCCCAGACATGTGGTATTTTTCATAAATACCCCTAGTAGATAAAAAAATTAAGTTTAATTAATACTGATGTCGTTAGCCAATCAACAGTAAGTAAAATTGATTGAAACATTTCAATCTACTGCTACTGCTAAAACTGCTGCTGCTACTAACCACTACCACTCCTACTGCTACTACGGCTACTACTCCTACTCCTACTACTGCTGCTGCTGCTACTACTGCTGCTGCTGCTACCACTGCAACTGCTGTTGCTGTTATTGCTGCTGCTACTAACCGCTACTGCTCTCCTAGTACGGCTACTGCTGCTGCTGCTGCTACTAACCACCACGGCTACTGCTACTACTTCTGCTGCTGCTGCTGCTACTACTACTACTGCTACTACTGCTACTACTGCTACTACTACTACTACCACTACTACTACTGATACTGCTGTTGCTACTGCTGTAACTGTTGCTGCTGCTGCTGCTACTACTACTGCGGCTACTACTACTTCTGCGGCTACTACTACTTCTGCGGCTACTACTACTTCTACTACAGCTGCTGATACTACTACTTCTACTACAGCTGCTGATACTACTACTTCTACTACAGCTGCTGATACTACTGCTGCTGCTACTACTGCTACTGTTACTACTGCTGCTGCTGCTACTACTGCTGCTACTACTTCCGCTACTACTGCTGCTACTTCCGCTACTACTGCTGCTGCTACTGCTGCTACTACTGCTACTACTGCTGCTGCTGTTACTACTACTGCTGCTGCTACTACTGCTGCTGCTACTACTGTTATTGCTGTTGCTGCTGCTGCTACTACTACTGCTACTGCGGCTACTACTGCTACTACTGCTGCAACTACTACTTCTGCTACTGCTGTTATTGCTGATACTACTGCTGCAGCTACTACTATTACTGCTGCTGCTACTACTATTACTGCTGCTGCTACTACTACTGCTGCTGCTACTACTACTACTACTGCTACTACTGCTGCAGCTGCTGTTACTACTACTACTGCTACTACTGCTGCTGCTGCTACTACTGCTACTACTGCGGCTACTACTTCGGCTACAGCTGCTACTACTGCTACTACTACTGCTGCTACTACTTCCACTACAGCTACTACTACTTCGGCTACTGCTTCTACTACAGTTGCTACTACTACTTCTACTACAGCTGCTACTACTACTTCTACTACAGCTGCTATTACTTCTACTACAGCTGCTGCTACTACTTCTACTACAGCTGTTGCTACTACAGCTGCTACTACTTCTACTACAGCTGCTACTACTTCTACTACTTCTACTACAGCTGCTACTACTACTTCTACTACAGCTGCTACTACTACTTCTACTACAGCTGCTACTACTTCTACTACAGCTGCTGTTACTACTTCTACTACAGCTGTTGCTACTACAGCTGCTACTACTTCTACTACAGCTGCTACTACTTCTACTACTTCTACTACAGCTGCTGCTACTACTTCTACTACAGCTGCTGCTACTACTTCTACTCCTACTACAGCTGCTACTACTACTTCTACTACAGCTGCTGCTACTACTTCTACTACAGCTGCTGCTACTACTTCTACTACAGCTGCTGCTACTACTTCTACTACAGCTGCTACTACTACTTCTACTACAGCTGCTGCTACTACTTCTACTACAGCTGCTGCTACTACTTCTACTACAGCTGCTGCTACTACTTCTACTACAGCTGCTGCTACTACTGCTGTTGCTGCTGATACTGCTGCTGCTGATACTGCTGCTGCTGATACTGCTGCTGCTGATACTGCTGCTGCTGCTGCTACTACTGCTGCTGCTGTTACTACTACTGCTGCTGTTACTACTGCTGTTACTGCTGCTGCTACTGCTGCTGCTACTGCGGCTGCTACTACTACTGCTGCTACTACTACTGCTGCTACTACTGCTGCTGCTACTACTGATGTTATTGCTACTACTACTGCTACTACTGCTGTAGCTGCTGCTACTATACTATTACTGCTGCTGCTACTACTGCTGCGGCTGCTACCACTATTTCTGCTACTGCTGCTACTGCTGTTATTGCTACTACTACTGCTGTAGCTGCTGCTACTACTATTACTGCTGCTGCTGCTGCTACTACTGCTGCAGCTGCTGTTACTGCTACTGCTGCTACTACTTCCACTACAGCTACTACTACTACTTCTACTACAGCTGCTACTACTACTACTACAGCTGCTACTACTACTTCTACTACAGCTGCTACTACTTCTACTACAGCTGCTGTTACTACTTCTACTACAGCTGTTGCTACTACAGCTGCTACTACTTCTACTACAGCTGCTACTACTTCTACTACTTCTACTACAGCTGCTGCTACACTTCTACTACAGCTGCTGCTACTACTACTGCTACTACTACTGCTGCTACTACTGCTGCTACTACTGCTGCTGCTACTACTGCTGCTACTACTGCTGCTATTGCTACTACTACTGCTACTACTGCTGTAGCTGCTGCTACTATACTATTACTGCTGCTGCTGCTACTACTGCTGCTGCTGCTACTACTATTTCTGCTACTGCTGCTACTGCTGTTATTGCTACTACTACTGCTACTACTGCTGTAGCTGCTGCTACTACTATTACTGCTGCTGCTGCTACTACTGCTGCTACTGGTGCTACTACTTCCACTACAGCTACTACTACTACTTCTACTACAGCTACTACTTCTACTACAGCTGCTACTACTACTTCTACTACAGCTGCTGCTACTTCTACTACAGCTGCTACTACTACTTCTACTACAGCTGCTACTACTTCTACTACAGCTGCTGCTACTACTTCTACTACAGCTGCTGCTACTACTTCTACTACAGCTGCTGCTACTACTTCTACTACAGCTGCTAATAATAATTATAATAATAATAAATGTCAATGGACTATCTGCATGAGGATAGCGGTATACTTACGTGTGCATCCGTTTACAGAGAAGTTGTAGTAACCAGGCAGACATTTGTCACAAGTCCTCCCCATTACACCAGGCTTACAACGACACTGTCCTCCATAAGCATCACAGCTAATTTGATTCTCAGCACCGGTTTCCGAGCATTTACATGCTGTTTAAAAAACAACTACGTTAGATATAGACAACAAGCTTGAAACAAGCACAACTATATCTGCTATTTTCTTGGTTTAATGTAAATTTTACTTTTTTTCTAAACTGAAAAATAGGGTGAAATTCAGTCAAGGATTGCCAGAAGAGAGAATGTGTGCGTTTATCTTTAAAGTGCCACTACGATGAAAATTCACCCCCGTTTTTTAGATTTTCTTTGGCATAAAATAGTATAGAATAGTATTTCAGGGTCGAAAGTGATAATCGATGTAAAAAAAACCTAAAAAATTGTATTTTGAAATAAGTATTTTGATATCTGAGATCACTACCATTTAGGCCACCATTACTAAGGTTCCAAGTGAGCCCGCAATTTCAAAAGGTAATATTGTTTGTGACGTCAGATTCTCAATGCTACGCCTGAATTTCAGTCGAAGTTACTTGTTTTCTTCGAGAAGTAGATGAAATGTGCAGCCTTTCAGACGAAGAATTTGAAAAAACGACCTTGATCACTATGATTTACTTGAAGAATTAGCCATGTGGAGAATCTGACGTCACTTCGTTACGCTGGTCAGGAACATGAACGATTAATGGCGGACGTAACAACTCCAGATTCGGAGTCAGAAAAATAATACTTGCCATCGTCGAATCGCAAAACGGTTTCGACCAAGTAATATTTAGAAGCTCTGCTTTATAAAACGTAAAAATATCGATAGGTAAAAATTTGATCGTAGTACCACTTTAAACATTTGTTTGCTATGCGTGTAGATGATCGAAAACTTCAAAGAAAAGCAATAATGATATTCCAATGCATTTTATTGCTCGGTATTTTCAATGAATACGGTCTATCAAGTCCAATACACAAAGCAATATAACGATAACATAACATGGGCTTATGGCCACAATTTGGCCGTATTAACGGGGTAGGGTCAAATTTCATGGCTGTTTTCTTTTAAGTGATGTCGTGACAGTTTTTATTCAAACTGCTAAAGAACCTTTTGGAAACAAGAAAAAGACACACAAAACAAGAAGGAAATAGTAAGAAGAAAAGTAAACCATGTTGAAAACTCTGCTGCTTATCTGAAACTTTATAACATGACATGTCACAGACTATTTCAATTAAAATTAAGTCTCGAGGTGTAAGTCTTTTGTCTCAAGATATATTTCCGTTTGTCACTTGTCTGTCCTGTATGTTTGGTTGGAGTGGCCGTATAAACGGGTGATTGTTAACGTTGGGATTTTACAATGTGGCCGTTGGCCTAGCCTGCGTGCAGACTATACCCATTATGTATGGGGCGTTTTGCCGGGACAAAAAAAGTGGCCGTAACAACGAGGTGACCGTATTAACGAGGTGGCCGTAAGGCGGGGTTCCACTGTAGTTGCAGTGTAGGCTTCACCAGTGAAATCGAAAGCAATTTTCGTCTATCTATTTGAGGAAATGTCACTTGGACAATGACGAAACTTCATGAAATATAGACGAAAATTCCTGGTGAAGCCTGCACAACTAATGACGTCATCAAGATCACAGTTAGGCAACGGCAAGTGATAATTCGAGGTTTTCGCCTCGTATCTGTGTTTTTTTGGTGTTACAAATTGCACAACATTTCCCGTCAGGCTTTGCGAAACTGTGAGGCATATTGCGTGCTCGATTTTGGGAGTTTTTTCTTTTGGACCAGCTTTGCCTTTGGTCGAGGTGTTCTTGGGGGCTTTGGTGGTTTATTTGGGCTTCGGTGGTCTAATGGTCAGGGCCACTGCCTCCCACCTCTGAGGTCAAGAGTTTGAATCTTGTGCTCGGACAGTTGATCGCACGTGGAAAGAGTTGGTCAAGACAGGAAGACAGGAAGTTGACAGGGCGGGTTAGGATAAACAGTTTGGAAAACTAATGATGGTAAAAACTGTAAACATAAATAGCTAAGGTTGATTGATTGGGGTACCAGGTACTGAATGTAATAGAATAAATTGTCGATGTTGTAAAGCGCATTTGATCATATACACATGCTAATTTGCGCTATATAAATAGTAAACATTATTAATATTATTATTATAAGAGGTAAAAACACTCGGAGAGGTCACTATCAAACTTACCTAATGAACCATTGAACAATTCAGTCATGCTGGAAAATGTAACACCTCTGCATTTTCTTGATGATAAATGTCCACGCAGGATCGTGGTGTAGTTTGCGATGCACGTATCGACTAAAGTACTGCTATACTTGTAAGAACGAAGTTCAGTGACTTGAGGAAACAAAACTAAAGAATCAATATCGATGGAAAAGTTTGTTGCGGCGTTGTGTGGATGGACTCGTATTGTGTAGTTGATGTTAGAACATAGCATGAAAGTCTCACGAGATCTCCAAGATAAGCTATGATGACGTGGAAGCAGGCCACTGGTTGAAATACTTTGATTAATAGCCGCGCAATTCGAGGACTCCTCGCCCCTCAACTGAATACTGACATTCCCCAAAGCATCAGAATAGCGTAAGAGAAGCGAATAATTACCATCGATATCAACAGAAATGGCGAAGTCAATGTATTGCTTTGCTGTTATTCTTGCGTATCCTCTTCCAGTAAAATATCTATTGTAACCAGCAAGGTCAGACGTTAAGGAAAAATTTCCGGATTGATACTCGGCCTCGAAAAGAAAATAGTTGAAGTCTGGGAAGAATCGATTTTCTGTTACATTTGAACAAGTTTCACCTTGGACACCATATCTGCACAAACATTTTCCTGTAATATTGAAATGTATAAAAAGTAAGTCGGAGTTCACCTTGTTAAATAAGGCAGGTAGTTAAGCAGTACGCGTCAGAAGAGTACACATAACGTCAGTGCTAAATCAACGGACGCCGTCGAGGGTGCTAATGCCGTGCGGCGTAAAGTCCCATTGCACGCGATATGCAATGCGAATCAAATCTCGCTTTGAGTATTTATTTGAGTTTATTCATTTTATTTATTTTTTTACTATGTTATGTTATGCACAGCTTCAATGGAAATCAGCGACAGCTGTTTGAATTTCTGTGTTGAATAAAGTTTTGTATTGTATTTTATAAAATAACAAGTTAAAAACGCACGCGCTGCATGGCTGAAAACCGTGTTTCTATGACTCGATGGCAAAATGGATTTTTCCGCCATTTTTATAAAATGGACTGTAAGACGAACCTTTGCTCACAAACAGCTAAAATGTCGATAAATATGTTTTGTGACAACCAACAAGAAAAAACGAGAAGATTGGATGCTTTTCTTCACAGTTAAGAGCGTTTATGTTCATTTGAACAGCCCACGACGCTGTCTAGCGTGA
The DNA here is from genome assembly GCA_035772405.1 of Chrysogorgia sp. JL179-B06. Taxonomy (NCBI): domain Eukaryota; kingdom Metazoa; phylum Cnidaria; class Anthozoa; order Scleralcyonacea; family Chrysogorgiidae; genus Chrysogorgia; species Chrysogorgia sp. JL179-B06. Next base: position 815,869 of record JAYKKM010000182.1, on the reverse strand, counting down.
GTAAGGAGAATGTATATTTTCATCATTTTAATAATTAGAGTCTAATTATTACGTATTTCCTTAGTGTTATTTTACAAAAGAAATAGAAAACATCTTTCCGTGTTCCCATTCGTTATATAGAAACACTCGTGATAGTTTTGGGAGAACTCGAAATAGCGTGGAAACACTCGCCCTGCGGGCTCGTGTTCCCACTGCCATTTCTCGTTTCTCCCAAACTTCCACTCATGTTTCTATATAACTCTATGGAAACACGGAAAATGTTTTCTATTTCTTAAGTATTGTATGTTTATATTTAAATAATAGAATATGGTTGCCTGGGTCTCTATTTAAATAATAGAGCACGGTCCTTTTTTGTTGCTGTGGTAAAATTAGATGAGTACATAAACTGAACTGCGATCATCTGTTAAAACTACAACTAACAAGTTTTGTATAACTGTTAATTCATTACGGATTACTGCATGTATGCTGCAATGCATGCTCTTACCTTGGGTCTTTTCGCATATTTCGTCGGTGGCTCCGCCATGATCACAGTTGCATTGCAAGCAGTTTGCTTCAGTTGAATTTGGAAAGTCGTAGAAGCCAATTTTGCATTCAGAACATGTACGAAGGTTAACATTTGACTTGCATGTGCACACTCCAGTCTCGTTATGGCAATTGAGATTACCATTTATGGTACCATACTTGTTGCAGAGACATTCTAAAATTGAAGAAGAAGCATTGGAAAGGGGATTTTTTCGTTGCATAGACATTTTATAGTGCCTATGGAATGAAAAATTCAGTTGTAAAATAACTCTTTTGTTTGAAAGAACTCTTAAAACTATAAAGACCAACCATTTACAGCTTTTTCATATCTCACTTCACTCTTGTGATATTAAGATTTATTTAATATGTAAATGATCATACTTATGACATCACAATGCATAATGACTTATTGAAAAATTCTGCATATCTTTACCATTATCACATGGAATCGTTTGATGATTTGCATATTTTATGTCATTGGATACATCCAGGCACCTGCACCTGCATTTCAAGTGATTTCATTACATAATCTCAAGGATATATAAGGGTTTTCAATAAGTAATTATTATACAGTGTGATGTCATAAGTATGATCATTTACAGTACATATTATAAAACAAATCTTAATATCTCAAGAGTGAAGTGAGATATGAAAAAGTTGTAAATTGTTAGTCTTTATAGTTTAAGAGTTCTCTCAAACAAAAGATTTATTTTAGAACTGAATTTTTCATTGATTAGGCACTTTAAAGAATTTCGATAAAGCTTCGCACTTACCTAAACAACTACCTACAGGAGGCAGCATGTATCCATAATATGTGTCATTACATCGATCACATCTCCTAGCAGTAACGTTCTCTTTGCACATGCACTGACCAATAGTGGCTATATCTTGAGAACAAGACCCATTATTTGTTACTCCAGCTGGAACGCAATCACAATCTAAAGAAGTATCACAGCATATTGTTAGTGTCGAATAAAGTCGTCAGGAATCGAAGCAGTTGGTAGCTTATCTAGTTTGTCATCTCGCGTAGAGATGACAGCTGTTGTTTAAGATTGACTTAAAACACAGACACTGCAGTTGTTTTAGCAATACTGGAGTGTTTTTGAGTCATAAAACAAGCTTCAAGAATCAAATATGATAGACAACTGACCATGACTTATTTTAAATGATAAAATTTATATTACTTTTGAACTGCTGCCGCCGTCTTAATAATCTTAAGGTCTCTAACCTCTCAAGTGCAGGAACGTCATGTCGACAGTAACTTAATTTATCAGAAGTTGATAGTATAAGATCTTAATACGATTTTCACCTGTGCCTGGTGTGGCTACATGAGTTATTTTTGTTTCCAGTCAACATTTTAGACGTCTTTTTTAAAGTGCCACTACGATGAAAATTCACCCCCGTCTTTTAGATTTTCTTTAGCATATAGAATAGTATTTCAGGGTCGAAAGTGATCATCGATGTAAAAAAAAACTAAAAATTGGTATTTTGAAGTACGTATTTTGAGCTCTGAAATCACTATTATTTAGGCCACCATTACTAAAAATGTGTTCCAAGTGAGCCCGCAATTTCAAAAGGTAATATGGTTTGTGACGTCAGATTCTCAATGCTACGCCTGAATTTCAGTCGAGGTTACTTGTTTTCTTGTTTTCTTAGAGAAGTAGATGAAATGTTCAGCCTTTCAGACGAAGAATTTGAAAAAACGACCTTGATTTACTTGAAGAATTAACCATGTGGAGTCTTCGCGTCGAGAATCTGACGTCACTTCGTTACGCTGGTTAGGAACATGATCGATTAATGGCGGACGTAACAACTCCAGATTCGGAGTCAGAAAAATAATACTTGCCATCGTCGTTCGACCGAGTAATATTTAGAAGCTCTGCTTTATAAAATACGTAAAAATATCGATAGGTAAAAATTTGATCGTAGTAGCACTTTAAACCAATTTTAAAAATATCATGAATCTGACTTTTAATATCAACTTACCTAAACAAACATTTGAATCATTCAAATATTTACTGAGGTCCCTATAAAATGTATCTTTGCATTGTTCACAAAAGTATCCAGTAGTATTATTTGTGCAATGATCACATACACCATGTCTAAGGCTGCTGTTGAATGTACAACTGGGAGCATGTCTATTACATACACATTCTAAAAAAGAGGAAAGAAATTAAATCTATGGTGCACAGGATTATTCCTGGTCCATTTATAAAAATAATTTATCAAGTATTAATTCAGTTATAATATCATTTTCATTATTAATTATGGTAAAATTAAAGTGAAAATCCTGAATGTACGCGAATTACAGCTTACAAAATTCTGTATTTTGTAATTTCTGTATTTTGTAATTTAGTGGACTGGAATTAAAACCAGTCAACCAACAAATAGCGATACCGAAAAACAAATACCGGTAATATCGTATATACCGGTATTTTTACAGATCAATATTTCGCGAAACTCAAAAGTTTTTTAGTACGTGACGTAAAGTTGTCAAACAGCACAAAATGTTATAAATAGCAGTCGCGCGCGTTCACACAATGCTGGGCCGGCCATGGACTGAAAAAGTCTAAGCGTGATAAGTTTAAGATGCCTCCTTGTTCTTAACGGCCTTCTTGCATAGTTGACATATGGAATCGGGATCATCATCGGTATCAGTGTTGCCTATCTTGAAATAACTCCAAACGGCACTTCGCGCATTAGGGCCTAGGCATGATGAACATTGAACAGCAAGAAAACGTGTTGACTAATTGACTTCAGTATGGCCACTATCGACTGGCAACTGAAATGAGCTGTGTAAATTCTGACACAGTGACACTTTGCATTTAACCGAAGTCCAAGGTGTGAGATCTATTCAAATTCATTTTAAAGTATTTTGACAGTTGAGAAGACATCCTTTGTCTTGTGATTTGTCATTCTCTCACAGATCTCACTTGTTTTTATCGAAAAGCTTCCGCAAAAAGAGTCATCCTTTTGAATAGCGCCAATTCGCGATTGTTTGCATTAAATCTGTTATCGCGCGTCTTGTTTTACATCAGCAGTGGGAAAAAGTTGATACATTTAACAGGTTCAGCTTACGTTTGAGAAAATGGTGTAACACACAACCAATAATATCGAAAGTTTCGATATTTCCGGTATCTGAGAACTAGAATATCGAATATTCGGTATTTTAAAAATACCGGTATTTATAATAATTTATTACTTGATATAGCGCATTCTCCATAATATGCCCAAATGCGCTTTACATTATCTTAATAAACGGTATACAGTCAACTCTCGCCTTGCGGACACCCCGCTATTACGGACACCCCGCTATTAAGGACAGTTGGTAAATCCCCGGCTGAAACTACTATGAAATGTATTGAAATAACTCTCGCTATTACGGACTCTCGCTATTACGGAATGTGGTCCCCAACAAACATTTTTATTGTTCTACTCTCGTTACAACGGACACCTTGGACATATTTTTCTCTCGAGACATGAAAGTGAATGACTTAAATTTATATCTTGCTATTTGTCAATTGTCAGCGGTTCCGTTAAGATTCCGTTCGTCATCATTTCTGTCGACAAAAATGACAAACAGAAAATATAAAGTAAGCGAGAATTCCGTGAGCGAAAGATCACACCAAAGCACGAATAAAACTTCGTGTAAGTTTACTGAGTTTGTTACTGCACCTTTACCAGTTTACAGTGAAGGAAAGAAAAGACATTTGGGTGTTCAGGGTGTCCGCTATAACGAGAATTGACTGTACCTATCTAGAGTACAGTATATGTTACAAAATAAAATGTATCTAATCTAAAAAAGATAAACAATTATTAATAAGCTAATCTAAAAAGGTGCGTCTTTAGTTTACGCCTAAAAATTGGAACAGCAGTGCTAAACTGTCCATTGGCAGTTTGTTCCATAGACGGGGGGCCGGGGGCGCAAACCGAGAAGGCTCTAAACCCATACAACTTAAGTCGATATGTCGGTTGACAAAGAAGCAGATTGTCTGCTGATCTTAGAGTTCTGCTTTGAGCATATGGGGCGAGCAAGTCGCTCAGATACGAAGGTGCTAAGCCATTAACTATCTTGTATGTAAATAGTAAAATCTTAAAATTAATACGTTGCTCCACAGGGAGCCAGTGCAAATCGATAAGCAGAGGCTTAATGTCATCAGCCTTGCGAGACAAAGATACTGTATGAGTCTAGCAGCCGAGTTTAGCACATATTGTAGCCGTTAAATTAGGTAGCTAGGCAGGCCACACAGTAAAGAATTACATCCATCAATTCGAGACGTGACAAATGAACGAGGGTCTTTGTAGATAGTAATACTAAGATATCTGCGTACTTGGGAAATGTTCCTGATGTGATAGAAGGCAGACTTGCAAATCTCGTTCACGTGCTTACGAAGGTCCATTGTGTTGTCAAAAACAACGCCGATGTTCCATGCAGACTGAGTTTGAGAAACTGGGGTGTCCACCACAACAACAGAATTCAACGATGGTTGTGGGCGATGTTTTGAGTGCAGTATGAGAAGTTCCGTTGTATCGCTGTTCATCTTTAAGTTGTTGTGCAACATCCACCCATCAATGTCACACACGCAAGCTTCAATTATTTTACGGGACTTCTCCAGATCTCCCAACACAGATGACTTGAAGGTCAGGTAAATCTGCGTGTCATCAGCATACATGTGATATAAAATACTATGACGACGCATTATTTTACCAAGAAGAGCTGTATACAATAGATAGAGGATCGGCCCGAGAACAGACACTTGTGGTACACCGCAGGTTATCTGACGACTGGACGATCTTGTGTTATCGATGCACACAAACTGTCGTCGATCGCATGAGATAGGACATAAACCATGCATGTATACTGTCCCCTCGATTCCAAAGCAGCTAGAGAGCCTTGACAGAAGTATCTGGTGGTCGACCGTGTCAAATGCTGCTGAAAGATCTAATAACAGCAGAATGACACATCTACAGTATCATCATCTATTGCGCACCAGCACATCATTCTGCACTCTGATCAACGCAGATTCGGTACTATGACCGCTTTTGTACGCAGACTGAAAAAGCTCTTCAAGATTGTTGTAACGCAGATGGTGGATGAGCTGGGATGTGACAATTTTTTCACATAATTTAGAGAGAAACAACAAGTTTGATACCGGTCTGTAATTCTTAAAGATATCACAATCCAGGGATGCTTTCTGGAGTAGCGGGTTAATTAGCAAAGCCTCCTTCGTGTCCTTGGCCATCACACCATGCATGATTCAGTGAACAGTTCACAACTCTGGTGATATAGTGTACGGCAACAGCAAGTCCAAACAACCCTTCAAAACCGATGCAAGAATTGGATCGAGGGCACAAGATTTGAGACTTGAAGCACCAATAAGATTGGACAGTTCGTCGGTAAAGTAACAGGCTCAAACTCACAGAACTTAACGCCGGAGTAGGGTGGCGGCTCAGGAAGGTGGTCTGCATTGACAATGTTCTTTCTCAACTGCAACTCACAGCCTTATAGCGGAAATCTTGTCAGTAAAGAAGTCAGCGAATGCGTTTGCAAGTGATTGATCTTTATCATCAGAATAGGGTAACTTTCCCCTCGTGCGCATTTTCGCTCTTCCCATCTTCCCCCCTCCCCACCCTTCGAGAGCCGCTACGCAGGCTAGGTAACTTTTTCTTAGCTTTTCGATACTTGGAATATATACTCCCAAATAGATTGGACTAATACTGGGAGATGTAAAATAAATAAATAAGTAAATAAATAATAGTAATAATAACTTAAAGTCTTTTCAAATGAGCGGGGGTCTTTATGGCCCGTATATCACTCATAGCTAGTGTTTTGAAAGAGTTAATATTGTTGGCTTGAACAGTTTCCGCTGAAAGATTATTCCAAACACGAACAGTTCGCACAAAGGGGGAATAGCTGTAAGCCAAGATGCTAGCTTGAGGTTGGAGAAAGGAGTGTTGAATACGTGATCTTGGAGCTGGATGGATACAGGACGGAAACGTGAGGTCGACCAGATTGTTTATAAAAAGAGTTGCTTGAGCCAGCAGCCGTCTACATTCCAGGGAGGGACCCAGCCAAGTTGATTTACAAGATCTTGGGAACGTAAGCATCTTCTATAATCGTGGGTAACGAAACGTGCAGCGCCCGATGCTGGACCTTTTCGATAGTTTCAGTGTCTCTGTTAGTGTGGGGATTCCATGCCGTACTCGCATACTCCAGCATCGGCCGGACAAAAGCTTGATATGCTCTTTCCTTTACTTTTGGGGTGCATGGCTTGAGGGTGCGCCTAACAAGTCCAAGAGTTTTGTTGGCCTTGTTGGATATTTTTGCACAGTGGTCTTTCCAGGTGAGTTTGCTCGTCAACCTTACACCAAGATAATCATAAGAAGTTACGTTTTCCAAGGGCTGGCCATGCATGTGGTATGGTAACATGATAGGAGTCCACTTGTTGGTCAATGAGATGAGGTAACATTTCTTAACATTGAACTCCATCTGCAAAAGGCATGCCCATGTAGTAAGGGTATCTAGATCCTCTTGGAGGGTAAGATGATCGGCGGGAGATTGAACTTGGCGGTACATAATAGTATCATCGGCGAACAGTCTGATGTTGGACTTTATGTCTCCCACAATTATTGACAATGTCATTAATGTAGAGTAGGAATAGAGTGGGCCCCAAAACGGAACCCTGTGGGACACCTGATGTAACCCTGCATGGGGAGGAGCGAAGGCCATTGACGGAAACACTCTGGAGACGGTTGGACAAGAAGCCTTGTATCCACATTAAGGTCGAACCTTGTATGCCATAGTGGGCTAGTAAGCTAGTTTATGAAGAAGCTTTGGGTGTGACACCTTGTCAAAAGCCTTGCTGAAGTCCAGTTGGATAACATCAGCCTGCCCCTTGATATGAAGCACCTTATCGAAATTGGAGAAGACTCTTTGGGTCAGAATTGTTTTCCTCAATAAGTGCCGAGTAATTTACATATAATCCTTTAGAAAATGGCGTCTCAGTTTACAGTGAGTTACATAGAGCAAAAATATCAAAATGAAGATTCTGCTTATTGAGTAGATCATCTACCGTTTGCCGACCTCTTAATATCTGAGACAACGATTATCAAATCATTCAATTACCGGTTTGATTAGATCAGTCAAATCTATGATCCGCCAAAATGTGTCATTGAGTTGTTGTTGGATTTTGTTTGGTATTTTTAAAAGCGTTTGGTCAAATGTTTGAAAGTATGGAAGAACCTATATCTTACATGTTAAAATTTGAATATTGAGTAATTTGGCTAAAGTTATATACTTATATTCCAACATTTTAATAATCACCAAACTTGTAATAACAACAGGACAATGGACATTTCAAAAAGGCATAAGTACAGTATAGTACATGTATATTGATGAAAGTTATCTCTAGAAATTGTCATTTGGCAGATCGTAGACTTGAATGATCTAATCAAACCGGTAACTGGCCAAGTAAATATATATTATAGTGCTGTAGTTTATCGTCCCCGCCCCCCCCATCCTTTTTCCTGCCGCATGACTTTTTTTTATTTGCATCGATATATATACAGAACCTTGCACTATATATACAGAACTCGTGACTACGCTCTCGGCAACAGACTCTGTAGCTCAGAGCACTGCACTTAGCGTCGCAGGTTTAATTCCAGCCGGAAGGCATTTTTCGCAACTGGTCCCAGTTTGGTCTTAAAATGTATATATTCCAACACCTGAAATTGTAGTTTTAATTGAGTGAAATGCCAAATATTACTTGTAATATACCAAGAATCTTATCCGGCATTATTACCACCTTCATCACTAAATTCTTGGCAGTTTACCACCTTTTCACTTTGCTATATCCAAAACACTGTCTACGCAGCACTCTACTTATTATTACCACTATATATACAGAACTCGTGACTAGGATCTCGGCAACAGCCTCCGTAGCTCAGTGGTCAGAGCACGGCACTTAAGCATCGCAGGGTCGTGGGTTCAATAGACCGATTGTAAATATGGCGGCGATGTCATGAAAGTGAGGCTTTTCGGTGGTTACCTTTGCTAAGGGCCCAAATCATGTTAGTCGATTGGATCACAATTGTTGGACCAAAACCAACAGCCAATCATATCAATCAACGTGATTCGGGTCCACAGAAAAGACTCATTTTCATGACATCGCCGCCATATTTGCAATCAGTCTATTCCAGCCGGAAGGCCTTGAAGTTGCATTTTTTGCAACTGCATGGTCCTGCTAGGATCCTAAAAAAGTTAGGATCCTGACCACATTAGGATCCTATCAGAATCCTGGTGATTTTAGGATCCAGTATTAGAATCCTGGTCAGGATCTTGTTCATTTTATGATCCTGATTAGGAGCCTGATCACATGAGGATCCTATCAGGATCTTGATGACTTTAGGATCCTAGTAGGATCCTACAGGATTTGTACCAGGGTAATATATATGTATGTACATAAATTTATACAGCGTGCAAAAATAGGTAATTATATATTTTGTGGGTTAGAATTTAATTACCACAATTACAGTGACTATCATAATTACAATTGAGAGACATCTGTCTCAATAGTGACCACTCACCTTCACATTGATTTGGTTCCGTTGTCGATGTGGCAGGCATCCATGTTTTGTTGTTAAAGAGTGGTTCACACTTTTCACAGTCAACACCCACTGTATGATGTTGACATATGCACTTTGGTGTATTTATAAATATCCCATTTAAAGTTTTAAAATGACAATTTGGTGCATGGCCATTACATTGGCAACGGCCGAATACTTGAATGTCAGATATAGCATAAAAATAACGATTTAGTGTCTCCTGGGAATTTATCGATTCTTGACCATCTGTTCCTGGATATTCCAAATGAAGTCTTAAATTGGTGGCATTAAATAGTTTTTGTGTTTCCATATCCCAGAAATTTGTCTGTGTATAGCAGTCGAGGAAACTGAAATACAAAGATCCTGGATTTCGATCACTGTATTTTTCAGTACACAACACTTCATCAAACGAACAATTTGATATAGTGGAACTCATATTAAAGTTAGAACATTGTTCTGCAAAGTACTGCAACGGGATCCAGGTATGGCCAAAATCAGCCGATTTTTCCATGATCATTTTTGATGGTTTTAGTGACTGAAAAGTTACTCGGATCTCACCAGTTATTATGTATGTTTTATTAAACGAAACTGTGATGTTCACTGAAAAGGGCATTTTCTTGTTAAATTGGATCCAATCCCACCAAGTTTGGGACTGCCACCAAGTCATCAAATTCAAACTGCTACGTCCTTGATTATGATCGATCATAAAGTGAGCCGGATGACGGTCTGTGTTCGAAGAACTGTCGCAAGTGAAGCAAGAGCTTGGCGGACCTTTATGACAATAGTCGGCAGGAGGATCACCACAAGTATTGCTTGCTGTCACTGTCCGTGGAGCAACGGCAATATCTTCAGCACCAGGCAAACAAACACCATAATCGTTACATCCATGGTCATTGCTCTCGGCAGAAACAACACATCGTTTATTCCACTGCGTCTGCGATACGATAAAGAAAAACAGCCACCATATCATCTTTGCACAAACTTTCGGAGTTTCGCGCTTTACAAGTTCTGTGTCGTTTGAACTTCCAGCGACGATAAAATTCAACGGTCAAACAGTTTGACTCAAACTTTCCACAAATCAGTCAAAAGAACACTGCATGTCGAAAATGTTCGTTAGCAACTAGTCGCCAATGGTAACTAAAGAATGATCAGACTGCCTTCTAATAAGTCTTCTAATAAGTTTAGCGAGTTTTTGATTGGTTAAGAATGTATTACAGATCAATGATTGGTGTTCATAGCAACGTAAACATGGCCACAGTGCTTTAAGTTTTCCCACTTCCACTTTAATCCACTAGCTGAACAACTAAACAAGAGCATTGTAAGGGATTTGTCGTAACGAACATGGACAGATACAAGGTATTTAGAGCAGTGGCAGAACATCTCGTTTAAAACCTATTTGCTATTCTTTCAATATTTTGTTGTACGCTGTCGGCTGTTCTTTGTTTACCACACATTATTGCTGTGCCGAACTTAATCCATGCATTTTAATAAGTTCGACTGTGGGTCGACGTTTGAAACCATTTTGTTCAGCAGCCTGAATTACGTTCGACACAGCAAATAAAAGTTCGGCATGCTTTAATGTACCGTGCTACACGACACAAATTAAAAGCATGATCGAATCTTGAAAATGCTTTTGTTTAACAGGTTTTCCCGCTAAATTTGTAGAATACCCGTCCACTTTCAAAAGTATTCTATAATTGCTCCGCAGCATTGAAAAGCTATAAGCCTAGCTATAATGTCATAACACTATAAAATATCCATTTTGCAAAACAATTTATATTATATTATAGCTACCCTTTTTATTGGGGGCAGCTGGTCACCCCCCTGTCCGTCACTGAGTTAAATGTACATGCAATGACACAATTAAATCTTCCAAGGAACTTGGTGGAAACTTTTAATTTTGTGGAACTTTCAATGTTGTGGAACTCTCAATTTGAATTGCAATATTGGCTGACTTAATTAACCTATTAATTTTTAATCTCGATCTAGTTGAAACAACGACTTGGTAAAGGAGGACAGGGGTCAGTGTTCTTGGTTGAAAACAAGGTGGATGGTGGGCACTATGTTCTAAAGAAGGTAATTGAATAAATATCACAGAGTACTGTATATGTGCAGCAGGGCCGGTGGCACCAGGAATTCCCCGACGCGGGGACTAACTGGTCCCCGACAGGGGGGCTAACAGGTCGCTGTAATTCCTGTTGGGGAGTCTGAGGGCATGCTCCCTCATGGAATTTTTGGTTTTCTAAGCCTCTGAAATGCTATTTCCTGCATTTTGGGGGCAGTTTTAACAAAAAAATTAAAAAACAGTGAAAATCATGATTTTATAGACAGTAATTTCCTTACTGTATATGAAACTAACTCTGACAATAATATTCATGCAAAAACTAGATAACAGTGAGTGTGCGAAACAACACAGAGGTGATAGATAATTTGTGCCAGAGATGAAAGTTGATTACTTTGACGTTGTTTAGCGAAACGTTTATTAATGCGTAAAAAACTTTTACGATTCTAAGAAAACATGCAAAAGATGAACTTTTTTCTTCTTTTTTCTTCTTTTTTCTTCTTTTTTTCTTCCAGCTATGATTAATGCCTATGATTAATTACCCCAAATATATATAAAGTTTTACTGCACTGTTTATATATATTCAATCAGTAATAATGCATTTACAGGATTTTTTAAATAATGAAATCACATAATTTATGTTATTTAGATAATGTCACATCTGCAGTGTCAATCTTAATTGTCATTCATTCTAAAATTTTCAATTTGTTATATAATAAAGAAATAAACCACCATGAATTCAACAAGAAATGGATAATACCACTTACATCTATGGTAGTACTACCCTAGATTCCATCAAACTCCAATAGTTATCATAAATGCCTATTAGTTACTGTAAGTTCTCACTTGTAGCAAAAGCTTTCATTGGTTTAACACAACGCTATACACTTACCTATAGTTAAATTTATGATCCTCTTTACCATTATATCCTCCCTGGTAGAAATCCTAAACAGGATCCTGTAGGATCCTGATATGTTAACATCAGGATCCTAATCAGGATCCTAGCTACTAGGATCCTAAAATCAACAAGATCCTCACCAGGATCCTAATAGGATCCTAACATCTCTAGGATCCTGACCAGCTAGGATCCTGACCAGGATCCTGACCACAATTCTGATAGGATCATAATATGGTCAGGATCCTAAACTTTTTAGGATCCTAATTAGGATCCTAGCAAGACCTTGCAAAATATTTCAGGATCTGAGCTGCCATTTGAACAGGATCTTGGACAGCATCCTATCAGGAAAATCTAAGATACTGTCATTAATATTCAAGATTCTGAACAGGATCCTTTCAGGAAAATCTAAGATCCTCTCATTAATCATCAAGAACCTGAACAGGATCCTATCAAGGAAAATCTAAGATCCTGTCATTAATATTCAAGATCCTGAACAGGATCCTATCAGGAAAATCTAAGATCTTGTCATTAATATTCAAGATCCTGAACAGGATCCTATCAAGGAAAATCTAAGATCCTGTCATTAATATTCAAGATTCTGAACAGTATCCTATCAGGAAAATCTAAGATCCTGTCATTAATATTCAAGATCCTGAACAGGATCCTATCAGGAAAATCTAAGATCCTCTCATTAATATTCAAGATCCTGAACAGTATCCTATCAGGAAAATCTAAGATACTGTCATTAATGTTCAAGATCCTGAACAGGATCCCCTTTCAGGAAAATCTAAGATCCTCTCATTAATCATCAAGAACCTGAACAGGATCCTATCAAGGAAAATCTAAGATCCTGTCATTAATATTCAACATCCTGAACAGGATTAGTGTCTGTCATCGCGTAATCGAAATTATCCCTTCAGGTTGTCTTTCCATTTGTCCGCCTGCTGCAGGCCAAAAGGAAAGCAGGCTCTGGGTAGGAGATTGTTTGTCCGCTTGAGAGACTAGATAGACAGTAGACAGTCGATAGAAAAATTTAGGTTTTTTCGCGATCGCGAGATCTCACAATTTTTTTCGAAGTTATGTTATCAATTATCGCGCAAAAAAGAATATTTTTTAATGAAGATTAAGTTGTTTTGTGTGAACTGCTAACAATGTCAAATATGCGGCGGTTCAGTGGAGCGCGGTGATGCCTGCGAAGGAGGCTAGCTAATGAGGTTTGTGCGCTTTTATAAATAGGATTTGGCAGGCGTTCCTTTCGCCAAACTCCCGCATAGAAACTAGGCTAGTGATAATATACGCTCTAAGGATTTATGGTGAAGGAAAATTTCGAGTGTTGGAATACATACATCCTAAGACCAAACCGGGACCAGTTGCGAAAAATGCAACCCCAAAGACCTTCCGGCTGGAATTGAACCCGCGACCGAGCCACGGAAGCCGCCGCCGAGTGCCTAGTCACGAGTTCTGTATATACAGTGGTCTTAATGCCGGGAAAAGATTATGGGTATACTACAAGCAACACCTGGCATCTCACTCGATTAAACTACACGCTCTAAGGCCTTGGGGTTGCATTTTTCGCAACTGGTCCCAGTTTGGTCTTAGGATGTATATATTCCAACACTCGAAATTTCCCTTCACCCTAAATCCTTAGAGCGTGTAGTTTAATCGAGTGAGATGCCAGGTGTTGCTTATAGTGATAATATAGGCTAATGATATATAATATAGTTCGAGTGTCCCTTTAGTTTGATTGTAAGTCAGAGCAGTTTGTACTCCGTCGTTGGTTAAACGTTCGAGTTGGAGAAACTAATTCAAAATTACTCAGGCCGCGGCAATTGAAGAGCGTGGAGAAAGCATCGGACGTTTGGGAACTGTTTACAGCTGCCAACAATGTTGTCGGCAACCGAGAGAGAAACTGCGCGCATTTCTCATTCCAACAAGGTGAGATAAATACGCTTGTTATGTTCATTTTAATTTGTATGAACAATTACTAGTTTTAAAAGCGGGGCGGATGCGAATATAGCCTGTGTGCAGATAGAATAGAATAATAGAATAAAACTTTATTTCACGAGGGAAAAGAAAGACGTATTAACCATAAAGGTTATCTAACATACGGCACTCAACATACTACAATATTTGCAAATACAACAGACAACAAATACACTATATATACAGTGGGACATTAATTTACAATTCAATAAAAATTTACAGTTGAAGCAAAATAGGTCTTCTAGATGGTCAATACAAGTTAGTTTTTGAAGAAAGTAATTACGGAATTTGCGTTTAGTGGTAGTTATTCTTAAAGAAAAAACATCAGAACTAGATTCAGGTGACATGGTGAGCTGTTTACAATTAGTGTCTATGGCGTTAAAAAGAATCGAGGCGCTGTAGAGAAATGTACATTTACCAAAATCAGTACGCGGGTAAGGCGGCTTGAGATCATATACGCAGGCTCTAGTACGAGAGTGTTGACGAGTGGCTGATAGGAAATTGAACCTAAGTTTAAAGGAAGGTGGAGCATTAGGATTTATTAGTATATGAAATAGCAGAAGAAGTTTCCTTAACTTAATTAGATAAAAAACTGGGAATAATGATGATGATTAATGTGATTGCTGAGAACACAGAAAATGCGAGTGATGGGTAAAACGCACATAAGAAATCTATAATTTCACGTTCTATCATCTGAAAAAATACTGGATTTCATGTCACATGCTTTAATAAGACGTTTACATGAAATATTTCGAGTGTCATATCATCCCACCAAGCAGGATGTAATAGATCAAACACTCGAAAGAGTGTTTCATCCGACATCCAGTCCCCGAGAAGTAGGTTGAAAAACGAGGCGATAGCCGAGTTTTTAAACCGAATTCGAGGTGACTGGATAGAGGATGGAACACTCTTTCGAGTGTTTGATATTACATCTCGAACGAATCAGTATTTTAAGAGAAATTTGAGATGGAAATTGTCAAAATCCTATGCTAATTAAGACCAGGTATCCAGTTGTCCATTTCGGTACTGATTTCCTTTGTTTTCGGCTCATGAATTATTAATGAGTTTGAGATAGGTATACAAACACCCCCATGGTCACACCATTTACTGACGTCGTGAAAACCTATTCCACTTCAGTTATGAAGAAAGAAGACATCTTTGCGTTTCTGTTTAAAGTTTCAACTGGCGCTAACGTTACTGTACGTTAATTGTGTGTCTTTTTACGCTTGAGGAATTCGAGCGAGTGAACAACGTGTGGCTTACATTTGACTTAAAAGTTAGTATATTTTAACGCGGCGATTTACACCTCGATATCACTGAGGTCGAGAGTCTAACTCACATGTAATGAAGAATAAAATGCCAATAAAAAGCCGTTAAACAGATTGCTGCTTTATAATTCAGAAGTGATTTCCTCTGCAATTCGAGGCCAGGTTATATACTGCTACATTTGCAAGGTATCAAAAGAATCAAATCTGCTTCCGTGCTCCTCCGTTCCCGCTTGACCGTGCGTGAAGGTTGACTTGAACAACATCGTAACAAACGCACTTCCTTGGACTTCATGGTAAAATAAAATGATCATTGTCTCAAACGACAAGGTTCGGTTTGTTTATTATTAGTTTGAATCGCTGTGGTCTCATACTATATCAGGACGAAATGACGAAATGAATCCTAACTTTAACGTTTTATTTTTAATGCTGATAGCATAATATCTTGCTAGTTTTGCAACTTCATACATACTCCTGTCTCCCTATGACAGACTTCGTCCAGGACTCCAGTGTAAATTGACACATTTCCTTTTTGTGTCAACTTATATAATTATTTCATTCTGATTATTGAATCTCATTAGTTATTTATGGATCATGTATAAGGATCCTACAAGATATCATATTTCAGGATCCTGTACAAGATCCTATATTACAGGATATTTCAGGATCCTGTACAAGATCCTATATTACAGGATATTTCAGGATCCTGTACAAGATCCTGCAGGATATTTCAGGATCCTGTACAAGATCCTACAGGATATTTCAGGATCCTGTATAAAATCCTGCAGGATATTTCAGGATCCTGTACAAGATCCTACAGGATATTTCAGGATCCTGTACAAGATCCTACAGGATATTTCAGGATCCTGTACAAGACCCTACAGGATATTTCAGGATCCTGTACAAGATCCTGTAGGATATCTTGTACAGGGTCCTACAGGATCCTAACAGAATCCTGTAGGATCTTACAGGATCCTGTTCAGGATTTCTACCATGGCTTGTATATACTTACTTCAAATTTACAAAACACTTAATTACTGAATAAATATATGCAACTCACAGCCATTTAAAAATATTCTGATTTAAAGAGTGGTTTAATATCATGGCTGGTGTACTCCAGGGTGACACGCTGGCTCCATTTTTGTTTATCGTCGTACTAGACTTTGCTCTGCGCAGGGCTATTAGTGGGCACGAGGCAGAGCTCGGGTTCACTATCACTCCGAGAAGATCGCGACGTCACCCAGCAGTCGTCCAGACAGACCTCGACTTCGCAGATGATATCGCGCTGCTGACGAATGAGGTTGGACAGGCGCAAGATCTGTTGACTCTGGTAGAGGAAGAATGTAAGAGAGTAGGCTTGAGATTGAATGCCGGAAGACTGAGGTGATCTGCTACAACATGTCAGAGCATACACGCTTGAAGACGATGGATGGGAGAGAACTAGAAGAGGTCGAGGACTTCAAGTACCTAGGATCGTGGGTGGATTCGACTGAAAAGGACATCAAAGTAAGAAAGGCGAAGGCATGGATGGTGCTCAATGATATGAAGACAATCTGGGGTTCGGATATGTCTCGCGATGTGAAGATTTCATTCTTCATAGCCACCGTCGAGTCCGTCCTTCTCTATGGCTGTGAATCCTGGACTTTGACACATACGTTACAGAAGTCAATAAATGGGTGCTATACCCGCATGTTGCGGGTAGTGCTCAACGTATCCTGGTGGGATCATGTAACTAACGTGGTCCTTTATGGTAAGCTCCCACAGGTCGGTGACAAGATTGCAGTACGTCGGATGCAGCTAGCCGGACATTGCCACAGACACCCGGAACTGCCTTCCCATCAAACAATGTTATGGGAACCGACTCTTGGGAGAAGAGGAAGAGGGCGGCCAAAGCTGAACTATGTGGATGTCCTGAAGAAAGATGCCGGGGTGGAGACGACCGGTGAACTCGGAAGCTTGATGAAGGATCGGAAAGTGTGGGGACGCCATGCTCATGCCCGGCTGAGGCCGCCTTTGTAGTAGTAGTGGTATATGACACACATCAATTTTCATGCCACATGGAATTTATTTTATTTTTATTAAACCTCATACAATAAGTAAAGAAACTTGGTACTGTTATTAAATTAACGAAGTTCTTCCAAACATCTTTCATTTTCATGATTACAATCAAAATATCCACTACGCCAGGCCTGGGCAGTCACAAATTATGCAAAATTCCATTTTGAAAACTTGTCTATTTCGAAACTTAGGCAAGTAAAAAATATAGTAGTTTATCGTCCCCGCCCGCATCCTTTTGTCGGCAGCGTCAATTTTTTTAAATTTTATTTGCATCGAAAATCTGTCTTGTTTTTCATAGGCGGATCTAGGGGTGGGGTGCAGGGGGGTGCGCACCCCCCAGAGAAAATTAGCCCCCTCAGTAAAAGTCAGCATCAACCAGTGTATATTAAAATTTTCATGATTTATGGCATTTTTTACATAATTTGAGGTGGTGGTGGATGGGTGCACCCCCCTGAAAAATCTGCACCCCCTCTATCCCGCCCCTGTTGTTTTTGGGGCCTTTTGCGCCACTTTTTACACGCAATCTTGTATCAAAGTAGTTGCAGAGAAATCCATTCGACTGGTAGAAATTCGAGCCGTAGGAGCGGTTATGGTGGCAGCCGGACCAATGTTCAATTCGGCATATCAAAAAAACGGCGTAGGTCTCGTTCCCAGATTGACTCGTAACAAACGTGTTTTAATATTATTACCTTATCTAATGCTTCACGCGAGATCAGCACCAATGTTTCGAAGGCCATTGCTGAATCATGAGGTAACACGAGGGTGGGGGAGAATTAAAATACTGCGGCAGTCGCGCTATCTGCGCCATGGAGTCCAACTCACAATAACCAGGAGAGGCGTCCGAAGCGACGTTATAGACGCGGTGTATGTGCAGGCGCAAAGGTCAGGTAATCATCCCAAGAAATGGAAGAGGAAGCGGAGAGGATATTGTTTCTCAGGATCCACTCGACCATGAACGCAACAGAATAAAAAAATACTGTGTCTGAGTGCAGACCACAAGGGAGGGTGAAGTTTATAGAATTAGTCACGTCAGTGCTTGCCCAGCACACGACGATCTTCAGGATGAATGGGGATGTTCCAATACAGCAGTTCCCCTGGGACATACCCAAGAGGCAGATGGAGCTGCTGGAGGAGTTGAAGATGGAGAAGCTAAAGTTGACTGAAAACAACGAGGATGTGGAGAAACAACGTTTAAACAACAACAGTTTTAACAAAAAAATTAAAATTAAAAACAGTGAAAATCATGATTTTATAGTCAGTATTTCCTTACTGTATACGAAACTAACTCTAACAATAATATTCACGCAAAAACTAGATGACAGATAGCGCGCAAAACAATACAGAGGGAATAGATTTGTGCCGGAGATGAAAGTTGATTACCTTTGAGATGAAAGTTGATTTACCTTTGTTAATATGTAAAAAAACTTTTACGATTCTAAGAAAACAAAAGATGACCTTTTTTCTTTTTTCATTGTTAATTGAATCACGAATTGTTAATTTCCCCCCGACACGGGGCTAAGGTTCCCCGACGGGACGGCTGTAGCCCCCCCCCCCCCCCTACCCCCATCTGGCGCCACCCCGGGGTTAGTATTAGGATTAATGTTAGGGTTTCCATATTAGTAAATTTAGGTTGGTTTTTCATTTTATTGATATAATAAATTTGGACAAGATCGAGCTCATGCTGGGCAAGTTTGGCTTTACTTTTTCCCTACAATATTATCCTCCAGTTATATATAGAGCTCACTGTGGTAACCTCGTACCCAGGGTCGTATCTCCGCTCCCCGCCAAGGCGTAACCAAGGTCTTATTTTTTTATTAACCAAGGTCTTATTTTATCGAGTTTAGTTGGATCAAATAATTATTTATATTAAAATAAATATAACTGGAATATAATAGTAATATTATAATATAGCATAATTATAATTGAAGTAATGATGATGATGATATTAAGTAATAATATTAATGTTAATAATAAAAAAAATATATATATATATTTAAATTAAATTTTTAAAAAATTATAAAACTAATGATAATTATAATAATGAAAAAAAAAACACATAAAATAGATAAATTAAAAATCCAAAAGGGTTAGGTGCGAACGGGACTTTAAGGTGGTCTTCCACACAAAATTTTAAAATTTTATATTTTGTTTTGGGCTAAATTGTTTTTGTACCATTAGAGAGATATCATAAGACTGATGCTAGTAACACTTTTCATTAATATGTTGTTGCCATGGTAACCAAGTAACGGACCGCCAACAGCGAAAAAGTTACCTATTTTGTGCAAAGGATATCTCAAGAACCAAAGTTCGTACATTCTCAGAAAAAGGCTTAAAATTATCTACAGATATACCTTTTTGTTCTGAAGCTCAAAAATCTTAATAAAATTTTGTTTCTAACAAGAAAAAAATATTTTTTCTTTAATAATGACTTCATTACTTGTGACGTCAGCACAAATTATTCCATTCACAACCACACAAAAATAAATTATTAAAATTTTCGAGGTTCAGAACATAAAACAACACCATAACAACTATTTGTGAAAGTTTCAACAAGTTTGGTCATATATTTACCCAGATATCCTTTGCAGAGTAAAGTCAAAAAGCTCAAATTGCAGAATTAGAGAAAATCAAGTTCAAAAGTTGAAGTCGATAACTGGATATGTCACACGGTTGTAGTTTACGATTACACGGATAGGTTTCGTAATATATTTATTTCATCTATAAAACTTTCGACTTGAGTAGCAAAGGACTGATCGTCACGAAGTGATTAGAATTTTACTGTTTATAGTTTTTGCGAGTGTTCTTGTTGATATCGTCATGTTGTTGTTTTACATTGGAGAAGAAGGTCGAAGGGCATAAGAATTGGCGCGCAAATTGGTGGCACGGGGATTGTTATTAGTGTATACATACACAGTACTAGTTCATTATACATAAACACATGCCGTATGCATTGTAACGATATGTATATTAGATATGTTATGATGTTGGTTGATTATGTATTTCCGCTTCCGGTCTGTCTGTATATATGTGGGCAACCATGTGGTTGTTCGTAGTTCAATAAAGAGATTCATACTTGTAAAGACGTTACATGGTGTCAGGTTTAAGAGAAACTCACGTTATTCGTTAGAAAAGAACGAAGCCAGAGTAAACAGTATGTCCGAAGGAGATGGGCAAGCAGGAATTGCTCGAGGCATTCATGTTAATATTCCGCTACCGGTCAAATTAGATACAAAAGGAAATTTGGCATCGAACTGGAAGAAGTTCAAAAGAATGTGGAACAACTATGAGATAGCCTCACGGTTACGACAAGAGTCGAAGGAACTAAGAACGGCAACGTTACTAACTTGTATTGGGACCGAAGCGCTTGAAATATACGAAGGACTAGAGTGGGCGAATGAAATCGAAAAGACAGACATTGATGTTGTCGTGGAGAAACTCGAAGCTTTCTATGTTGGAGCTACGAATGTTATCTACGAACGGTACAATTTTAATCGACGAATACAAGAACCGGATGAAGCATTCGAAGCGTATGTCGTTGCGTTGAGATCTCTGGCTAAGTCGTGTAATTATGGACAACTTACTGATGATTTTATCCGCGATAGAATTGTCGTGGGAGTTCGAGAGAATGGTCTCAGAAAGAAGTTACTTCAAGCGAGAGATTTAACGCTGAGGAACTGCGTAGATATCTGCCGTGCGAGCGAAAGCACGAATCAACAGCTGAAAAGTATGTCTCAAGCCGAGGACGTGCACACAGTTCGTACGAAGAGAGATGGAAAGAAAAACAACGAGAATCAACGAAGAAAAGCCGAAGGGTCAAACCGTGAAGATGGTAAACAACTCAATCAAAAGCAGTCGAGCGTGGTAAAATGCAAATTTTGTGGTAAAACACATCGGAGAATAAAAGAAGAATGTCCCGCATGGGGAAAAAAGTGCTTAAAGTGCAACAAAGCAAACCATTTCGCGTCGCAATGTCGAACCAAACAACAACAATGGAGAGAAAAGATACATGGAGTCGTGAATCAGCTTGACAGTGAGGATGAAGAAGTTGATTACGTCCTAACGTTAAGAGAAGAGTCTGTACCGTAGACGATCGCCAGCATCTCTTTCTCTATTTCTCTATTTCTCTACAAAGCAAACCATTTCGCGTCGCAATGTCGAACCAAACAACAACAATGGAGAGAAAAGATACATGGAGTCGTGAATCAGCTTGACAGTGAGGATGAAGAAGTTGATTACGTCCTAACGTTAAGAGAAGAGTCTGTACCGTAGACGATCGCCAGCATCTCTTTCTCTATTTGTGCATACTGTTGCTCGGTGCTAGTGAGAGACCGGGAAGCATACGCAATTGGTTGACCACCTTGCATTAAGCAGGCCAAAAAACAACGAGAATCAACGAAGAAAAGCCGAAGGGTCAAACCGTGAAGATGGTAAACAACTCAATCAAAAGCAGTCGAGCGTGGTAAAATGCAAATTTTGTGGTAAAACACATCGGAGAATAAAAGAAGAATGTCCCGCATGGGGAAAAAAGTGCTTAAAGTGCAACAAAGCAAACCATTTCGCGTCGCAATGTCGAACCAAACAACAACAATGGAGAGAAAAGATACATGGAGTCGTGAATCAGCTTGACAGTGAGGATGAAGAAGTTGATTACGTCCTAACGTTAAGAGAAGAGTCAATTATGTCCGTCATCTAGCAGATACGTTGAGTCGCGCGTATTTGAAAGAAAGCGGTGGACCACAAGAGCTTGCTGAAGCAGTGTTATCTACCGAGAGTGGCATCGAGAAAGATCTAGAGAGCATAGATATGGTTTGTAACCTTGCAATATCTGAAGAGTCGTTGACAATGATTAAACAAGCAACAGAGGTAGACAACGATCTGGAAAAACTGAAAACGATTATCAGACAGGGATGGCCTGATACGAAAGATCAAGTTCCACCAAGTTTGACAGAGTACTTCACTTTTCGTGATGAATTGTCGATCCAGAACGGGCTGGTATTTAAAGGAGAACGATTGGTTATTCCAGTTGGGGCGAGGTCGTACATCAAAGCCAGAATTCATGCAAGTCATGTCGGAGTCCAGGGCTGTCTAAGACGTGCAAGAGAGATTGTATATTGGCCAGGAATGACGAAAGAGCTGACCGAGTACGTTTCCAGTTGTTCCACGTGCAACGCCTATCCGCAAGATCAGCCTAAGGAACCACTAATTAGTCATGCATGTCCAGAAAGACCATGGGAAAAGGTTGGTAGTGACCTACTTGAGTTTGAAGGGAGTGACTATTTAGTGACAGTTGACTATTTTTCTAATTTCTTTGAGTTGGATAAACTCAGAAGTAAAACCAGTGAGGGGGTCATTGGAAAGATGAAGTCACATTTTGCCAGATTTGGAGTTCCAGAACAACTAGTAACGGATAATGGACCGCCATACAGTTCAGAAGCCTTCCGGGAATTTGCAAGAGGATTTGAGTTTGAACATATCACAAGTTCTCCGGGGTATCCGAAATCGAATGGAAAAGCAGAGAATGCAGTGCGAACAGCGAAACGGTTGCTAAAGAAAGCGAGAGACAGTGGAGGAGATCCGTATTTGTCGCTGTTAGATTGGCGTAATACTCCAAGCGAGGGTGTTGGATATTCACCAGCACAACGACTCTTGTGCCGACGGACTAGAGCGTTGATTCCAATGGCAAAGAGTTTGCTAAAGCCTGCAATTCCAAGGAATGTCGATCATAAGTTATTGGTACAAAAGAGCAAACAAGCCTACTATTACAACAGGGGTTCGAAGGAATTACCAGAGTTGAAAGAAGGTGATCTGGTTCGTATCAAGCCGTTAAAGCTAGCAGAGAAGCGAAAGCCATGGGTGCGAGCTAGTGTTGAAGGGAAAGTGGACATTCGATCTTATCAGGTGCGAACAGAAGATGGTCGAGTGTACAGACGGAACCGAAAGCATCTTAGACGTTCAAGAGAACAACCTGAAGAAAGTACAACCACCACCTGTGATTTTCAACAGCCTGTTATTGAAGTACACCCTGAAGAAAGTGATGTTCAACAGCCTGTTATTGAAGTACACCCTGAAGAAAGTGCTACAAGTTCAAATGTTCAACGACCAAGTGTAAAACCTGCAGTTACTCGACTACGAGATAACAATACTCTTACAGAACCTTTGACAACTGCAAGAATAACACCTGTCATATCAGATGGTCAACAGAGAACACGGAGTGGAAGAGTTGTTAGAAAACCCAACCGATATCAAGACTTTACTACATGACAATTCAGAAGTTAAGTTATAGTGACGTTAATTAGATAATTGTGAACCGTTAAATTGATTAGTCGTTATTTGACATTCGTTATATATTTTACATTTGCTTATTAGTTATTATATTAAGTTATGCTTGTAAATGAAAACCTTGAAAAAAAAATTTTTTTTGTCTTACTATATTATCTAGGATAAGTACAGAATTATAAAGCAATCAATACCATTTAAGAAAAGGGAGGATGTAACGATATGTATATTAGATATGTTATGATGTTGGTTGATTATGTATTTCCGCTTCCGGTCTGTCTGTATATATGTGGGCAACCATGTGGTTGTTCGTAGTTCAATAAAGAGATTCATACTTGTAAAGACGTTACATGCATCACCCGGCAAAAAATACCTATATAGAGCATTATGCCTAGTCGTAGCCAAAAATGACATGAGCCGTAGCCCGATTTTATCAACGGGGGTAAATAATACCGTACTAAAACCGGAAGTCGAAAAGGGAACTCCAAATACACCCTAAGCGAGAGATTGCACACTTTAACTCATTATTATAAGTTTAAAAAAAATCTTTTCTTCTACACTTTCCGCTCTAGGGTCGTGTTTATGTTTAACAACAATGGCGGATGCTACCAGTTTCCTACCGTCACAGCCTCCCTCGTTAGCAACAAAGCCAGAGGATCCTGTATATTCTTTTACAGGACCAGGGATCGGGTCATTGGTCTTAATGATGTCCTCGCCAACTGTGAAACACGGCAATGTGGAAACTTAGCCCTACTAAATTAAAAGCAGTTTGATTCCCATCAAAAGCGGCCGCCCGTTGAAAAACTTCTCTCGCTAACATAAACCAAAATAAACAATATCACATATGCCTGAAGACCGGTCACATGACTACCCACGCACCAATCAATTCACTCTTAATGTTTTAAAATATAATAACATTTCATTTAGGGAGAGGTGGTGCGGGAGAAAATGTGCGCAACATGGAAAATTAAGCAGTTTTTGTATCCAAATATACGTTGCTACGGGAGTTGCTGGCCTTGGAATTTTACGAATTTTCAACATTTCTATCTTTGCAATCGAAAAAATTCTTTCAATTATCTATTCTAATATGGTTAACCAGTTAATTTATGGCTAATTCAAAAATTCACCAAAATATTTATTTTTTGTAGTGTACCCCCTTAAGAACCATGCAGGGCACCCACCCATTTAAATTAACATACTGTATTGATATTAAATATAAAAGAAGAAAGGAGGAATGAATGAGTAATTGTATTAGTTAAAGACTGGAAGGATATATGGATGGTTGGATGGATGAATGGATGAATATTATGTTCTGTGGCAAGGACAGTCACGAGACAAGGACCAAGTACAAGTCCTTTCTATATCAAAAACTGAACTAACTAAGGAGGAATATACCCGCCTAGCTAAGATAAAGTTTAAATGAACCCAGCCTGGAAAAGTGATTAATAGGCACTTCTTTACAAACAGTGTTCCATATCTTAACCCTACAACATTATCCTCCAGTTATATATAGAGCTCACTGTGGTAACCTCGTAAGGCGTAACCAAGGTCTTATCTCGGCTGCCAGCCCAGTGGGCCTGGCTAGCGAAGTCAGACAAAAAATAGAGGGGTCCTCATGCGTAGTTTTTAAATTATTTTTCCTACCGGGCCATATATTTGACTATATTATTTATTATAGCAAAAAATATAATAACTCCCTTTGATATTTGAGTATGTCTGCCTGTGGTTAGCCTGGTTACCCACGAATATACAGATTTTGTTTTTTACACGAAGTGGAAAAAGATTGCGAATTATTTTACTGTGCTAACATCGCCAATACTTGACCTTCGATATTCTGTATATTTACTGTTTATTTTATTTCATCCTGAATTTTGCATCTTAAATGCTTATTTTGAAACAATTTTTAATGTATTAAGTTGACTAAATATTTTGGCATGCTTTTGAAAAAATATTACCTACATAATTGAAAACACTAAAATTCCCGAAAAATACCCGCACAATTCAAATTCAACACATTTTCTCTTTAGGTTGAATGTACTGACGAAAGCGAAGCCAATAAAGCATTTAAAGAAGTGAGTATGAAGTGCAGATTCATGTTAAATGCGACTTTAAGTATTTAGGTATGATTCGGACGACTGCGCGCACTTCAAGGCTTCAGTGCAGAGCTGACCAAAATATTGCATTGACGACTAGATTTTACATACTGAACTTTTGTTACGTAAATTTATTAGAACAGGTTACCGAGAAGACATTTTTTGTGGAAAAAGTTAAATGTATTTTCTCAACAAATACCCAGGTCGGGGCTGTCACGTGATCATAACTAATATGCGCCACTGCAGTGCCAGTGCAGTTTGCAACTTGAAGAAGTTCCTTGTGCGCCAATATTTGCATGCGGAAAATACAACACAATGTAAACAATTACTAAACGTGGAATGTTGTCGAACTTTATAGCTTCTGGCTGATCTGAGGCAATCTGAGACTTCTTCTCTTCGCAACAGGCATTGACGTTGGCGAGAATTCCAGTCGTCTTTTAGTCACATGTAACAGCGACTCTCGCAAATTAACTGTTTAAAAATAAAATCCTTGCAATTGTTGATCATTCTGCATAGGAAGGAGATGAATTGAAGAATCGCCTTTCGAGAGACGTTCTTCAAGCTGAGTTCTTCTACCACACAAAGGCTGATGAACGGCAACCGACGAACTCGAACTCCCAATACTATGATACTTTTTTGGGGATCACAGTCGACTTTTTAATACTAACACTTGCAATTTAACGTTTGGCGATTACAGGTTATATTGAGAGTAAAATACTGTCAAAACATCGGCAATTCAAAACATCTGTTCTCACGCTTGCAACAAAAGAAAAAGGCGAGACAAATTGATCATTTCAAAACTTACTTTGATTTCCTGATAACAAATAAACGCTATATTTATATTAAACCGATAAATTTCATATGGCCTATCAAATATAAAATAGCTATAACTGCTAGAAGATATTATTATATAGATTAAAGTTAAAAGTACGCTGTTACAAGTACGCTGCACGTGCCGCTGGAAACAAGAACGTTGCAAGTTGCGTAAAAAGTTGCGCACGACAAGAGTTATATAGATAGATAAACAGTTTATTAAAATACAACATTTTGCAGTCAGAGACTGAATTACATGGTGTATAAAATTTACAAATTACAATAGATAATATTATATGAATTAACTGCAATTGGAGGTAGGTGCCGTAGGTAGCAAACGCTAGTAAGCAAGCAAGCAATCGAGGTAAGTAATGAGCAAGCAATTGAGCAATCCAGCCAATCCTGGGTTCTGGATAAGATTGGAAGCAGTAAGAGATCATCATGACAACTCTGCCAAGGCAGACCTCCCGGCACCTGTCACACTGAAAAAAACTCAGTGGAATAGTAAATATTATATAGTACATGTCTATATAAAAGATTATACTCACCTGAAAAAAGGGGAGGGTTGGGTACGGGTGAAGCAAGCAAGCAATCCACTGCTGAGAGCTACAGTATATAGCAATCAAACGTTTAGCAATGCTAGCAACTAGCAAGCAAGAGCGACCAACGAGCAGCAAAGTGGCAATGCTGTAGCGACGTGCTCGCAAGCGTGAGTGACCCTCGTGCGCGCCCTGTGACTTCTTAATAACTTGGGACTCCCCAAGAACTATGAAAGAGAAGACCGCTGGCTAACTACATCAGCAGTTAACCTTGCCTAAATAAATTTAACCACATTAAAATAAATATGTTGAATAAAATAAATAAGAAACTATTTACATCATTTAGTGTATATTTCTCTGCACAATACATGATAAAAGAGTTCTGAAATCGGTTTGTGAGCATCTTAGGGATTTGAAAAGATCTCTTGCTTCTTAATCGATTGGTGTAAGAGCTGGATTTAGGAGGCAGTAGGTTTACAAGCATATGTTCACTATTATTCACGGTTTCGTCAAATAAATTGTCGCATAAAACATCTCTTCGAGCGTGGAGTGATGATTAAGTTCTGTCCAAAGTCCGCGTATATAAGAGATATATACAGTATGGCAGTGCTGGAAATTGTGGTGGAGTGGGGGGGGGGGGGGGGGGGGGGGGTGGGGCAACCACCCCACCACCCCACCACCTGTCGTCAAATCGCTAATTTGTCGGACATTTTCACTTTTTGTCGGAATTTCGAAAAATATATTGAAAATGGAAAAAATGTTACAGAAGCAACTTATAATACTTATAAATATCTCAAGTTATCTTGTGAAACACATGCAAAAGAGGAGCCAACTTTAAATAGTCCAGGAGCTTGGACGTCAAAAATTTGGTTTTGCTCAACCCACACCACAGAAAAGGTTTGACATCGGATTCTTATAGAACAACATCTCCTCTATACAGCTAGGTACAATGTACAGTCAAATTGTGGTATACGTCACGAGATATGACGTCATATTTATATACACCTCATGAGAGGGAGGCTGACAATAAAATGTCGTATTAAACCTGTTGTTCTTTATGAAAAGTGCTAAAAATAGTACGGAGGTATAATCGTACTATGTTTAAGCATATGATAACACATCTAAGCTTATTAAGATATAGCATGTAATCATCCGTTTGATTTTTCCGATATTTTGTTACGAATTAACACAACTACAACATTTTCAGATCACTTGCCTTGAAGTTCGTCGTTACGATGTATTTGAAAGGATGATTTCAGAACTACCAAGTTTATGTGATCGGACAATCCTATGGCATTCAAGATGCTACGAGATCTGCACGAGCAAGCAAAACATTAAACATCAAAGAGACGAAAGCGCTTCTATCCATATATTTGCAAATGCAAATGCAAGTGGCTCCGGTCCGTCAAGTCGTTCACGTTCTATGCCTGTCGATTGGTCAAAGTGCATTTTTTGCAAGAATAAGACGCATAAAGGGGTCAGGAAGACAATAAATGTCAGCACATTCGAAGCTTGTACAAGCATTATAGAAATGCAGCTGAAGCTAAACAAGATGACAATATGCTGCACGTGTTATTAAGTGTGAATTATGATTTAATTGCAGCAAAAGCAATCTATCACAAGGCATGCCATGCATCGTATGTTAGTAAGACCAACTTAAAATTTCATAAAGAAATAGTTGAAGAGAAAAGCCACCACGAGGAGGCATTTAAAGAACTTGTATCAAACATCAATCCAACAAATATAACGCACTTAAGGCATACGACATGGCCACTCTGTTAGATATGTACAAATGAAAGCTTTGTTGGAACGCAGAGGTGTAGATGCACGTGGCACTGACTAAAAGTCAAGACCAAAACGACTGTGTCCCACCTTCGATTTGGCTATATACATGTACATGAAGGCCAAGCTACTACAGTGGAAATTTCCGAATTAATTCTCGGACACGGTTATACGCATTGGTGGGTTTCATGTAGCATTAAACTACCTCTCTCTGCTTGGCAAGAAATTCTCCAACTCTGACCTCGACGATCTTCTTATCGAGTCAGGAGTTTATGCAGCCGGTACTGTATCGACACTGCAGATGTCTGGAAAATCTTACAACCGTGGTATTCGCGCACACAAGCTGGCTATGGAAGCCCTTTTCCGACGCCAGCTGAAAGCATTTTTCAACTGGTTGCAGCAACGAAGGGAAACAGGACAATGCAATCTTGAAACAGATTTGCTCGCTTGCAAGATCGAAGCATGTCAAAATGTTGTGAAGTCCACTGAATCTTTTTATGCCAACTCCTTAGAGATTCTAGTGAATGACATGGGTGCTTTATTGTGTCTGTTTGTGACGTTTAAGCAAGAGTGCAAGGCAAAGTCGTACATCTTTGCGTTTTGGGAGGAGTACATCGTGATGGTCCTAGCACTTCTATAATTCATTAAGGCGGAACGCAAAAGCGATTGGCACCTTCATCTTGCTTCCACTGCTTCCTTACTGTCGCTTTTCTATTCAATGGATAGACATAATTACTCCAGATGTTTACCGGTATATCTGTCAGACATGTATCAGCTTGAAGAAAAACATCCCGCAGTTTGGCAACAATATATCCAGGGAAATCACGCTGTTAGTCGTTCAAGCCAACCTTTCGCCCAGATATGGACAGATATGGATCTGGAACAATCAATCAACCTGGTTCAAAGTCCAAAGGTGGTATCATTGGAATAAGCCAGAAACCAGATGATCTGGTTCCTAACAAGTCACGAACGTGCCGCCATCCCTTCTTCAATGAAAGAAATATGCGATCTTCCAAACACAGATCGGTTAGGAATGCACAAAGAAGCTGGATCAAAGAGAGTAAGCAGAGACGAACAAGATGTTCAGAATATTGTTTCTTGTTTTAGCTCTGGCCTTATGACCGACCCATTCTTGGCAGAGAATGACATAGAGGATGGCAAGTTACCACTTACTAATATCGCAACAGGGGTTGTTCTTCCCGAATAAATCGCCAGTAACCTTATAACGGCTACGGAGAAGGGCAGGCAGCACATGGAAGAATTTCTCAACAAAAGGCTCGAAACAAATGCAATGAGGTGCAATTCTGGGAGCCCATCCCGAGGCTCAATATCAAGACATTCACCAGTACAACCAAGAAAGTGAAAGCGAAAGGTTCAGATGACAAGCTCATCAGCATTGGAGAGGATCGTGAGGTATTCCAAAGACTTTTGGTTGTTGCAATGAAGAGGGATATTGATTTGAGCGATGTCTTAAGCTATGAGCTTTCTGCCGTACCTATTTCCCTTTTCCATTCTGACGGCAGCCTATACGAAAGACAACCACGAGCGCCTTACTTTCGATTTTAGAAAAATATGTCATTGTTCACTCAAGACTACCAACGCCTTCTGTATCGACAGTTACAATTATAGATGGTATGGTCCTTGTCCACATGTTGCAATCTGCTGGGACCAAGAACTTTGGGGAATTGGCAAATTGATACTACGATATGATTACTGGGGTGTCGACGTGTAGATGTCATATTTGATCAGTACTTGAAGGAATCCGTAAAGGCAGGGGAACGACAGAAGAGGGGAGAATCCAGTGCGCTAGAGGTAAAGATACACAGCCAAGGTACAGTACACCAGTCCCGAAACAATGGCAGAAATATATCAAGAACCCGAGAAACAAGGAGAATCTCTGTGCATTCTTATCAGAGAACCCCTTCCTCAGGAGAAAGAATTGGTTCTTGCAGGTGACTTTTATAAGGATGGATCAAAGGCAGTATTGATCACTCAAGGTAACGTCCAGATCCTGACCTCACTCCAGTCAGATCACGAGGAAGCAGATACTGTACCAGAATGCTGTTCCATGCCAAACACACGTCAAGTTTCAATCAAATAATCGTCATCCATTCTCCAGACACAGATGTTGCTGCACTGTCCATCACACACTTTCCAGAACTCGGCTGTGAAGAATTATGCCTTCGCACAGGAGTAAAAGATCACACCAGATTCATTCCAATCCATTTGATAAAAAGAAAGCTTGGTGATTCAATTTGTGATGCGCTACCTGCATTTCATGCTTTAACAGGCTGTGATTCAACAAGTGCTCTCTCGGGCATTGGAAATAAATAAGCGTCGAAAGTTCTTTCTAGCAGCCAACTACATCAACAGAATCTGGCACAACTTGGCAGAGAAGCTGCTCCAGATCAAACCACACTGGCCAGTTGTGAAAATTTCATTTTCTGTCTGTATTCCGCAGCACAGTGTGTAAATAAAGCGGATGATTTAAGATACAGACTGTTCTGTCAAGGAAACAAGAAGAATGTCAGGCTGCCTCCAACTTCTGACAGCTTAATCCAGGACAGTAAGCGTGCGAATTATCAGTGCGTTTGGAGAACGGCTTTAGAACCTTACCAGAGGTTACCAACTCCAGTAGGAAATGGATTGGAATATCAAGGAGATAGACTCACTCCAGTCTTTACGACAAGGGAAAGTGTCCCAGCAAGTGTACTAGAGCTGACACGATGTCGTTGCAACAAATCAGGATGCACAACTAAATGTTCCTGCAAGATGAATGGCCTTGTCTGCACAGAAGCTTGTCTTTGCATGGCAAACCAAACCTGCCTTAATCCAATGAAGGAGGCTGAGTATAATGGAGAACAGTCCGACAATGAAACAAGTGAATTGGAGTAAAAACTGTCCTGTATATAGTAAAAAGTCAAGTTGAGTGAATGGTAGATTAATGTACTTGATACATGAAACAGCAAGTTAAAAAAAAATAATTTCTATAAACATTGAGCGTACAAAATTGTATTTTAATACATATTTTGCAATCATTGATCATCCGAAGTCAAATAACTGCTAAAACAAACGACAACGGAACCAGCCTCGTTTTCATGCACACGACATGCTTCGAGAGGTGGTGTCAGTTTTGTGGCTATTAAAACGCGAGTGGTGCATGTATTTTTGATTTTTTTTATTCTAACGAAGGCTGGATAATTTTCGAACAACAAAAACCTATTTCCAATCGAAACATAATTAACTAAGTCCACTTTAAAATAACTGAAAATGTTGTAGTTGTGCCAATTCGTAACAAAATATCGGAAAAATCAAACGGATGATTACATGCTATCTTAATAAGCTTAGATGTGTTATCATATGCTTAAACATAGTACGATTATACCTCCGTACTATTTTTAGCACTTTTCATAAAGAACAACAGGTTCAATACGACATTTAATTGTCAGCCTCCCTCTCATGCAATATATGAGGTGTATATAAATATGACGTCATATCTCGTGACGTATACCACAATTTGACTGTACATAGTACCTAGCTGTATAAAGGAGATGCTGTTCTATAAGAATCCGATGTCAAACCTTTTCTGTAGTGTGGGTTGAGCAAAACCAAATTTTTGACGTCCTAGCTCCTGGACTAAAACCAGCTGTTGTCGTCTAGTGTTCAACTCCTGTGTCGAACCACCACTCAGGGTCTTAAAAATACTTGAGGAGAAAGTCCTGCCTTTGCAATAATACCAGCAAATGGTAAGACTTTCGGCTCTTCTCGGATAACGACCTTAAATCGTAGGCCCTCGGAACCCCTATCAATTGGTCTACTAGCCTGTTGGGGTATTCCGTTCACCTAAAAGAGTGATAAATCTCATAAACTAAACTAAATATAAACTTATTACGACATAGTACCACTGCAAACCAAATCAATAAACGTTGAAATAGCGATCGAAATCGTCGAAATATGTCTAAAAGTTAAAAAAGAGTGAAGATTGAATGCCTGTCCTGCAACAGAGTATTCGACAGCGACTCTGTAGCCCAAACAGGTTAAAAAAAATTTGTGTATCAAAACCTTTTTTAGTTTCTTTATTTGTCCATTTTTGTCTGCAAACAAATTGGTTACGTAGCGAATAAACTTGTCGGAAATTTAAGAGGCTTTGCCCCACCACCAAAAAGGCGAATTTCCGCCACTGCATTAGCCCAAGTTAACGCCTAGCGAGAATTGACCTATTTGTTTACAATATTTTAGGCAATGGCCTTGCAAGATCTACGACACCCACACGTTTGTGGTTATAAAGAATTTTTTGTGACATGGGATAAAGAGGTATTTATCATCTTGAACCTTATCAATATACTTTAAGCTAACAATTGTGTAGGATTTACAGGTAGGTATACATCTGCAGCTACAGGTTGACATGTAACGTTAATATGCACGACTTGCATGTTAAAAACATAGTTGACGGTCAGTATAAGTCTTGAATGACGTGATATACATTGTTGATCGAGTTTGCTTAACTCTTTCCTGACAGGCTGAAAAAACATCCAGAATTGAACCACCTCTTTGTTCTATTGATATCTCTTGAAATAACCATAACTGTTGCGAAAGCTATACATGCATTTTCTGAAATCCCAATAAACAGGCTTTTACTTGTGCTTTTAAATTTCCCGAACAAAACACATTATGTTAATATAAATTAGCATTAATTATCATAAATCAGGTTGAAAAATGTACATTTTTCTAGAAAAGGCCATCTTGCACGCCCGCGTATATAGCATCTTGAAAACTCAAAATGCCACCAATCGCAGAGTTGTTTATGAAATCAAATCAAACTTGGCGTGTGGGTGGATCTCATGTTCCTGGCGCTTGTTGAATTTCAATTTTTAATCTTGCGTTAACGTGTGCCGTGTTTTTCGATTGACGACTTTGCGGTCAGGAAAGAGTTAAAGGTGCCGTCCAGTCCGTTCTGCGCATGTGTGATATTTCAAACTTGCGGGTCCCCATATGTCAACAAACTTCAACGGAATAGATTTGCGACAGTTCAAAAGCGAGTATTCGACAAAGGTGGCGAAGGCGCGAGTGTTAATTTGATATATTATCCACATTTAGAAATTAAACAGCTTCTTATAACACGCTTTTTAGGCGGAAAAGTTCAAGCGTAGAAAACAAATCCGCAATACTTCATGTTCAATGTTTATATAATGCAATGTAAACAAACGATGTAAACAGAAACGTGGACATGCGCAGAACGGACTGGACGGCACCTTTAAAGTGCATATATACATGCATTCGAAAATTCAGTTGGAAATCAAATTATTTGAAATGCATCATATAAAGCCTTCCATTTGCAACTCTTCATATCTCAATTCGTCCTCGAGACACTTTCCTCCGCAGAGGCTTCTTGCGCTTTTTTGTAGAATTCGGGCAGATATAGTTTGGGCAGCGCGGGCTGGGAGGGCGCGCGGTTCCGCATCCCCATTCTCTCCACGCGTCCCCAAAACACACCCTGTGAAGCGCAAGAAGCCTGTCCTCTAGATATTAAGATTTGCTTGTTATGTAAATTATCATAACATTTTATGTCACACTGCATAATGACTTTAGCCTGTATATCTTTGGGATTATCAGTAGCGAAGGTGGCCATAGCAACTGGTCATGCTCTGCAAATTTTGAAACGATTTACATAATATTCAGATCTTTAGAAATATATTGTTTTCAAAATATGCAGATGTTTGTAAAATTAGCATAGCATGACCAGTTGCTACGCCAGCTTCACCACTGGGAATTATATATGACGAAATCACTTGTACATTTGTATCTGTGTATGGGCGTTGCGTGTATTCCATGACACTGAACGTGTGAAGTTTCAGGGAATTAATCGATCTGATAACGCGAAAGATATGCAGGATTTTTCAATATGTCACACCACTTATCAAAATAGCGGCACTTCAAGCTAAATGGAAATTTCTTGCTATAAGATACGAAAGAAAACGAAAACAACAAGGTTTATATGTTACAATTAGGGAATTATCATTCGAAGATACTGAGATGATGAGGATGGGGCCCAATCAATTCAAAGAAATCTTGAGTTTGATCGAAAGAAACATATCCAAAATCCAAACAGCATACCATGTTGCTGTTCATATTCTGTGATTAATATTTCTATCTCGTTTTCTATCTTTCCACTGTTTTTTGGTTTTAGCAGTGGTATTTTTACCAGTTTCAGGCGAAATCTCAACCACATCTGCATTATTAAAGAAATACACGCGGGATGTTGCGAGACTTTAGAAAAGCGTAAAGAAACACGAGCGACTAGGCGAGTGTTTTTTAGCTTTTCGAAAGTCGAGCAACATCCCAAGTGTTTGGATCAGGCCATCCAAACTGAAACACCGGAAAACCATTAGGTATTTCTTTTATAAAATTATACGAACGAACGAGCAACACAAACTTGAGTAAACGTTTGGCGGGAAATTTGATCCACGGGTATTGACCAATCAGAGCGCAGCACACATGTTATTTTATAACTGCATTTGCATCCGCCATTTTGAAATGTTAAGACTGAGAAAGGATTGGTGACTAGTGAATGCTGTGTGCATTTAGATTGGTCCAATACTTGTCCCAGTCTTTTTACGACGCCCGTGTCCGTCACAACAATGTTTGAAACCCGGCTAAACGATCCAACATTTGCTGGATAGTTAAAATGTTGTATGAAATGTTTGATCGAAATGAAACATTATCCAAAAATTTTTCCAACATAAATGTTGGACCAACATTGGGTGTTAAAGGGTCAAACAATGTTGTATCCAACAAAGTTCGATGATGTTGTACAGCAAAGCTGTATCGTTTAGCCAAAGCTTAACGTTTCGTTATTCAACTCATAACTCATAACAGCTATTTGCTGATAATACTACGATCTCCGTCTGCACGTTCCTCCATTGCGACACATTTTCTTCACATTGACTGTGACAAGTTGGTTTGATAAAGTTCTTTGAACCAATATAATTATCAGTCAAAAACAATCAAATCCAATCTATCAAAGCAACTTGTCAATGTATATCGTCCAAAATGAATTTGTTCAACTTTTTCATAACTTATACTCTTCTATTGCCACGACAGTAAAATACTTCAATTTCAATGTGGTAGTGGTGCTTGATGTAACATAAAACTTATTTTTTGTTTTAGGAATCAGCTATGTTTGTATGTATTGTTATGGAGTACTACCAACTGGGTAAAAACATTTTATTCGTTTATTTATTGGTTATACAGTATATATATATATATATAGTCTATATTGGTGAAACCGGACGAAGCATTGGGACTAGAGTTAAGGAACATCTTAGCATGAAAACACAGACAGTTTTTAGTCATTTAAAGACACATAGCGACGGTAATCAAATAGATAATTCCCCTATTATATGGGAAATACTACACGCTAATATTAAATATTTTAACGAACGTAAAACAATAGAAGCACTTGAAATTAAGAAACATTCCACGAATATTATGAACGGATGTATAGGAAGAGCACTTTCTATTTAGTCTTTGTTTTATTTATATTTACATATTGTATTATTCTTTTGTTTCACTTTTAAACTAAATTGTATATATAGAGGACGATATCTTTTATCACAGATTATTCCACTGAAGAAGCCCTAATCGGCGAAACGTTTGGAAATAAATACTGTTTTGTATACTTTGCCTGAAGAAGTTCTTTCTTATACCTATATATATATATATATATATATATATATATATTATTATTATTATTATTAATCATCTTTATACAGGTTAACTCGTTCAGCTATTACAATAAATGCTGTTATCCTACAAGGACCTGTACTTATCTACATTAACCAATAACAAAACTATACTATAAAAGTCAATAAAAGTTAAAAGTTCATAAATCTTAAAATAAGATAAATAAAAATACTAACTAAGAGTAATGTACTTAAAAAGCATTCAGTTTATAAAGATTTATAAAGATTTTAATTTTCCTTTGAATCTGACGATGGATTTTTCAATTTTCATATCTTTGGGAAGTTCATTAAATAGTTTGCATCCTTGAAACTTAAACGTCTTTCTTCCTGCTTCGGTTTTGATTCGTGGGACAATGAGGGAGCAACCATCCCCTCGAGTGTTCTTCCCATGATTGAGGAATTTAAAGTAGTCATGGAACACGGGAGGAGAAACTCGTTGAATCGCTTGATGAACATCCAGAATATTTTTTTGATTAATTATTTCCGAGATCGGTTTCCACTGAACATCAGTCTGTTTCGAAAGCACAATTTTTTTTCCTCGATCTTGGACTGATTGAAGTTTTTCTTTCAAATACGTTGGCAGACCAAGATATACTGTCGGACAGTATGTAATGATTGGTTGGATCATATTTTGGTAGATTCGCTCAGCTGCATAGGTGGTTAAATTGTGCCTTACTCGTTTAAGTAGCTTTAGTCTCGTAGAAGTTTTGTGGTAAACAATACGAACCTGTTCATGAAAGGTAAGATGGTGGTCAAATAGTACACCCAAGTACTTGTATTGCATGGTTTGATTTACATGTTCACCGCTAACCTTGATGTTGATAGGAGAAGACGATTCTTTGTTCAGTCTTTTGGCAGTCCCAAACAAAAGAAATTCAGTTTTTCCTTTTTTCAAATTTAGCGTTAGATGATTTTCCGACATCCATTTTGCTATCTTATTCACTTCTTCATTTAGGATTGTTTCCAAATGGGAAACGTTCTTATGACTAAAATATACCACTGTATCATCGGCATAAAGTAGAATTTGACATTTAGTTACTTCAGTATGTAGATCATTTATAAGTAGGTCAAACAGCAGTGGTCCAAGGATAGAGCCCTGCTGCACTCCGCGGGTAATAGATTTTTTATCCGAGAGCGTTCCTTGAAAATTTACAACTTGGGCTCGTGCAAACAAGTAACTCATAAACCATTTCATTTCTATATCTTTAATACCATAAGCTGGTAGTTTGTCTAAAAGACGACCATGGCTTACCGTGTCAAAAGCTTTACGTAGATCCATAAAGACTGACCCAGTCAATTGACCTTGATCCATATCAGTTCTTACATCGTCTATCAAGATCGTAATAGCATGTTTCGTTGATCGATTTCGACGGAAGTCGTATTGATAGTTATTAAGAAGATCATTTTCTTCCAGGTACCGTGAGACTCGATAATATACGAGTTTCTCTAAGACCTTTGAAAACACTGGCAGTGTTGAAATGGGTCGGTAGTTATCAAACAGAGTTTTCTCATCGGATTTATAAACCGGGGTTATTCTCGCAATCTTCTCGGCACTGGGGAACTGACCACTTTGGAGACTACGATTTGCCAAGGTTACTAACGGTTCCGCAATCTCTGTGGCTGCATCCTTTACAACTTTAGGTGGAATGTTATCAACACCAGCTGGTTTGTATGGGTTTAGGGATTCTAGGATTCTAAGCACTTCCTGATAATGAACTTCTGTAAAGCAAAATTCATGGTTACTCGGGTTTACTTTTCTTGATAATCCATCTTTCATTTGAGAAGGTATGTTGCTGAAAAAGTCACAGAAAGCATTCGATATTTTACTTTTGTCCGTTATTACTTCGTTTCCTACTTTAAATGAAGCACTTGATGTTGACTTATTCTTAACTGGGTAACATTTCTTAATTTGTTTCCAGAAATTCTTAGGGTTTAATTCATTTTCATTAAAAATAGTTCTCTCATAATTTGCTTTTTCCTTACGTATTGCATAGGTTGTTAGATTCCTTAATCTTCGATAATGACTCCAATCTTCCGGGTTTTTTGTTCGCTTTGCCTTTCGAAGTTGGTAGTCACGTTCATACATGTTTTGTTTGATTTCTCCGGTTAGCCATGGACAATCTTTACCACGCACAGTTCTTTCAACCAGTGGAGCATGTTTATTGATTATATTTGTTATGATAGTTTTAAATCCGTTCCAGTTTTAAATCCGTTCCATTTCTTTGAACAAACAAATCCTTTAAAACCACGAATAATACTAGTGGTTGTATCAATAAATTAATACAAACATTTCCTTCGATTTTCTCGCCAAAAAGTTTGTATATCCGATACAACACTTCCGCTCATGTTGTAAATAGTACATATAAACCTAGAGGTCCCAGCTAGAAGACTTTGGCGAAAAGGCCCTGCAGTAGCAGGAGTTGTAGCAGCAGTAGCAGCAGTGTAGCAGCATCAGTGTAGCAGCAGCAGTGTAGCAGCAGCAGTGTAGCAGCAGCAGTGTAGCAGCAGCAGTGTAGCAGAAGCAGTGTCGCAGCAGCAGTGTAGCAGCAGCAGTGTAGCAGCAGCAGTGTAGCAGCAGCAGTGTAGCAGCAGCAGTGTAGCAGCAGCAGTGTAGCAGCAGCAGTGTAGCAGCAGCAGCGTAGCAGCAGCAGTGTAGCAGCATCAGTGTAGCAGCAGCAGTGTAGCAGCAGCAGTGTAGCAGCAGCAGTGTAGCAGCAGCAGTGTAGCAGCAGCAGTGTAGCAGCATCAGTGTAGCAGCAGCAGTGTAGCAGCAGCAGTGTAGCAGCAGCAGTGTAGCAACAGCAGTGTAGCAGCAGCAGTGTAGCAGCAGCAGTGTAGCAGCAGCAGTAGTTGCAGTAGCAGCAGTAGTAGCAGTAGTAGCAGCAGCAGCAGTAGCAGCAGAAGCAGTAGCAGCAGCAGTAGCAGCAGCAGTAGCAGCAGTGGCAGCAGTAGTAGTAGTAGTAGCAGCAGTGGTAGCAGTAGCAGTAGTAGCAGTAGCAGTAGTAGCAGTAGTAGCAGCAGTAGTAGTAGCAGCAGTAGCAGAAGTAGTAGCAGCAGTAATAGCAGCAGCAGCAGCAGCAGTAGCTGCAGCAGCAGCATCAGTGGCGGAAGCGGCAGTAGCAGTAGCTGCAGCAGCCGTAGCAGTGGTAGCAGTAGCAGTGGCAGCAGTAGCAGTGGCAGCAGCAGTAGCAGTGGCAGCAGCTGTAGCTGCAGCAGCAGCAGTGGTAGTAGCAGCAGTGGTAGTAGCAGCAGTGGTAGTAGCAGCAGTGGCGACAGCAGCAGTAGTAGCAGTATCTGTATCAGCAGAAGCAGCAGCTGCAGTAGCTGTATCAGCAGCAGTAGCAGTAGCTGTATCAGCAGCAGCCATCAGCAGCAGCAGCAGTAGCTGTATCAGCAGCAGCAGTAGTAGCTGTATCAGCAGCAGCAGCAGTAGCTGTATCAGCAGCAGCAACAGTAGCTGTATCAGCAGCAGGGCAACAGTAGCTGTATCAGCAGCAGCAGAAGTAGCTGTATCAGCAGCAGCAGAAGTAGCTGTATCAGCAGCAGCAGCAGTAGCTGTATCAGCAGCAGTAGCAGCAGCAGTAGCTGTATCAGCAGCAGCAGCAGTAGTAGCTGCAGTATCTGTATCAGCAGCAATAGCTGTATCAGCAGCAGAAGTATAGCAGAGTTACACTAATGTGTTAGCAGTAGCAGCGCTAGCGGTAGCTGTTAGAGTTTACTTATTTACTCTTCATGTATGTTCTAAATGTACATTTATCAGTTTTATTACTGTCAAGTGTTACCCTCATAAAATAAAGTCATTTATTATTTATTATTATTATCATTAGTCTTACAGTAAAAAGAACTACATTTATTATTATTATTATTATCTATGACTTATATACATGTCTATCTAAATTTACATATCGATAAATTTAAGTCTAATTAATATTGTCTAATATTCCCATAAAAGAAGCAATAGCAGCAGTAATAGCGATCGCGGTAGCAGTGCCAGCAGCTGTGTTAGTGGAAGTAGCATAAGTGCAGCGGTAGTGGAAGTTGCAATTTTCCTGATTTATAAAATAAAGTGATTTCGCAAACTAGATCTCCTTCAAACGAGGTTGCTTTCAGATATTCCATATGCAGGGAGTGAGGAGGTGGTTCATTTCCAGTGAGGAGGGTGGTTGGACACCCAGC
The DNA here is from genome assembly GCA_035772405.1 of Chrysogorgia sp. JL179-B06. Taxonomy (NCBI): domain Eukaryota; kingdom Metazoa; phylum Cnidaria; class Anthozoa; order Scleralcyonacea; family Chrysogorgiidae; genus Chrysogorgia; species Chrysogorgia sp. JL179-B06. Next base: position 775,056 of record JAYKKM010000182.1, on the reverse strand, counting down.
AAGATTAAAAACAAGAGTTGTCAAAGGGCGGATGAGCTCATTAGTAGCCAACGGCCATCCAACAAAACTGGTACCTGCTGGTGACCAAGGCGCTCGTTCGATGTCGCAAGGGCTGATTATCGCTTTACCAGAGTTTTCAGGCCAATCAACCGCGCCCTCACTCGTGGACTACACGTTCTGGTTTTCTGGACCTGCGGTCAACATCGGATGTTGGGTCAGAGAGTGGAGGAGGACGCCACACTTCTCCTTCACTATAATCCACTCATGGTGCAGGAAGTTCCTGCCCGCAGTCGGCAAGTCCTGCGGCGATAGATGGTTTCCGCGACGGGGACAGGCGGAGGCTGCTGCAGAATATTGATTTTGCTGCACTCAGCGAAACATGGTTCGCAGATGAATCACAATTTACCGAAGTAGGAGCTGGGTATACGTTTTATTGGATTCGAAAACCAGAATCGAAAGCCCGCCAGGCTGGAGTCGGATTTGCAGTCCGAAACAGGCTGATACCGCAGCTCGTCTCAGTACCCAAAGGTATAAATGACCGACTGATGACTATGCGATTGAAGCTTGCACACGGGAGATATGCTACGGTCATCAGCGTGTACGCCCCCACAATGTCGTACCCTGACGAGACGAAGGAGGAATTCTACGACACGCTCTCCCGAACTATAGCATCAGTACTGGGGTGTGACAAGCTCATTTTGCACGCGGATTTCATAGCGGCGCTTTGCTCTGGAATAAACTCCCAAATGAAGCGAAACTAGTCGCTCTATTCTTTTAAGCAACACATTAAGCCGTAGTTGGGTCATGCCATGATATTCCGTGTATTATTCTATCTTTGTATCTGCTTAGTATAGTATTTTTATTAGGATTATACTTACTTTAAAGTGCCTATGAAATGAAATATCGATATTCCATAATGTGTTCCCTTCGAAAGTAGTTTTGAATAATGACGACATTTGTTTAATTTTTTTCTTTATTATTCACCGTTGTCTAGTTATAAGCATTTGAAATTTTAGCGTGATGACGTCACAAGGTGGACACGCTAACCTGAGAAATATTAAAGTGGCGTGACGTCCTTAATACGAGAAATGACAGTGTTTGTCTAAACAATGCCTCGTACTAAAACTAGAGCAAGTTTTTATTTACTCTTTTCAGGGGGCTGGAGCCTAGCTTAAATGCTACTAAGTTTCGTAGTTCTCGTGTAAACACTTCACAAAATATCAAGACTTTAATATTTCTCCAGTACAGCATGTCCACCTTGTGACGTCATCACACTAAAATTTCAAATGCTAAAAACTAGACAACGGTGAATAGATTTCATCATTATTCAAAATCTACTTTCGAAGGAAACACATTATGGAAACTGGATTTCTTCATTTCATAGGCAATTTAAGGCACTGTATATAGTATCAGTTTTTATTTTACTGTGTGTGTAAACACGCCCCTCATGGAAATCGGCCTAGAGTTGTTGGGGCTAGCGTGTTTTAATATTTTAAATAAAGTCATACTACTACTACTACTTAGTAATTTTACCTTATTTATTATGTAGCTATTTTAAACAACATTAAACAACATGATACTATTTACAGCAAGTAAACGAACCGAAACAATTAAAAATGATCTAAACTTTGATATTGGTATTATATCTACCTGGCTTAAAGAAAATCATTTGGTTGTCAATCTGAATACACCTAAAAAATCACCTAAAAAATGTACACCTAAAAAATTATCAACGGTCCCAAAATTGGATATCGAGATGAATAAAGTTAACATCAACGAAGTTGAGCAATATGACTATCTTGGTGTCACCATGGACAAGTATTTAAATTATAAAAACCACATTGAAAAAATCTCCAAGAAAGCATCTGCTAGATTGAAACTTTTAAATCGATTACGACATAATATTAGTCCATTTGCCGCTACCACCATCTATAAAGTTATGATTCTTCTTGATCTGAGCAGGAGTCAAAGTACCAAATTTGAAAATATCCAACTACGTGCCAAAGCGATAATCAATAATAAAGATGAAACTTGTTCTTGGAAAACAGTAGAACATACTCGAAAGATGCATTGACCTATGGAAGTACTGTATATAAGCGTTTAAACAACTTAACTCCTCCTGTCTTCCAAAATTACTTTGCCAAAATATCCCATAACATTGGAACTCGCGGAAACCAATCCTGCTTAACATTGCGTAAAGTTAAAACCGAATCTGGTAGAAAAATGTTCAAATTCCAAGAAGCAAAGATTTTTAACAAACTTCCTATAGAAACTGGCAATGAACAATATTTTATTAAGTTTAAACAACTATGCCAGTCTTGCGACTTTTAATATTTTATTATATCTTATTCTATATTTTTAAATTTTTAACCATGTATATATTCTTAATTATTAGGTCTTTACAGGTCCATCATTGATAGCAGCTATTATATAGCTGAAGCATGTTAACCTGTATAAATAAGGTTTATTATTATTATCATTATTATTATTATTATTGTATTTTAGTTAGTATATTATTATATTGTAAAGAGCTATTGGACTTTAGGAAATAGCGCTATATAAGCTGTACATTATTATTATTATATATTATTATTATAATTTATAAAGTGATCAGGCAAAATATATTTGATTGGCTCATTATCTCATGATTGGTAATTCGATGGATAATCGTAACTATGAGAATCAATAATATCGTACCATAAGCAAAGTAAATCGTGGTTAATTTTGTAATTTGGGCTTATGTTAATAATTTCTAAAGGTGATTTGGATAAAGTCCTCAAGAAGAAAAGGTCAAAGCAAGAATTCATTGACGAAATGGTAAACGTACAGTGATATATATTATCTTTATTGTATACAAATATGTATAGGAATAATTGAAATCTCTGTTTTTAAGCTGGATCCTTGTTACATGCCGCTTGGCTGTCATAGGTTAATCGGGACCTGCGGGCTGGGCTGGTTATACCAGAGCAATAATATTATCTCGTTATTTTTCAGGTTATTAAAAAATGGCTTGGTCAAATTCTCGAGGCTTTGGTATTTGTTCACAGAAAGAAAGTAATCCACCGGTAAATTATGTGTTCTTAATATAGTTTTGTGACATATCTTTTCTTTATAATCTTTTCCCCACCATATCAATAACTGAGTACTTTTTAGTAGAGCAAGAAATGAATCTCTGGAATTTGCTCAGGTGGAGTGGATGCTGAATAATTAACCAAAGCTAAAATAATTTCAGATTTAGACATGCGCACGGCCGTCAAAACATCTCATTGTAACCAAATAATGAATTTTTAGCTTTATTACTACAATTTAATTAATTAGAGTGCTATCCTAATTATGCACTAGTCAATTGAAACCCCCGCCCCCCCGGGACTATGCGTGGTTTTAACGGGACTTTACCGGGGAAATACAAGGTTTTAACAAACATCGCGATCTTTTGGTAGCCGGGATTATAACACTGACAACTGACATGAAAAAGCGAGGATGGTGTAGCCGGGATTTAACACTCGTAGAGTCTGGGAACTAATCGATTTAGCATGATCAGACGCTTCAGACGAAAAAGCTGACGAAAAAGAAAATCCTACTATTAAATTCAAACTTTTGTTGTGATTTTTACAATAAGACTATTATTGTTTGTTTCACATTCGATGTGTCGGTTTGAAAGATCCACCAAGCTAGGGTTCGTGGTTCTGCCCGTGCAAGTGCAAGCCTATATGCAAAAAAACAGTTTTGAAAGAACAGTTGTTAAAAGACGAAATGAGCAAAACAAATAGAAAGCCTTAACATTTTTTGTATTATGTTTGTAAGTGTGAAAACCTGGGAAAACTAAATCTTTATGCTCGGGTAGCCGGGTATTTTAACAACTGAACGGTATTTTTCGCCGGGTTTTTAACACTCGTGAAATGTTAAAATCCCCGCATAGTCCCGGGGGTCGGGGTCCGTAGTTTCAATAGCGTAGAGTCTGGCTGCTATTAATAGCTCAAAAAGCGGACAAACAAACCAAATTTGACTCACAAATGATTGCAAATGAGCTATTTCTTTTGTTATGGCCGCAATAATTATGGGTAAAAGCGGACAAACATCGGTACTGACGTCATCTCGACGGAGCGCTATTGACTAGTGCATTATCTCCAGCTTTAGGGTGGTCTTGGACAAAAATAATAAGATTCTTTAATGTTTGTATTTTGAAACATATTTTGGATGGAAATGATATGATATCATATGCTGATACTAAATGAGTCAATTTCATATGTGCTGTTGCCATGGTAACCTAGAAAGGACCCCCAACAAAGTAATAAAGGACACTTGTTCGGGGCAGAATAGCAAGAAACGTAAAGACTAGAAAAATATAAAATTAGGTTCAATATAAAGCTAATAGATATATCCAACATGTAAACCTCAAAAAATAATAAATTTAATTTGTTTGTAACAATGCCAAAATTCGGATAAACAGTCGAGAAAAAGGAATTTTCTAAAACCTATATTTACCATGTATTGAATTTTTGAGGTTTAAGTTTGAGATCTATTTACAATGATCAAATTCTGAAAATTTGATGTCTATACGACTAATATTGAATATACCATAGCGTCCCATGTCTAGTAAAATAACGTTTTGAGAAATTCGTGTTTAAAGTTTTGAAATAACTTTGTATTGTCCATAGTATTCTATTGTATTCCGTTCTATTGCTTTCATTGTTTTCCATTGTTTCGCCTCATTATCTGAAAACCACTCTTTGCAATATTTATCCCCTTTTCACTGCACGAATACAAAATGTAACATCAGGAAACGAAAAAGCAATGATTAATAATGTATAATTTGGTAGTTTTGAAAATTTGGTACAAGACCACCTTGGAAGATGATTTTACATAATTTTCTTCCAGGGACTTGAAACCAAGTAATATTTTTGTCACTGAAGGTCTCAACATTTCAATAGGTAAGACAACATTTTACCCGTTTATAGACTGCAACTACTGTGGTAATGTGACTGTGGCGAGTAGTAACCCTAATACAAACCCAATAATTAACCCGAGGGGTTATTGTGGAGCTGCACGCAACCCTAGACCTGCAGTTGCGTTAGTATAGCTGAGAAAAATCCCTCCCTCAATATTAATGACAATTCTAAATTCCTTACCCCCTCCCTGATGACATTGTTAAAAATATCCTAGTTGGGATACACGTGACCAGCCCCGACTGAGGGTCTTTCCCACTGATCTCTAAATAAAGACTGGATTGAGCTTTCTATTGTATCTTATGAGCTGATTTCGAAGCTTGCATATTTGCGTAATGTAAAGAGATCATTAGAAGCTCCGAGTTTGCAAGCAAATCAAACTGTGACGCTCGCGAAATAGGTTTGGTGTCTGGCCAATATAGTTTCTTTGTTAACATTAAATGCATAAAATCTTCAACCTAATTTGACGTCTCATATCAGGCTTCTCTGACTGGATAATTAGAGCCAACGGCGGCCATTGCTAAGGGACCAAAGTCGCAGTAAATCTGTAGGTAGGCGATGAATCGTTTTACCCAGTAATTTGAAAAATGTTTTCTGGTCCTCTTTATAGTAATATTATTTTATTTTGTCGATGGTAAGAGCACATAAAGCATCAAAAAACCTCATAGGATTCTCAGTTGTTCCCCTTGTTCCCGGCTTCATTTTCTGAACAATAGTTGCTCGATCTAGTCTTTATTTAGAGATCAGTGGTCTTTCCAGCGGGCGCGGGGAGCGGAGATAAGAGCCTGGGTACGGGGTTGAATTTTGTTTTGTTTCATATTTTTTGAACAGCATTCAGGGATTTAAATGAAAACTAAAAAAAATTTTTTGTGTGACATTAACGCTAGGTGATTTTGGAGTGGCTACCATTATGGATGATGCCAGAACAAGAACTCGTACGACAGTTGGTGAGAATTACCTGTTTATCTTGTCGCGCAGAACCCTCTAGGGGGTATGTGGGTATGCTCCCCCTGAACATGTTTGATTTTCTCACTCTCTGAAACGCGATTTCCTGCATTTTGAGGTCAGTTTTACAACACAATATTAGGATCATAAACCAACCTCGTTCCCAGGGTATTTTGCCTCCACGGCGGAAGGTCGGCGAAAATAGCCCTGGGATCGGCTGGTCCATTCTATAATCCGATTGGCTTGTCATAAAACTCAATTAATTCAGCCGAGTATAATTTATTCATCTAAATCTGAATGCTGTCAAATTTTACAGCAAATTAGAAGTGATAGCTTTCGCTAAATTGGATACACGCTTCTTTATACCTTTTGTAAGAGATAACCATGGATGTATGGTGGATTATCAAGCTTGTTAGCTGTTTTTATGCCTACGAATGCTGACATGAACAACTCTGAAGAGCATTGAACATTTCTCAATTATTCATGTCAACAAAGTAGACAAAGGAAATGGAACAAAGACCACAACAATTATCATATCTAAACATTCCACTGTGGAGGCCAAATGCCCTGGGTACGAACCTTTACTTCATTTGTCAATATCTGACTAGTTTCTGGAAACTAGTCTTGTAGTTGCACATGGTTGAACTGGTCTTTAATCCTTGTTCACGTCACCAGGTTTTTTATTGTTAGGTCTTCTGACAATAAAAGTTAATGGGGGGTTTAGTAAGACTGGCGAGACGGCGTCAATCTAGTGAATTTCCAACCAATGAAAGGAAGCCTCGCTTTGGCGTTAAGGGAGAATATAACACCATAGTTAAATAGTTTTAAAAATCTAATTTTAACACCTATTAAAGCTATTTAACGTTGTGTTACAAGCACAAACAAAAACCAGATGGATTTCTCTACAACTGCTTCGATACAAGATGGCGCCAAAACAAATTGTGGCACGTAAAACAAGAAATGGACCGAAAAGTCCCGAAAGTTACCGAAAGGTGGCACAAAAGGCCCCGAAAACAAGACAGATTTTAAGCCAGAGTTGTGTCAAACTATGTCTGATTTATCACCTTGGTTGCGTTGGGAAATTATTTGTTTATTTTGTAAATATTTTGAAATATTCAGAAGTAAAGTGTTTTATTGATTTTTCCACAACTAATAAAAGTGATAATCTCCCATGATTGTGTGATTATTTATGGTAATCGCACATGTGACGATTATCGCTGATACAGCACGATAGTTTAAAGTGCCCCTAACCTCAAAATTTTGTATTGTCTTATTTGGAAGAACTTTTAAAATGATAAAGTAACTTCTTTTGAAGATTTTCACTTCTTCGCTTTCTTTTTGAGATATATCAGTTTGTTTGATATGCAAATATCTGGAATTTCGTCACACATGCATAATGAGTTATCAGAGAATGTTATATATCTTTGCGTTCATGAAATAAAAACACTAAAGTGTGAACAACACGTGTGTGCGTTACTCCCACAACACCAAACTTCTTGATTTTAAAGGATTTCGTTCGAGAATGAAAGAGATATACACATTTCTCCAATAAGTCATTATGCATGTGTGACGAAATTCCAGACATTTGCATATCAAACAAACTGATATATCTAAAAAAGAAAGCAAAGAAACGAAAATCTTCAAAAGAAGTTACTTTATCATTTTAAAAGTTCTTCCAAACAAGACAATAAAACATTTTGAGGTTATGGGCACTTTAAAGCCGTTTTTTTCTAAGCAATTGGACATTTTTTATATAATAAACAGAAAAATACATGGATGCTTGGAAATATGAAATTTATTTCTCGTGTTGACCAGGATATCTCACTCGTTCGCTGCGCTCACTCGTTCGATATCTTGCATGGTCAGCACTCGAAATAAATTTCATATTTCCGCACATCCCTGTATATAGAGAAAATTAAACTGACCTGAGGTGCCGTCAAGTCCGTTCTGCGCATGTCCACGTTTCTGTTTACATCGTTTGTTTACATTGCATTATATAAACATTGAACATGAAGTATTGCGGATTTGTTTTCCACTCTTGAGCTTTTCCGCCTAAAAAGCGTGTTATAAGAAGCTGTTCTGTTCCTAAATGTGGATAATATATCAAACTACCACTCGCGCCATCGCCACCTTTGACAAATACTCGCTTTCGCAAATCTATTCCGTTAAAGTTTGTTGACATCTGGAGTCCCGCACGTTTGAAATGTCACACATGCGCAGAACGGACTTGACGGCACCTTTAAGTGTTGCGATTAAACTAGTTTTGCAACACAAATAGAAACTAAGCAATTTTTATTAAAACTATTCCACAAAATAAATGGATAATGTTGCTGAACCTGTGTCTGTGTTTCACTACTTTCTTGAATATTGTAACTACCAATCTGCATATCTTTAAATAAGCGGCTAATTTTAATATGATATAACATCTTAAGGGTGCCTTTTACATATAGTACTGCACATTCAATCACTTTAAAATAGTCTCAAACGTGCCAAAAAGAGTTTTTTTTATACCACAGGGACAATGAATTGGATGGCACCGGAGGTTTTAGAAAGACCGTATCCTTTAATGAATCCAAATATATTACTTGCTTTCGTATCATCAAAGTTGGATTATTGTAATGGTCTTCTAAACGGACTCCCCAAATATCAGATAAATAGGCTTCAACTTGTGTTAAACACTGCAGCTCGTGTTGTCACATACACACGTAAATATGACCACATAACTCCTGTTTTAATGAGGTTGCATTGGCTACCTATATCTTATCGTATTGCCTTTAAAGTATTATTACTAACTTACAAAGCGCTAAATGGTTTAGCACCTTGTTACATATCTGATCTCCTCGCTAGACGTAGTTATGTACGTTCACTAAGATCTGCCTCACAAGAACTGTTACAAATACCCAGATCTCGAACTGTTACTTATGGTGATAGGGCCTTCTCCATTACGGCCCCTAAACTATGGAATGATATACCGCTATCCTTACGGAAAGCGCCTAATGTGAACATATTTAAAAAAGATCTCAAGACGCATCTGTTTAAGATAGCTTTTTTTTAGTTTTTAGCGTTAAATTTTTGTTTTTTCTTTCTTTTTCTTTTCTTGCTTAATACATATTAAAAGTTGAATTGTAAATAGGATTAGTATATATCATTACCGTAAATAGTTTTTAACTGTAATATTGTAAAGCGCTGTGAGCAACTAGTGTAACAGCGCTATAGAAATTAATAAATTATTATTATTATTATTATTATACTTGTATTTAAATTCGCTTGATACTAATTTTCGCTCAGTCATACTGTAATTCGCGCGTTTTAATTTCGCGCACCCTGAACACGATATATTCGCTCAGTTTTAATTTCGCGCACCTTTCAAAGAGAGCATACTAGTAAAATTCATTCGCGTTACAATTGTTGCCCTAGTTTACCATTTTTGGAAAATATACAAAGCGTGACCGCATAAAGAGGTGTCCGCAAAGGAAACCTGTGTATGGCATAAACAAGCAAGTAAATCTGTACATGTTACTATACAACTTGTCAGTTGGGACAAAAGGACACCAAGGAAGAACCTAATTCCGCTTCAACGTGGTTAATTTTCGCTAAGTTATGCAGATCTCATAACTATACGAATAAAGAGAAAATATGGGCATCAAAGATCAACCAGTCGTTATACATATCAGTGACGAAAGCAGGGATTAAAAGGAAATCTATATCCCACACGCAATTGGTTTGTATACCAAAATCAGATTAGGAAAGATCGAAAATATGTCCTTGGTAGGACATTTACCTAGATAAATTTAGAGATTTTGCAAATTTTATTTTGAGTATGAATTGGAATTCTGACTGCAACTGTGTGTGATTCAAAGTTTAGGAGATCTTCTTTACCCCAAGGAGGTCTGACTACTGAGAGATTCGTATTACCTTTACGATTGCAGGAAACACGAAAATATCCCGATAGAAACAACAGGAGGGGTAGATGAAGAGGACAGCATATTTGGTTTTTAACGATAACGGTGTATAATGCACTATTTTGCGTTCTTTTCCTGTTCATCTCCCCTTTTTTTGCGGAATCATCAAAATTTTCTCTTCAGTCCTCTTTGCCTTTTCGCGCGGATTATTTTTCGCTCATGAGTTTTAATTTCGCGCACCTTGGCTCTGCGCGAATTCTAATACCACGCGAATATTAATATAAGTTAGGTATATATATTTGTTACTCGGAGTTTCACGCCGATGGACGATCTTCAGCCAACTTGATCTGGATTTGGTGTGACTGTTCATTAGGGTGCGTAACGTCATGTGTTTGGCTTGTGGTGAATGGTGATGCATTTGAGGCGGTTAATTTTAAATTTAATCTTGTGTCGGCACTTAGAAAATATCTCAGTTCTTTTATTGAGTATAGGTGTTCTTTATCTACTTTCATGATACACAACTTGTCTTCACGGCAAAAGTTGCAGCGTTTGGCTCCAGTTTGCGCGTGCACGTCTTGAGACTGACCATTAAATGACCGGTAAATTGGTGATTTTTTTCCATTAAGTCCCAAATGTGGTGTGAACGTACGTCTCTTTGAATTTTTCGAGTCACGAAAAGACTTGCTAGACTTTGTATTGTTATTGTAGCGCTGCTTAATCTGGTTTGCTGTCACACTGTAAAAAAAGCCCGAGTAAAATTACTCAATGTTTGAGTAAACATGTCGCTCAACTCAGAATATTGAGTAAATTATACTCATGAATTGAGTAAATTGTTTTCTACTCAAAATTTGAGTAAAAAATTACTCAATTTTTGAGTAATTTGTGGGTTGAGTAATTTTACTCAACATGCTGAGTAAACTTTACTCACATGTAAGTAAAACTAGAATTGGGAGTACTCTAACTCATTATTTGGAGTAAATTCGAAATTTTACTCATACTTTGAGTAGATACATAAATTTACTCAAGACTGAGTAAAATCTACTCATTATAATATGAGTAAGTTTAACTCACTAAACTGAGTAAATTCTACTCAAAAGAATACGAGTAAGCAATATGTCATGGTGAGCTTAATTCGCTAAATGGAGTAAATTCTACTCATAAGAATAGGAGTAAGCTTAAACTGAGCAAAATTACTATCATCAATTATACTCACTAAAGGTCTGTTCACACGTTCTAATTTGTCAGATCCGATTCTCCTCATGTTGATGCATGTGATTTAGTGGAATCACTCACGATGACATTGGGTCACTTACTCACAAATACTCAATTTGTCTCTCATTGGTACTTTTGTGACTACCCTTCTAGACTGTGCATGCATGCAAACAGTTGTGCATGCTTGCTTGCATGCATGGACTGGAAATCCGTCTTTACTTACATATGCGCTGTGGCATAAGAGGCCATTTCCCCTCGCATTGCCCGTCACATGAAAACTAAACATACATATCTATCTTATATGTATCTGAGTGAAGAGAAGTATAGAGCGTATATTATTAGCATTACGTATAGAAGTATAGTCGTATTGGCAGTTAATATGCTTTATTTCGCCGTCAATAACTACAGTGACCGCGATCGTTGTTTCGACGTATATCAGTTTATTTAATTATTATATAAACTTACTTTATTAGCAGATCAGTCAAATAAATGTTCTCTCAGTAACACATGATCGGAACATGTAATAGGCTACCTTATACGGTACGCGAAAATACTATTTTATAAGCTGAATATATATTTATATTTATTTTTATATTTCCTATCTTTATGATTGACCATTTACTGTATATCAATCGGATCAACTAAATAAGTTCTCGACCAATCAGGCGACAATGACGGTGTGCTTAATTTAGCAACACAATTTGGGCAATTTTCTGTGATTCTGCAGTTGCATGCGTTTTCTTCATTAGCATTCTTTATGGCTTACCTGCAGAAGCTGAATTGAGACAAGTTACAGCGAATTCAAAATACAGCTGCTATAGACTTGTTGCAAGGGTTAAACAATCAGAATATATCTCCCCTGTGCTTCGTAATCTTCACTGGTTGCCAGTGAGATCAAGGATTGTTTTTAAGATACTAATAATTACTTTCAAAGCTTTACATGGCCAGGCACCTATTTATATTACTGATTTACTAACTAAATATAAACCTACTCGTGCTTTGAGATCATCTGACCGAAATCTGCTACTTGAGCCAAAATCCAAAACGGTGACTCATGGAGACAGAACATTCTTAGTTGCCGCACCAAAACTGTGGAATTCATTACCACAAAAATTAGAAGCATTGATATTTTAAGTAGTTTTAAGTCAGCACTGTCTTAAGACTTTTCTTTTTTAAAATTAATAGTTTAAATTTTGTTCATAGTGGTAATATATGTAGTAGGCTTTATCTTATAATGAAACTGTAATTAGTTTTATAAGTAACATGAAGAATATATTGTTGTAAGAGCATTGAGACTATTGTATAATGCTCCTAATACGTCTTTATTATTATTACTATTATTATTATTCTTTCCTTTCGAAAGGATGCGGGAATTATGCCTGTTCACGATACTTTTCATATATTATCCATACAGCTATAACTAACTTTCACAGTATTTCTATTGAAAATGTTGTGTAGTGTGTTGGAGGCTGGAAAATGCTTATCAATAAGCTTGAGGAAGTTTCGTCCTACGTTGCGTCATTGTAGGTCGGTGCTGCAGTATAAAAGTATGGAGGTCTGTGACCTTTAGCTGGAATTGTTCAAAGATTTTGATCAAATCGTTTTTCGCTCTCTCTGCGAGCCGGCCGGTGGTGTTTTTAGTTTCTGTAGAAACCCACGTTGTTCTTGCCAAATTTGTTTCCGATGATTTCCAGGATGTACAAACTGATGAGCTGACCGTAGAAGCATGCTTGATGGTGGATATTTCTTGTGCGGGGTAGAAATCAATGATGTCGAAAGAGATGATTATAAAAGTGTGCTTATCTTTCTCACTGATGCTCTTAAACCACTCAATGACAGACGCCGAGCTTCTCCATTGCTTCACGCTTGTACGTACTCAATCTGATGGTGGTGTTAATTCGGTCGAGGTAGACTTTACGTATCTTACCCAGTTCGAATTTAGCAGGGTTAATGAGTCTGTATTTCGGATTGTTCTCAATGTTTTCTTTGTGAGATAAATGCTTCTTTTCTGCCCGCAGATGTACAATGTACAATGTATAATATACATAATACCATGATGACCTCGGGTTCTTTTGTTCTCGCCGGGTGGTTTAATCACGATATTCCCGGCTTTAGCGGGGAGATCTCTAAATCTCCCGGCAAAGCCGGGCAGATTTCTAATTTCTTCCTGATTAAAATTCATGAGCCAAAATTCAAAGACACGACAAAGAGTTTTCCCAAACAAATTTCCTACAATGGAAAATTGTTGAATACATCACTGATCATGCATTGTATTACACAATACTCCTACTATCAATTAGTTTTGTACAATGAAAACACTAGTTTCACCTCGGTCATCATGGTATTACAAACTAATACATTAAATACAATGGTTTTTAAGAATATAGTGATCAAATCTCCCGCAAACCGCGGAATGTTTGTGAAAGTCCCTCGGGACGCCTTCGGGCTTCGCCCTCATGCTTTCCCTCGGGACTTTCACAAACATTCCTCGGTTTGCGGGAGATTTAATCACTATATTCTTAAAAACCATTGTATTACTTATAAATATACAATATAATACAATATAATACAATTAATACAATATAATACAATACAGTATAATACAATATAATATAATACAATATAATACAATATACAATGTAATACAATATACAGTATAATACAATATACAATATAATACAATATACAATGTAATACAATATACAGTATAATACAATATACAATATAATACAATATACAATATAATACAATATACAATATAATACAATATGCAATATACAATATACAATATGCAATATTCAATATACAATATACAATATGCAATATTCAATATACAAAAAACAATATGCAATATGCAATATACAATATAAATCAATATACAATATAAATTAATATACAATATACAATATACGATATATATTGTGAAGTTGATCGCCCAGGTTGTTGTAGTCTTGAGAAAGACTATTGTTAGTGACTGACGTTTCGACGGCTTCAGCGGTGGTCATCTTCAGAGTCAATTAAGTAAAGCGTGTTTGTCAGGTTTGCCTATATATACCTGGTTCATTTTACGTCATCTTTTGTTTGTGTCATTGTTTCGTTATTTTGTGATTTAACTGTAATGTCTTAAAGATATGACGAAAGAAGTGATGTATGGTCGCTCGGATGCATTTTGCTGGAGCTAGCTACTACTGGATATCTTGATGTATGTATAATGGTGAAAAATTTATACCTTTTTATTTAAATTTAATTATGATAGTAATAAGTTTGGAAGCAAGTATATCTAAGAGTAAGTATATCTACGTTGAAACCACCGCAGATCATGCATTTCTTTGCCATTCCGTGCAATATCAGACTAGTGCAATATGTTCAATACATACTTGGTGGAATATCACAGTTTGTTATAGATTCAATATGGCAAACATAAACTTGTCATATACTTTATGTGAAGTGAAGTTGCCAAAATCACGTCGCTTTACAGGGAATCATCGACATATTTGTAAATCAGAAGATTTTTCCACATTTTCCTACCGTATTTTATTCACTATGCTAGGATAATCCACTATGGCGCAGTGCCTTTTTAAGGAATTATCACTGGGGGGGGGGGAGTAGTATAGAACATGGCGGTGCGAGCTCAGCGACGCCAACCACAAATGCGAGTGCCATAGCAACGTTAATTTTTACGCCAAATCGCGATTTAGCGCAAAAATTAGCGATGCCACGGTGCCCACACTTGTGGATAACGTCGAATAAGCTCGCACCGCCATGTTCTATACTACTACAGCAGTCGTTAATTAGGCTTGACGCACCCCTCCCCACACTCTCCACCGATTAGTGTCAAACACGCGCGAGACTTGTGAAACAATACTGAATTTGTACCAAATCACATTTCAGTCGCATTTAAAAATAGTCGTTTCAACATTTTCAGTCACGTTTAAAAATAGTCGTTTCAAAATTTTCAGTCACATTTAAAAAATAATCGTTTCAACATTTTCACAAATTTGTCAAATCACATTTAAAAAAATAGAAAGTGTCGTTTCAACATTTTCACAAATTTGTCAAATCACATTTAAAAAATAATCGTTTCAACATTTTCACAAATTTGTTAAATCACATTTAAAAAATAGAAAGTGTCGTTTCAACATTTTCACAAATTTGTCAAATCACATTTAAAAAATAGTCGTTTAAACATTTTTACAAATTTATGTATCGTAAAAGTGTCTCACGCGTGATAAAATTGCCACCTGTTATGCAAATTAGATTATTGCCACCTGTTAATAATAGATTAGTCCGTTTGTTCACTATTTTCAGTGTTTGTCGCACTTCTAAAATGGTGATCGTACACATATTTCGACGTTGTGATTCCTCCCGACAACAAGCCTAAGAAAGGCACGTACGGTGTCACAATCGCAACAATGCTCTCAACGTCTTTCTTTAGTAACGGGTCTTTTTGCAACTCATCATTTAGTTCGTCGGGATTCTCAATAGCGTTCAACCCATCTAGTAAGCTAGCGAATTTGCTGATTAGCAAGTCGGTGAGAAAAGCGTTTGCGATCTCCATTCTCTTCAACTCATATTGACGCCATATCTTGTCGATAACCTTTGCGGACGCTTTTTTAATATACGCCTCAGATTGGCTCACCACACCATCGCCAGACAGTCTAATTAGTTCGGATCTCCTAACGTCAATGTTGTCTTCCACAGTCGAAGTACCATCAGTCTCCTCAACTAATTCCTCAATCGTGGGGTTTTCTTCACTTTTGCGTTTTACCATCACGCTATTACTTATACCCATATTTTATTGCGGAATTACAACTTCGTGACTGTACGGATAGCGCAGTGAGATTTCAAGTCTGGCGTACTTATTATTTTTTAGTGCGGTCACAATCGTCGACGCTTCCTCTTTGCTAATGTGCCCAAGGTAATCGTCGATAACGACCTTCATATCACTCCTGCTCGGACAGTAAAAGCAAATGAGCTTACTAATGTTTTCTCTATACGGTTTTGCGATCGACGTCAGTTGTTGTGTGATGACAATAACGCTCAGCGTAAAATGTCGCGCACTAAAAGCCAAGTTGACCAATTGACTAGTCCTATTCTTGACGTCCTGCCCACTCGCACAGTCGTCCAACACAATCAGAGTGTTAGTGCCTTTAAAAATGTTTGTCACACACTTGAGAACAGCGTCGACATTATCATGTGTACAGTCTATCGCTAACACATCAGGGTCGCGCACATATTTCCAATCTTGATACGCTTTGTTCCACTCGAAAGTAGGACAAATCAACACAATGTAGTCAAATTTACCACGATACTTAGATTCCAGTGTTTCCAGCAAATAATGCGTCTTACCACAAGCTGTCATACCAACAATTAGCGCATTAAACGGAGTCTCCATTAAATTGCGTTTGATTTAATACTGGATTGACTGCAACCCATTGTTCATAAAGTTGACCAGTCCATCACTCATCACAAACACCCTACACATAACATTCGCAGTCGTCGCTTTCTTAGTGATCTCAAGAAGCACGCCAGATTGTGTGTTCACAATTTTTTTACCAGTGGCGACGTTGTAATTATCTTGGACGCTCCTCAAGTCGATGACCAACGCAAAACCATCTTTATAGAACTTCTGCATGGTCATGAACTGAGCGTGTTCTTCACTCAACCCAAACAATCGTTTCGCTTCTGCATAGAACTTCGACTTTGGGATGCCTTGTGAGTACACACTATTTGGTACACCTTCAATTGTGACTCTAACACTCTCGATATTTGGGTAAAGAAACTCCTCGCTGTCTGCTCGCACCTTATTCGTGAATAGCAACACAATTGCCTTCATGCTTTTTCTTGGTAGATTAACATTCTCGTTCACAATGGTCGTACCTTTATCCCATTCAGTGGTTTTCATCAACGTAACGTGCTCATATGACAAACTACGGCCACTTGCGTAGCCTGACGCTATTTCATCAGAGAGCTCCTGGTTATCGATCGTTTCATACTCAAGCTCGAGGTTCTCCAGAGTGTATCCACCTACACTTTCATTGGATTGCGCCACCATAATGTCTGTGGCCTTTGGAAGTGTGATCACATACTGCAAGTTGTTATTCATGCTAAAAGGAGCGTACAACCCATGGTCATTCATGATCTTACCGAGCTTAATCCGCTGTTTCGTTCCAATCACACCAAACATTAACGCGTCACTAACTTTAGCAACGTTTCCACTTGTCGCACCACTGTCGTCCTTAGAAATCAGCTTTCTCAAATTCTCAGAGCCAACACCATAGTCAATCATTTGGTCTCGCGCAGTAACACTTTCCCAAAGATCACGATAAACACCAGTGTAATTTTCCCCATTGTTGTCATACACAGTTTCCCCAGCTAGTCTCACAACAAGTTTCTCACAAAGCAACTTGCTCACATTATTCAAAAACCAACTTTTGTCATTCGCATTCTTAAAGTCGAACACTAGACCCAACGATCCAGGCACCAAACAGCTACTAACCTTGAGCTTCGGTATGTCAATGTAGAGTTCCTCGCCAGGACTGGCCTTATTAGGGTTCAACGTGATTACGTGTTGCGTTCTCGCCCCTTTTATGACACCCATGGTCGCTCGTCTAAAACCAGGACTCAACTCTGCTGACGTGATGTTCATATACTTTACATATGTTTTGTCACTACCGTTTTAGCTTGTAATAGTCATAAGCGAACCACGCAAGTACCACCGCAAGTACCCACAGATTTTGAGCCAACCATGCGAGACCCTTCGCACCCAACGTCAACGCATTATAAACTAAATTAGCCAGCCCAACAGCCCATGGACCCATCTTCGTTATCGCGTTCTTAACAGCCTGTGCAAATGACCTCGTAGCCACAGCGCCTCTCATAACAGCAGACCTCCCAGCGATAATAATAGTTGTTATAATCCCAGCCATTGAAATTGCCACAGCGCTCAACCCAACTATATTTTCTTTAGCCCATTCCTTGAGTCTCTGAAACCTGTCAATGTCGACTTCTTGTTGCTCTCTAACCTCCTCTATTTCTAGCTGTCCTAAAGTGCTGTATTTAGCTTGCGTAAGTCCAATCACTCTTTCGTGTAGATCAATGTACTCTTCGTTCTCTGCAGTTGTAAGGTCTTTTCCCTCGAGCTCTACTATTCTTTCATTCGCTTTATCTATCGCTTCTTGAAAATGGTTTGCTTGTATTTGCAATGCACCATTGGCACCCATTCTTGATTCGCGCACCACACCATCGCTTGGGTTGAGCACACCATTCAGCTCGCGGTTTTCGTCTGGTGTTGCCCAGGTATGTCGTCATAGACCACTTTTGTCTCAACTACTGGGAAGTCATCTGGGATCACTTCTGTTGTGACAACTGTTGTTTCTGTATTCTCAGGGATTTGACTAACTAACTGTTTGAACTGCTCAATCGCGTTTTTACTACTCGCGTCTTTACTGTAGATCAAGCCTTTTTTCCCAGGTATTAGAATTCGTTTGGGTTTTCCATATTTACCATCTTTGTTTATCGGTTTGAAAAGAATAGCCCCTGAGTCCGTAACCCACGACCTGTTGACTATTTTCCTTGACGCGTCGTCGTGGCCGAGTCCCTTTTTGCTTAATTTACGTATTTTCCTATTTATTAGCTTGATTCTTTTTACATTGTTTTCTGTTAGCTCTTTGTTGGACGCTTTTAGCTCACCCAGTCTTTTCTTAATTTCCTCCTCCTCTTCAAAAGCTATACTAAAACTTACGTCATTGACGTCACCATATGACTCCTGTTCAACAAACTCTACTGTTGGGACCTCTGTGTTAGTCCCCCTTATTGTCACCGTCTTACCATCATCAGTGTCGATAAATGACGTCTCTTTTTCTCGAAACCTCCTCTCTCGCTCACTCTGCAATCTAGTCATTTTATCGAACAATTTATCGTACTCAACACGCTCAACGTTAGGCATAACATCGCCGGCGTACTTATCGTCAAGTAAAATGTAATCTTGAGTAGCGCTTTCAAGTTCGACGTCTAATTGATCGTCAGTGTAGGCTCTACCAAGGTTCTCCATCTCGATCTCGTCAAAACCTTCCCCACCTTCAGCCATATTACATTAGCTCACATTTTGAATGTCGCTTTCTGGTACCCACGAATTATGTTCGCTCTCATAACCCAACCATTTGACCAGCGCCATCTTCTTCCCTCTGACTCTCTTTCTTTTCAACACCTTTTCAACTCTGTACACATCGTCACCATGTTTCCTATTGACCAGCGATAATTCCTGTTCATAAAATTTACCAATAATCTGTTCACCGGTGTGGTCCTCAATTTCGTACACATTCGGATCACCACGAATAACCTTTACCACTTTAAACAGCTCTTCAGTGAAGTTGGCTTCATAGCCCTTTGTGAACACACTCTTGTATTTACTAATTCTCACTGATTGACCAATCTTGAACTTTGGCAATGGGTTGTCTGCAAATTGATGACCAAACAAAGTGGTCCAAACTTCACCCTCATTTGACTTATCGACATCCTTTGGCTTCGTCATAATGCTTCGATTCACATTGCTATTGTAATTGCTTACAAACTGATCCAAAACGTCAATCCATTTGTACGTTCCATGGGCATAGAAGTACTTCCACATAATGCTCTTCAGACTTCTATTAAAACGCTCAACAACAGCGGCCTTTTTATCACTCTTAGTGCTGAAATATTCAACACCATGTTCTTTCAGAAAACTTTTAACACCAACGTTGTAGAACTCGAGTCCATCATCAAATTGCGCTAACTTAGGTGTGGCTCCAAACCGATCTTTAAAGTCAACCAACAATTTTCCAACAGCCTCAGTCATGTTCTTAGTGTCTTTTCTATAAACTGCAATTCCAAAAGCATATCTACTCAATATTTCAATGCCTGTCAATATCCAATAATAACCGCCATTCTGTCTCGAGTACTTACTCATGTCCACTAAGTCCATTTGGAGCTCTTCACCAAGAAATCCAACAAAAGTCGCACGGAATTTATGTCTTCTCACAATAGGTTTGTACCTAGTGTAAGTGTCCTGCGCTGTCAACCATTCTTTCACTGTTTTTCTAGTTACTTTCAATCCATCTCCCAACGCACTTCGATACAACCTCTCTACACCACTGAATCCTGTCTTAGGATTATAGTAGATGTCTCTCAACCCTTGTTCTGTCTCCACACCAAGCTCCATATAATTCACACAATATACAGTTCCAATAGCACCGCGCCAATTTTAAGATCGTCGTTATTTGGTTTGACGCGAAATGTCATACTTGAGTAGACACCTTTTTTAATGCTCACCTTTGACTCAATATCCACATGACGTTGTACTGACCCCTTCAAAGACTGTTCAGTGGGTATTGGTAATGTTGTGATCACATTGCTACGCTTCCCATCGATACCCACATTGCTCTCGGTTTCAACAACATCACACGAAACTTCTATGTACTTCAGACCTCTGTACATGTCGACCTCGTTTGGGCTAGTGTGCCACTGTGAGTCATTCTGAATCACCTCACCCTCCGTGAAACCAAGTAGAGGTCCATAGACGCCAAGCGCGAACGATTTACTAACCTTAACCTTACATCTACTTGTGAACGTTAGTCTCTCTATC
Source organism: Chrysogorgia sp. JL179-B06 (assembly GCA_035772405.1). Taxonomy (NCBI): domain Eukaryota; kingdom Metazoa; phylum Cnidaria; class Anthozoa; order Scleralcyonacea; family Chrysogorgiidae; genus Chrysogorgia; species Chrysogorgia sp. JL179-B06. Next base: position 754,429 of record JAYKKM010000182.1, on the reverse strand, counting down.
TCGAAATCCACCCCACCTTCTTTAAGCATTAGTTTAAGGAATTTGGTCAACGAGTCGAAGCTAAAGTGCCCCTCGAACGATGGAGATCTTAGAGTGGGGACTCTAGGGTTGTTCAGCGTGCGGGCATTAGCGAGGTGGTCACGCCCTATGTTATGGTAGTCCCAAAACACAGTAGCTGTCTTGACCATAACGTATGGGTTATCGTGCGTGATCATCACACTGTTGTCAAAGGACACAACTTTCTCTGCGCCTTCAATAAATACCGTCAACTTTCGCATTATGTATAACATACGGTATATTATATGCAGAAAGCCCTTCATGACTACTATGGAAAGCACTACAAACGTGCGATGGTGAACACATCAAAGGCTACACACGACGCAAAGGCAGACCTCATCAAAAAGTACCCTCACGCTACTCTAGGTAAATTCGAGTTCTATCCAAATATTTCACAAGATGGTAAAATCATGAGTGTCGACATATATTTCAGAAACAACGACATCCTTAGCACAAACATAACCAGCACAACTTTCAAAAATGATAAAAACATGTGGAAGTGGCTACACAATAGCAAGTTCCCAATAATATGGCAAAGTGGTGGAACTATCCAACCACTACCAAAAGGTCATAAGAACCACTGGGGGCTTTGGGACGGCTACCCAACAGAAAACGTGTTAAATTATCCAGTGAATAACTTTAAAGTTTTTGTTAACCAAAATAGCTACTTCATGTCAAAGCTACCAACCTTACAAATCACCACGTCAAAGACAAAATCAGAGTGGGATGACAGCGAATCTTACTACCGTGTTGTGTTTGCGACGTATTGTGCAAGTTTCTGTTGTGGAGTGTCGTTGCAACATTTATCAGTGTCACAAGAAGTTCACCCTGTGGTCACAAGTGTGATGAGATTCCATGTGTACCTCACCATTAGAAGACTTCTCAGAAGAATGGAAGGTGGTGAGACCATGAAATCAATAAGTAGAGAATTCAACGCTTCCGAATTGTACGGTAAGATTTCCAAGATCCCCAGAAAACATTACTACCAGAATAAAGTCCTGAGCGATGGCACAACAGGTGAGACCAGAGTCTTCACACTCAACGACGTTCAGAATGATTATAAACGATACGTCGCGCGATTGTCAGACGGCTTTACCAACATTGGACTACAATATCTAAATCAAAGCATAGAAGCCTTTGTGTACTCCACACTTGGTGCGCAAGCGAGAACACGTGTATCAGTCGTTGGTGGTTCTGCAGGAAGTTTAGAGACCCAACAAGAATTCCGCAAGTTGTTTTCTGACAGTGTTGTACAGTATGACGTGTCGACATGGATTCTCAACATGAATAAATCGATTAGAGACACCAACGTTGTCCAAAATCTTGCAGTGTCGCCAAGTACATGGTTAATGCCGAGTAATGTACAACAACTTATTAAAGGTTGCTACAGAGTCCATGAAATTTGGGATGAACACTAGCTTGAATGCAACAACACCAACAATTACGGCTAAAAAAGTCCACCAAGAAAATGTGGTGACTCACTCCCTAGTAGTACCAACGACCGTGAAGAAAAAAGCTCACCAAGAAAATGTGACGGCGCCAACTAATCTCGTGGCTAAAAAAGTTTACCAAGAGAGTGCGGCACCACTTCCCATGAGAAAAGCAGTGGCCACAAGTAAGTCAGACACGACAACATTGGCGATAGTGTTAGGGTTCTCAGCGGTATCTGGCTATCTACTAACCAAATACACCTTGAAGTAGTAATGAGTCTAAACTATGGGTATGAGTCTGACGACCCTCACGATAAAATACTAAAGAGAACGAAAAGGCATCTGGATGAAGATCCTAAATTAAGCGCGACCGGTGGAAGGATGTCTGGAATAATAGACATGCAAGGCTCAGCGATAAAAAACGTAGCAGACCCAGTCGATGACTCAGACGCCGCAAACAAAAGAACTCTAGAGCAATTGTTAGCAGGTTTCCTCAAGAGTCAGTCCTACAATGTTGTGCTCGACTTCAACGTTAGCACACACGCCTTGAAAAACGTGGAGTTTCACACCAATGGTTCAAGCAAAGTGAAAGCCATTGGTGAAACAAGCAAATTAGTGCAAAACAACCTAGCTTATGGCCCTATTATTGGCGTTAACAGTGCAGGCCATAGTTTTCTGTCCCCTGTGTTAACACCACTCCCACTTGAGTCAGGTCTTCATTTTAACTGCCCCAGTATGCAGTGGTGTGACCTCTCCATTTTTGTCGTAGCGCGGTTACCTACTCGCACCACTGGATCAAATTGGGAGACAATTATATCAAACGACGACGGTCAGTGGGACAAGTTCATAGGGTACAAGACTGGTATGACTAATGGACTCGCGTATGGTGGTAGCATCCCAGCAATGGAGAGCATATGCACTATTCCGAGTGGTGTCGACCTCACAAAAATGCATATGATATCAATACACTGGCAAATGAGCAACTCACATGTCAGGGTCAACAACGTTAAGTCAACCGATTCAGACTTCATACCGAACATGAAAAAGATAGGCACGCCTTATGGAACAATTTTTGGAATACATCGACCAAGAATACCACTCGCACCTTATGCATACCCATCGTTGGTAGAATTCTACGGTGTGAAAATTGTGAGTGGTTACATGACAAACCGAGACATCATAGTCATGGGTGGAAAAACGATGAAGGAATATGGTATAAAGTAAATGGGAGCATGTATTTCAAAAGAACGTGAAATATATAAGATAAATAAGACGACTGATCACATGTTCAAAGCTGGTGGGTCATTTGGTCGCGGTGACGTTACTCTCGAGCTCCACGCTGAGATTGGTATGAGGTCTAAAAAGACTTACGGCAAACCTATTATGTTACCAGAATCAGACACTGTGGGAGTGGTAGGAGACGTGACCTAAGTTAAAATGGGTTGGTTTAGAAAGCTGGTTCGTAACGTTAGAAACTTTTTCAGACGACGTAGAAAACCGAAGACTAATAAAACACATCTGATGCGTTGGTACACAACAAACCAGATCTATAAAAAACCTAGCGCCCACATCGAGTAGTTTTTTTTTGTGGGAGACTATATAGTGATGACTTCCATAGCGCCTCAACTATTCGATTTCGATGGTCATCAAATCACGACGGTTAATCACAACGGTGAAATATGGTTCAAAGCGAAAGAAGTCGCGAGCGCTCTAGGTTATGCTCGACCAAAAGATGCGGTGCACGACCACGTCGAACCTGACTGTAAAATGAAGATGGAGCAGGCCTCGTTTATCAACGAACTTGGGGTCTACTCGTTAGCGTTCTCGAGTAAAATGGAGCGTGCGAGACACTTCGGAAGGTGGATGTACTCAGAAGTCTTACCAAGCGTTAGAAAGGGTTTAGCTAGCGTCGGTCTCAAACACAATCAGTTTAAAATGATCACTGAGTTCGACCTTCATACGAAAGTTGTTGGCTTTCTTAGGGAACACTATCCAGAAGCTATTTTGATAGCTGCTTGTGGTGAGAATCAAGACACTTCAAGTAAAAGAATAAATTCGTGGAAAAAAGGTTACCAACGTGGAACGCCTGACTTGATTATTGCCAATGCAAACCGACAGCATAGCGGGCTTGTGATTGAGTTCAAGAACCCAGGTGGCACAGGTAAGACATCCAAAGAGCAAGACTCTCTGCTGCTCAGATACAAATCCGCTGGTTATCTAACGTTGTTGTGCGACTCGTACGACGACGCTATTACCACGGTAGTAAAATATTTCTTTGACGTTGGGTTTCAGTGCTCTCAGTGTTTTCGTAAATTTAAAAATAAATCAGCGTTGAGTAACCATGAGAGACGCTATTGTAAAGAGGCTTTTTAGACAGCGAGTAATGAGTCGAGTTAGCGCTCGTTCTTGTCGTTGAGACGACGCTCGAAGTGACAACTGCTCTAGCATTTTTTAAAGACGTTTTTAACTCGGTGAAAAATATCTGCGAAACTTTCTCTCTTTATTTCACAAACCTTCTGACCACTGTGTGAAAAAATGTTTCTATGAGACATTGGACGCTTCATGTGACCAATGTCTAAATTTAAAAAAGTGGGGTGTCCGAGAACACCTTAATTTTGCGTGGAAGGATGATGACGTCTGCACACTGCGCGATATTGCTCAGCACCACCAACGAATGATGGTCCTGGGTTGTATCTCCAATTGAATGGTGCATCAACAGTTGTTCCGTAAGTGTCGCGACAAACGGCGCAATACGCTTTTAGAAATGTGATGTCGTCTACCATTGGGAACAACGTGTCGAGCTCACCAATTCTTTTTAAACGCTCTGTCGCTATGAGACCACAAATAATGACGTGAATGCCAGCTTTGACGTAGCCACGAATAACTGGGAGTAGATCAGAGTACCAATGGCCTTCATCAATGCCAATGACGTCATAGTCAGCTATCTCGGAAGAACTCGGGAGGTTGGTGATTAACTTCGCAGGTAAACTGTCTGATCCAACAACAATGGTCTGACGATGTGTGGAGAACGCGTGGTCAGTTCGCCTAGTGTCGCCTGTGTTGTTCATGTAGAGGACTTTGAGCCCTGATTTACTTAACGTGATTAACCTACGAAGAGTCTCTGTTGTTTTTCCTGCAAACATGGGACCAATCACGATTTCTAGTTTACCAACTTTTCTCATGGTTACTATACCCCCAGAGAAATATTTTTTATTGTGGTGGAAACCGTCGTTCCATGTTGAATATCCGCTGGAGCTCTAAGTTTTTAAGATGGGACCTCGAGCTCTCATGTCTTAAGCGATGCAGTGGGTCGTTGGTGACCACACCGCATGGGTGACAGGTGTACACGTTTTCATCTCTCGCAAAGTGTCTGTGGGCGGGCGAGAGTACGTGGTCCCTGATATCATCCGCACCCAGTATCTCGTTACACCCCACCTTGCAAACGCGAACGTCGCGGTTTGCGGCGAGCTCTAGCCACGCTTTGGCTTTGGTTGGGCATGGTTTCCATAGAAGGATCGCTAAGAACACTTGGATGAAGTCACCGAGTAATGTAGCGTTGTGCCCACTAGGGTTGTTCAAGTAGACACCACTCGCTAACATAAGATATTTGAATGGTGAGTAACACCACACAGGGATTATGCTAGCTAATATATCAGCAAGCTCGTTGGATCTCTCTTCTCGAAGATCGATCCAAACATCGAGAAGATACCTCGTATGGTTGACCTGAGAGCCAAACCGTTTTGTCAGCTCTTCGTAGTAGGGGCCGAAGAACAGCTCGCATTTTGAAAAGTACTCATTTAAGACGCTGGGCCCAGGGGCGTCTTGTGGGGTAGACACACTGGTAAAGGCCGCTCTCAGCATGTTGGCAATATCTTCTTCGCTAACCTCTCGGGCTTGAGTCATTATGTTATACTCCCAGAAAAAACCCCTAATTTTTAGTGCGTTTGGTCTGGAACTGTGAGATACCTGTGAGGTCAACTGTGAGATACCTGTGAGGTCAACTGTGAGTAAGATAACACGTGATAGTGTATTAGATGGTTGAGGACTCACAGACGGCTGTTGAAGCGAAGATCACGGCTGATGTGAAAAGTGTTAAGGTGAAGGACCCAAAACGCGTCGCTGCTGGTAAAAAGTTGGCTGAGATATCGAAAGCTGCGAAAGAAAAGAAAATGCGTGAAATGATAGTCAACGAAGAACAGGGTAGTGAGTGGAGCTATGGTTATATTGTCGGGACACTTGGTGTGATCATTGCTGCTGCTTCACTATGGTACACAATTAGCAGTGAAAAAGAACCTGTGAGTACTGCACCAGCACCTGCGTCAGAAAGTCATAAAACTCGTCGTCCAGCGCTAGACACATTTGATTCTTGAACAAAACACACGACAATGTATATGGCTGCGATCGATAGAAAAGAACTTATGAACGAACTGTATGATGCGCTACTTGTCACGACTGGTGCTGTGGTAGTGAGTATGATTTCTAAAAGGGCTTTGGGAGAACCATTGGGAACACCAGAGACAGTGAAAGGCACAGTGAAACTTGCTGCAGCTGTTGGTGCAGGAACGCTGTTAGTAAAATGGATGCAATCGAAAAAGTGGATACCGACAGACCCATTCAAATCAACGTAAGTTAATGGTGAGTGTTGTGGCTGGAGGGATTTTTAACGCAGTGGCTTTTGCAGGCGCTGGCTTTATGTTTTCAAAGTTTAATCACACAGGCTATGAAGCTGAGATGAAAAGACACAACCATGCGTTGGAACAGTTAGCCAGTGCGAAAGAAGTGTGGTATGAGAATGAGGTCGCCAAGAAAGATAAGATCCAGCGTTTACGACAACGGCTCTCTGACGCTAATGCTGACATCAACGACACAAACCATGCGTTGGAAGAACTTAGAAGCGTAATGACCATTCACTACAGCGGACGAGTGTTCACCAAGAGTCCGAAGATTGCGGATTACTACCAACCGAGTGCGGAAATGAAGGAATACCAATTATTGTTTGTTAGCGCGCTAGGTTTGGGTAGTGGAATGGCGGTGTGGGTACTAGTTCGGTGAAAAAAATGTTGGAGTAGTATAAGCGATGGACAAACTTATGAGGCAGATGAGTTATGGCTTGACAATTGACGAGATCGCGAATGAGACGCAAACTGAGTGTGGAGACACCCCCAGGCTTTACTACTGCTCGGATTGTGACGTTGTGAAAAACATGACTGACTGCGGTGGGTACGCGTGTCCAAAGTGTGGCGACATCGAATGGGGCTACATTCAGAGTTATGGTGACATGAGACTCACGCGACTAAAAAGCGTTCACAAACGGTCTTGGTGGATGGGGAGGAGACTACGGAATGTTGTGAAGGGTGAGCACCTTGAGTTGATAAAAGAGGACTTCCTGAAAGTTGTCAATGTGCTGCACTCATACAATTTGATAAAGGGTAGAAATGTCAGCAGATATGGATACTACATTATTAGGTTGTGTCATAGAAGACAACTCGAGACACTCAAGAAGGTGCTCGACCTCAAAGACGGGAGGGTGAAAGACTTGTTTGACAACAATCTGTTTGGGGTGGTGTACCCAAAGCTGGGATGGTGTGAAAGTGGTGATATTTATTACAATGAGTGGGCTAAGAAAAAAAGTGTAGTGTAAGTATAAGCCAATGAGTCAGACTGTGAAAAACCCACTGACAAAAAGACGGGCGCATAAGACGAGTGCAGCCGTTGTCAACTCACTAACAGATGAAGCGACCAACGTTCACGGCTTCTTTAGAGATCAAGAGGGACAACCTGTAGTCGAAGACCTCGCACCGTCAACGCATCCGTTGGATCGAGCACTGAGAGGGTTCACAAGGTCCTATGGAGTCGAAGTAATTGACGACAGAGACATCAACCAGGTAAACGCTAGTAGAAGTGCTGTCACTAACCTTTTGAGACGTGAGCTGGGTGAGACCAACGGAATGAAAGTGGTAGAGACAGTCAAGGTCACTTTTGAGAAAGTTTTAGAGCGTGATAAGACCACATACAAAACTGCCTACTTTAACAGCGAAACGTTCGTCGTCATTAACGAGCATGACATCGAGGGTGTCGCCAATCGTGGGTCGGAGCAGATTTTGACGCGGATAGCTGGGTGGTTATCTGAGGGGTCTGGATGGACTATTGACAAAATAGATGCACACTACGTTAATGTCGCTATTTACAGACCTTTGCGTGGGAGTAGCTACATTGCATTGCCAAAGGAGCTGTGCAACAGTATGAAGGGCTTGGTAAACGTAAATAATGGGGATGACAACGAGTGCTTTAGATGGTGTCACCTAGCACATAAGTTTCCCGTTGGAAAAAACTCTGATAGAACGTCAAAGTACGTCAGACATGTCAGTGAGTTGAATTACGATGGAGTCGACTTCCCAGTCACACTCAAAGATTACAACAAGATCGAAAAGGCTAACGAAATTAGCATCAATGTTTTTGGGTACGAAAATAAGCAGCCATTCCCTGTGTACGTTTCTAAGGAAGCGTACCCTGACCATATGGACCTACTGTTGATAACTAACGATGTGGGCAACAAGCATTATGTGTATATTCGTGACTTCAACAAATTCATGCACCGGCAGACAAAGCACGAGGCGAGAAAGCACTTTTGTAGGTATTGTTTGCAGTGTTTTACCCGAGCGGACGTGCTCGAACGTCATGTGGAAGTATGTTTGGTCATTAATGGGAAGCAAGCTATTAAAATGCCGCAAAAAGGTGCGAGAGTGAAATACGAGAATTTTAGCAGACAATTAAATGTACCATTTGTGGTGTACGCAGATTTCGAGGCTATCACACAGAAGGTGCACACAGCGACACCATCAAGCGAGCGTAGCTACACAAATGCCTACCAGAGGCACGTTGACTGTGGTTATGGGTATAAATTGGTTTGTTGCTACGACGACGAGTATAGTAAGCCAGTGAAAGTGTATCGCGGTGAAAATGCAGTTAACAAGTTCATTGGGGAGATGTTAGAAATTGTTGAATATTGTAAAAAGACATCTGAGAGTCACTTTAACAAAGAAATGATACTAACTAATGTCGATAAGAAGAACTTTGACGAGGCTAAAAGTTGTCATATTTGTAGTGTTGAGTACACTGGCGCTGACGTTAGAGTGAGAGACCACTGTCATGTCTCAGGTAAGTACAGAGGATCCGCACATCGTGAGTGTAATGTGAACTTTAAGTTGACTGATAAAATTCCTGTGATCTTTCATAACTTACGCGGCTACGATAGCCATTTCATTATGCAGGAGATTGGCAAGTTTGGTCAAGACATAAATGTGATACCGAACAACATGGAGAAGTACATGGCGTTCATGCTTGGGAAAAACTTGGTATTCTTGGACAGCTTTCAGTTCATGGGTAGTGGTCTAGACAACTTGGTGAGGAACCTACCAAGGGACGCTTTCAAATACACGTCAGAAGTGTTTCGTGATGAGGGGTTGGCACTTATGACAAGAAAGGGGGTCTATCCCTATGATTACATGGACTCCTTTGAAAAATTCGACGAAAGCGAGTTACCCTCCAAAAAGGACTTTTACAGCGTTCTGAATGACGAGCACATTACGGAAGAAATGCATGAGCGCGCTTGCAATGTGTGGGACTACTTCGACGTTGAAAACATGGGTGGGTATCACGACTTGTATTTGAAAAGTGATGTGCTCTTGCTTGCCGACGTTTTTGAGAACTTTAGAAAGACATGCCATCGTGAGTACAAATTAGACCCGTGTCATTATTTTACATCGCCCGGATTGGCTTGGGACGCCATGTTAAAGATGACTGGAGTGGAACTCGAATTATTGTCCGACATTGACATGTTCCAGTTCGTAGAAATGGGTATGCGTGGTGGTGTGAGCTACATATGCAACAGACATGGCGTGGCGAATAATAAGTACATGGAGGGGTACGATAAAGCGCGAGAGTCGAAGTATTTGATGTACCTTGACGCCAACAATTTGTACGGATGGGCAATGAGTCGAAGTCTACCTACGGGTGGCTTCAAGTGGTTGACTGAGAAAGAAATAAAAAAGGTTAATCTATGCGACTATCACAACAATAGCAAAAAGGGCTTACTGCTTGAAGTCGACTTGGAGTATCCAGCTCATTTGCATGACCTACACAACGATTACCCGGTGGCTCCTGAGAAGATGGAGATAACTGTTGACATGTTGTCGGAGTACTGCACGAAAATCAAAAATAAATTTAACGTGAGTGTTGGCGGCGTGAAGAAGTTGGTGACTAATTTGATGGACAAAAAAAAGTACGTGTGTCACTATAGAAATCTGCAGTTGTACACGGATCTTGGACTAAAAATCAAAAAGGTTCATAGGGTCCTACAGTTTGACCAGTCTAAGTGGTTGGGTAAGTACATCGACTTTAACACAGTCAAAAGAACTGCGGCTAAGAACGCTTTTGAGAAGGACTTCTTCAAGCTGATGAATAACAGTGTGTTCGGAAAAACGATGGAAAACTTGAGGAAGCGTGTGGACGTGAGATTAGTGACCACTGCGAAGAAATTTGAAAAGCTTGTCTCGAGGCCAACGTTTGTGTCTTGCAAGATATTTAGCGAGAACTTAGTCGCTGTCCATAAAGTTAAAGAAACGCTGACATTAAATAGACCCGCATATGTGGGTATGTGCATACTAGACTTGAGTAAAACGCTGATGTACGACTTTCACTATAATTATATCATGAAAAAGTACTCTAGCGACACCTGCAGATTACACTTCACCGACACTGACAGTCTGCTGTACACAATAAAAACTGACGACGTTTACTCTGACTTTATGATGGAGTGCGAAAAGTTTGACAACAGCGACTATCCCGATGACAGCCCATTCGCTTTTAAAGAAAACAAGAAAGTTATTGGGAAGATGAAAGACGAGTGCGCTGGAACGCCAATTATTGAGTTCGTTGGGTTGCGCAGTAAGATGTACAGCTATTTGAAAGAGGATGGGGGTGGTGGGAAAACTGCTAAAGGTATTAGAAAGAATATAATTAAAAAAGTGATCAGACACGAAGATTACAAAAGTGTGCTACTAGAGCAGAAACAATTGCGACACACAATGAAGACCATTAGAAGTGTCAAACATCAGCTCGGTAGCTATGAAATTAATAAAGTATCGCTATCCTGCTTCGACGATAAACGATACCTTTTAGAAAATGGCATTGACTCCTACGCATATGGTCACAAAAACATTGTAGTGAGAGACAGTGAGCAAACGGACTAACTTGGCAAAACAACCGGCTATTTGTTAGCCAATCAAAAGAGCACCATTTCGCTATCCATTTGGATAAACATCACCACTAGAATCATAATCTAGTGGTTTTTTTTTCGCGTGTGAATTAAGACAACAGTAGAACGTGTCGGTCAAACAAAAACGCGAAAATGATGAGACGACATAAAATTGTGAAAATGTTGAAACGACACTTTCTATTTTTTTAAATGTGACTGAAATGACACCAAATTTAGCAAAATCGTGATTTGGTATAAATTCAGTATTGTTTCGTGAGTCTCGCGCGTGTTTGACACTAATCTGTGGAGAGTGTGGGGAGGGGTGCGTTAAGCCTAATTAACGACTGCTGTAGTAGTATAGAACATGGCGGTGCGAGCTTATTCGACGTTATCCACAAGTGTGGGCACCGTGGCATCGCTAATTTTTGCGCTAAATCGCGATTTGGCGTAAAAATTAACGTTGCTATGGCACTCGCATTTGTGGTTGGCGTCGCTGAGCTCGCACCGCCATGTTCTATACTACTCGGGGGGGCAAAAGTGAATTTTTCGTATTCCCTCTATTTAGCTCCCCTTTCATTAAAGTAGTACTACTAAATTTTACCTATCGATATTTTTATGCATTTATATTTACGCATTTACGCATTTATTTATTTTTTACGCATATACAGTATATACTCGGTCGAAACGGTTTTGCGATTCGACGATGGCAAGTATTGTTTTCCTGACTCCGAATCTGGAGTTGTTACGTCCGCCATTAATTGATCATGTTCCTGACCAGCGTAACGAAGAGGCGCCAGATTCTCAACGCGAAGAATCCACATGGCTAATTCTTCAAATTTTTTGTGATATTCGCTAAAAGTGAACTTTGAATTTTCACCTTTTTATAAGATAGTACTTTAATAGGTAAATTGGAAGAAAAACTCGATTTTGTGGCAACCAGGAAGAAATCTGCGTTGCCTCTATATCAGAAAATCATCAGTACTAGTAACTCTATCTACTTGCCAAGTTTCATGCTTGTATCACGAAACGCACAATTCACCCCTTAACAGATACACTAAGTATGCGCTTACTATATACTTTTTTACAGGCAGCTCAAATGTCTAGTACCCTTTTTCAAATAAAACAGTCTCCTCAAGTCTTAGAAAAAGTGCTTGAAAACGTAGCTAAGGTAAGGTTCATTATTGTGTGCGTATTTTACAGTAGAAACCCACCTATACCTAATATTATTACCTACTCATATAGTGAATTAAAAACCTGCAGGCTAAAATTGATCATTTAGACCCCCCAACATATAAGAACCTGTTTTGCAACCTCGTACCCAGGGCGTTTTTAGGACGTTGAAAATGACACAGAAGAAAGGGAGCATAACTATTTTGGACTAGTTTTCTTACCAGCAACAAACACGTTTTCCTTCAAAAATTAGAACCTATAGTTAAGAACCTAAATAGCTACTCAATTTTTATACGCGGATTTTTACTGTATATATATGTTATTTACCGGCTGGGAGGTCCGTACTGGAAAAATATTTTCCCGAAGTCTCAGAAGCGGCCCGAGACCGAAGGTCGAGGGCCGCTTCTGAGACTGAGGGAAAATATTTTTCCAGTACGGACCGATCAAAACGGTAAATAAAATTATTTTTTTCGAGCAAAGTAAAAAAAAATTGCAATTTTTTGGCGCGAAAAGTTGCGAGAGGTGCGTACTGGTGTGATACGGACCTCGTACTCAGCCAATCAAAAGGCTCTATTTTAGTTACGGACCTGAGTTACGGACCTGAAAAAAAATTAACGAAGTTAAGTTCAATCTAATGTTAAATTGAATTTTCTTATATCTATTCTAACTTGCAATAACTAAAGGAATCATTTTATCTTTTCTTCAAGCATTACAAGAATGGTAAAGAACTTTGTCACGTTATCAGAATAATGTTACGCCGAAACTTTCAACAAAGACCGACTGCACTGTAAGGAAAGACTTGTTAATTAATTGGCAGTCAACTCGATGGTTAGTTTCTCACTCTGACACTCTCATACTTTGGCATTGATTTGTTGTTTTCCTCTCTATCTTTCACAGAGAGCTTTGCGAGTTACCGTATTTGAAAGAAAGTATGGCGTTAAGCAGTAATACTCAAAACAGCGGAAATGATGGTCAGTGAACTGAGAATTGGATATAATATGAAAAGGAGAAATAGGGGAACTTCAATGCCGTAGAATATCGAAAGTAACCGCCCCCCGAAAGTAACCGCCCCTCTTAAAGTAACCGCCGCCCCCTGAAAGTAGCAACTTCCGATGTCTATAACTATTGTATAAACTAGAAGTTACTATCGCAAGGAAAGTGCTCCCTCAAATTCAAGGTAGTTGTGATATTGTGCAAAATAGCACAAATAAGTGGCGGGCTTATTGAAGTCAACAGATGTAAGTCAACAGAATCAGATGTAAGTTGAACAGTTAATATTGAAGTCAACAGATGTTGCATGTTGCATAAAAATGCAGTTGAACATAAAGATACAATAGTTGTATAACATAGTTCTCTGTACAAGGCTTGCATAAAAAATGCAGTTAAATATGAACACAAAAAGTTGACATTATAGCAGTCGATAAACTAACAACTGCCAGAAGTTCAGCACTAAAGCAGAACACGTTATATGACGATTGACGAACGAGGCTCTTGACGAAATATCGTGGCCCTAGTAGCTAAAGAGATTTTATTTTGTTTGCATGCAGGCCGTTGGCGAGTTCTATCCGAACATTTGATTCAGATAGTTTCCGCATCCGGCGATTATACGAACATCTACGAGTTACGTCATAAAACGTCATAAATCTGTGGACATCCATGAAAAATCGAGCGTGATTTTAATGTAGATCGACTATACATAGTTCGGCGAAGAGGTCTGGGTACGAGACACAGCAACCCAAGTGAAGATTAAATTGTAACATCTGTTTAACAATTTATTTTGAATGGCATGGATTAAAACATGTATAAAACAGTAATATAAAAGATTGAGGAATTTCAGACAGTAGTTATAAGTTTGTTTTTGTCATCGTTCAGACGTCCTGTTCCATTTTTGTGTATCTGAATATTAGGTATCGAGTACGGTAAATTATTAGCATATTAGATAATAAGTAACAACTCTTATGTAATTTAATCGAAATAAAACAAAACTTTGAAACGTTGTGCAAAATGTACAGTAGTGGTTAAAACTTGGCCGATGCTACTGTAAAAATAACAACCCGAAAGTAAGCGCCCTCCGAAAGTAACCGCCCATCCGAAACTAGCTGCCCTTAGAGGTCACTAATTTCGAAAGTATAGCCATCCCGGCTACTTTCGAGATATTACGGAGTCGAAAAATACTTTTAAATACTTTTAAAATTAATGGACAATGTTTCGGACGATGTGTCCCTAATTCGTCAGGTCAGATGGACACATCGTCCGAAACTAATATACGTAAGTACTCTTACTTAAATATTTTTCTCCTATTTCTCCTTTTCATATTATATCCAGTTCTTTTGAGAACTTAGCAACTTTCATATTTATTCTTATAGTGACCTGAGAACAACGTCCTTAAACCCGCAGCATCTGTCTTCCCCTTTTTTACTCGAGATTATTTCTAAAGACGTTCAACCAAAAACGTCAAGTTCCCAAAGTCACGAAAAAATGCGTTTGCAATTTTGGTATTTTCAACAATTGTGATCGTGACTTTCGGAGGAAGTATCTTCTTTTGGCAGTTTAAAAAGCGTAAATGGATGTTAGTTAGTGAAACATTAACTGCATTTTTGAACGATGGGTTTTGTTTGCTTATTATGCTTGAATGTAATGCAACACGAAAAGTACTGATCATCTTTGCTTTCAAGTGATCGTCACTTTCGTGATTTCTTAGCAAACTCCTTTTTATTTATATATTTAATTTTTTTGAGGGAGTAATTATTTTCAGGGGCTCGTTACTTTGGAAGCTTTGTGGTAATAAAGATAATTTTGAGAAACAACTACAGTTGAACCCGACTTGGTGGTCACCCGCTTAATACGGACACCCGGCTAATACGGACACCCGGCTATTACGGACACCCGGCTATTACGGACACATGTTTCTTATTATCAATAGATCGTATGTGTTAATATATACATTGTTCTAGTGAATGTGGGAGAGCTTGGAGTAGACAGACGATACATGGACGATCGTCAAGCTCGTATCCTCAGAAAAATTATTCTGAGTCCCGGACAGGACTCTCTATATCTGTACCGATGGGCAACCTTTATAGATTAAAGATTTAGATTTAGATCTGAGTCTCGGTGCAGGGCTCAATGGTTAGAGCGTCTCACCACCAATCATTAGGTACAGGTTCGATTCCTGTCCGGGATCATTTTTCTGAGGATACGAGCTTGACTATCGTCCATGTATCGTCAATAGATCGTATATATGATTGACGTCATTTCTATGAACCCTGTTATTACGGACACCGGTTAATACGGACAGTTTTGCATGTCCTTTTGGTGTTCGTATCAACCGGGGTTCCATTCCCACAGGTGGAAAGAAAACAGGTGGAAAGAAAACCATTCCAGACTAAAAATAGATAACCTTGATATTTTACCAACCCTACACAATGGCGTCTTGTACCCACTTACTAATTTTTGTTTAATATCTTTCTTTACACAGTCTATGAGGAAAACGGTGAGATGATATTTTTTTCAATGTTTGAAGAATTTAGTTGGTATATTTCTCTTGTCGAATATATTTTTAAAGTTATGTTAATTTATGTTATTTTTTAGCAAAGTCAGTTCCAAAAGATAAGGGTATTGCTGGTGTTCTTGGTAGGTTTTTATTCGAGCAAAGGCTGGCCTGCTTTAAAGAAAGAAGCGCCTATGCCTATCGTGTAGTAATGCATATAGAAATTTGTTTAGGTGGAATTAAAAGGAAATAACATTTGTTGTTGAACACGTGTTTAAAGGGGCTATGTCACGATCTGCCTGGTTACTCAGCTAAGCGTACTTTTTGATTTTTGATTCGGAATCCAGAATCAAAGCGAAGCGAAAGCTAAACGATTTATTCGATTAGTATTTGTTATTTTCATGTTGGTGGGTTATTTTTGGACGAGTTATAAGTAAAGCGTAATGACAAGTTAATGTCTAATCGTGGTCGGAAACGAGAAGGAGCTGGAAGGCCACGATTGCCGTATACTATCTTGAACAAATTAGTGCCGGCTGAGTAACCAGACAAATCGTGACATAGCCCCTTTAAAGCCTGGTTCACACTAGCGACATAAGCATAAGAATAAGGCAAAACAAAAGGCAAAACAAAGGAATGAAGTCAAGCCTGCGACATAAGGAACGACGTAAGCATAAGAACATAGCCTGAGCATACATGTAAGTCAAGAGCAGAACAAAAGAGGAAAGAAAGAAAAATTCTCGTTGTTTTGTCTTCGTAAGTCTCAGAGGAAAAGTCATGCTTTGTTTTCGTTGCTTATGCTTATGTCACTAGTGTGAACCAGGCTTTACACGCGTCATTAATTCTTGTATACTTATATACTGTAGTCTTGCGTTATTCATGTACACTATACAAACAAACTAGTTATTTCCTTTTTTGCTGTGGCTGTTAATGATGTTTTTAACATTAAAATATGTGTTACAGCTGCTTGGTTTTGTGTAATCGCTGTTGAAGGTATTTATTTGCAACGGTGATTTTTGCCTGTTTTGTGTCTTTAGGTTATATAAAGGAAAACAAAGGTTCTTCTATTTGCTTGGTATGTCATACAACACAATATAAGGATTTAATTAATAGATAATTCACCGTTAAAATCAAATGTAGTTTAAACGCATGTGCAGGGATATGTTCTGGAAGCCCTTTTAGGAAAACGGTGCATCATGGGTAATCAGTGATTGCACGAGTCAACGATTTCTTCTCAATTTAGTTTTAATTGGACCGTTTTCGTTAAGACTCTTATACAGCAACTACAGTATATTTCTTGTCATCACTTGTCTTGACTAGAATCTAAAACAGTAGAAGGCACTCAGAGACTGCATACCTCCGCCACCAGGTTATTTATTGAAGACATTTTATTGGGTAAATTTAGCACATGATATTTAAGATTGGTCCTGGTGCATGACCATGACCACACTTTTTCATATACAATAAAATATTGTTGTTGTTCAATGTACGATCTACATGTCTATAAACTTCTTTTACAAGAGTGAATAAAATGCTTCATTGCACTCATTTCTACTCAAATATCATGCCAAATTATATGTTGTTCCTTAGTCCATGAGCGCACTTTTGTATAAACAATGGAACTGACAAGTCCATTGTTTTTTGCGAATTCAGCTTTTTTAATGTTTACAAAATAATATAAGGATAATGAGCGCAATCAAGCATTTTCATTCGTTTCTTCCACTCGGAGAAGCTTTTTTATCAATATTTCATCCAATTGTCATCCAAATTGAACCAAAATTTAATGGATTGGTCCTTGCTATATGATAATCCCTTCTACAAACTACATATATCCTGCTTACAGAGGCGGAGGTAATTATTAGGGAACTTAAGATCTACGACGGCAACCTACTGTAGGACGGCGACGTCGTTCAAACAAAATAATCTTTATGCGAAACAAAAATATGAATAATTTTTATTCCCAAGAGTAATCTCGACGCCGTCCTCGTTCTGTTTACAACGCCACTGAGAACATTATATGGAAAGCGATTATAGAAGAAATATGGAAGCGTTTTGTTGATCATAAAACAAGCTTTGAGTGTCAAATACGCTAGTCAATCGATCGTGGTTTCATTCAAATGCTAAAATGTGTATTGCTTTTACTGCCGTCGCCGTCCTAGGTTGCCGTCGTAGATCTTAAGTTCCCTAATTCTACCCTAGACGAGGGAAATTTACTTAAAGGGGCAGTATTAAGATCATCAGTTTAACTGACCTTGACGACGGATGTATAAGTCTTTTACGAATTTGAATTGCTTCTCCAAGAAATTTACGGTTTGCGGTAATACGTTTATAATAATTTCATGTTGCGAGGGCTCGAAATATTAAGATTAGTATTAGGGTTGGGGTTATGGTTAGGATTAGGATCTTTCGTAACATAGAATAATTAAATGTTTTTTTATTTTCATTTTCGTGTACCCGATAGTCATTACTACATTAGACAGCTAAAATCGCACACGATTTCGGATCATACTGCCCCTTTAATTATATTAAACATCAACAAGAAAGTCAAATTATTGATCACGTTCTGAAAGCAATTAAGTACTGTACTTGATTGATATACTTACTGACATCATACACAACATGCCCACCTATAGAAAAATGAGAAAGTAAAAATACATTTCTGTAGTAGAATAAATCCTGCTAGATATACTGCGGAGCTTTTCCTCTTTCTATATGTGTACATATATGTATAATGTATGTGTAGTGCTTATAATGCTTAACTTTTGTAACAGATTGAAGCTTTAAATTATCTCACAACGTTGACAGCAAAAGGAGGTATATACATTATTTGTTACGATAAGTGCTAATTCTTTATGGCTACTTTTATCTGTGAGTCTCAATATTTCTGTAATTTTTCTTCGTAGGTTAGGCGATATTTTTAGGTAGATTAATTTACGGTGGCGTACAGTCCGTTCTGCACATTGCATGTGTGAGGTTTTGTCTACATCGTTTGTTCACATGAAAATATAGTTATACTTACACGAATTAGCGTAACGTACAGTAAGTTACAAAGGTTCGTCTGCACACTCAGTTAAGGGGGCAAGCTACCTTAAATGTTATGTTCGCAAACCCATGATGTAATAATGGCTCTATCTTATTATGGTTAAATGTATAATGCAACACGCTATATATCATTTTAATGCTTATAACATGCTCTAAACAAATAGCATTACAGATTTCATCACAGGCATGTAAAAACCCTGCAAAGCTGAAAACCATCTTTGGATGCTATCCAGTCAAAAACTAAGCAGCAAGAATTGGTAATTTTTACTTGTAAAATAGATTACATCCCAGTCAACAAATTAATGGAGATTTTGGTGTTACACTGCATGGCAATAAATGCCATAGCAACAAATATTAAGCGAGGATCTTATTTGTTAATACCAAATTCGGTATAGAACACTCAATTTTTATCACAGTGTAAAAAGCTTCCATTAATTTGTTGACTGGGATGTAATCTATTTGACAAGTTAAATGACCAATTCTTGATGCTTAGTTTTTGACTAGATAGCATCCAAAGATGGTTTTCAGCTTTGCAGGTTTTTTTTGCATTTATGTTTTTTCCTGGGAGGGCATCTGTAATGCTATTTGTTTAGACCATGTTATAAGCTTTAAAATTATATATACAGGTAACATGTTGCATATACATTTAACCATAATAAGATAGAGCCATTATTACATCATAGGTTCGCGAACATAACATTTAAGGTAGCTTGCCCCCTTAAATAATAAATATGGATGAGGCTGAGAGTTTTAGATAATTCGAACATCGAACAAGACGAAATTGAACAGGCGCAAATTCCAAGCACGCCTTCCAATTCTTTGTAAGTTTTCAAGTGAAGATCCTTTCCCAAGTCTCCCCATCTCGCAAAATATTTGAATAGAGAGACTTTTATTGCGTTTCTTTCTGCATAGAATGTTTTCTTCTATCGGCCACCAATTCATTAACGGTAATAAAAGAATGGCGCAACAAACCACTATCTTTGAGAATAGAATCGGATCTAGTTTACATTGTTTGACATGAATTGAATTGATTTATTTGCCATTAATATACAGTAATTCTATTTACAAGCTGTCAATACAGATGGCGAGGAGACCTCATGAAACCACTAGGCTTATCTAGTGAGGTCACCTCACACTGTAAATTTCAAGGAGTCGATTACACCCCAAAAGAGCCATTCCGTCACCATTTTTTGAGACAGAATAACTCCTCTGCAGCTGTGTCGATTCCCTGAAATTTACAGTGTATGCATAAATGCAATATTTTACTTAATTAAAGTGCCTATCCGGGGTTTGGGGATTTTACATATTCGTGATCTTTGGGTTCTACCAAAAAGAAATGTAATATATCTTGTCGTTCGAAAATTTCATCTTCATGCCTATTTTCCCTGCTAAAGTTGATTTACTATTCACAGGAAATGACGTCAAAGCAGGGACACGCGAAGTCATTGCACACCAATTCAACAGTGAAATACAAAGAAAGTTTGGCTCTGAACTTTAAACACACCTGTTTAGACAAAATTCGCTCAATTCCCAAACTTTCTTTCTATTTCACTGCTGAATCGATGTGCAATGTTTTTGCGTGTCCCTGCGTTGACGTCATTTCCTGTGAATAGTAAATAACTTTAGCATGGGATAAAAGGTATGAAGATGAAATTTTCGCACGACAAGATATTTTACAATTCTTCTCAAGAGATTCCAAAGATCACAAATATGTAAAATCCCCAAACCCCGGATGCGCACTTAAAGCGTTTTACATGTGCGGCGTAAAATTTATCTTAACAGAAATTCTATCATATGTTTCTTAAAAATAGAAAGACTGGATGAATCTTAATCTTCTGAATCTATACACATGCGCAAAACGAACTGTAGCTCACCTTAGCTTGGTGTTAATAACTGTGCATTCAATGTTTTATTTATATTTATTTACACAGATATTTCTCTGAACGAAACCACTAAAACCAGCATTTGTCAAATGATGAAAGACAACCTTGATGTGCTGGACATTCAAATCAAGGCTTGCCAACTCCTCATCAATATTGTGCCAACAAGTAAATATAAATTATTGTTTTTTCCTTGTAAAATGTTTCAAACTAGCAAAATAATAATAACAATAATAATTTTGTCTAAATATTTTACATGCAAGCCATAGGTTAATTAATGATAGAAATTTGTTCAATATAGAATAGTTATTATTACATAAAATTTGCTATCCGTGTGTTATAATTGCTGTCCGTGTATAATAATAATAATAACAATAATAATTGGCAAGTGCTAGTAACCCAAAGCCATCGAAAGGATAGATGGGGTTCTTCAGCCTTGGTTGGCAACCCGTCTAGGAGAAGGACTCCGAATTCAAATCCCCCATCTATTCGGATTAAATATAGACCCATGCTACGATGTTTACCGTGTCAAGAGCTGGATGCCTGATGGGTAACAACAGTTGTGCACGGTTTCCTGCTCAAAGTGGCGACCCTGAGCAGCAACAAGCCTTATCCTATGTGTCAGACAACGTAGGACGAACTACATCCCCTGGCGCCCACTACCCTCTTATAATGAGTGAATAATGTCCAATAATAATTTAAAGAATGACGGTGTAAATGAGACCAGAACCTCGTGTGAAGGTCACACGCCCGGAAGGTGTCCTGTGGCACAGCTGCGCTGGTGCGACAGTCACCATATCATTGCTGCAAACGTTAGATTGAAATGGTTAAAGGAAGTTAATGTAGTAGTCATGGGAATGTTACTACAATTCTATCTAAGTAGACCATTTACAGAAGAAGGAGTGCCGATCCGTGGATATCGGCAAAGAATGCACAGAATTTGGCAAGAAAGAGGGATATTCCCGGTAACAGAGCAACGGTTATGTGACTAGGCAAAGACAATTAGGAAAAGTGAGTGGCTGGCTAACATCAGTTGAACTAGACGAAATACGGAAACGTGTGCTACAGGACGAAGCAGGATGAGGTGGTTCAAAATTCAGATTTATCGAGATGAAAGGGAAGGAGAGAGTAATGACATGAGAAGTCCAAGCGGGGATAACAATGAGTATGCCATGGATGGGGACAACATGGATGTGAAGAATGTCGAGTATCCGATGATGTTGCGCCAGTTTCAGTAGAGGAAAAGGAAATTGTTGCAAGGATAGTAGAATTGATGAACATGAATGTCTCAGAAAGTAGTTGTGATCTGAAGAAAGTGATAAGAAAGTGATAAGTAAGAAGAAAGTCTTAGAAGAGTGATGGAGAGTCTTAGAAGAAACAAGAGGGGCGAACATGGTATTGAAATATATAAAAACGGACATGAACATCACCGAAACAAACAGATTACTGAAAGCTGTAGGTATATATGGCAGATATGGGATATAGAACGAAAGAAGCGAAAAGAGGGATGTTGAACCATGGTGGAAGAGAAAGATCGAGAATGATATCAAGCAACTAAATATATATATAGGAATATTAAAATGTAAGGAAGAGGGGAGTTGAGACGAGAAGGCATAAGTACAAGCCATTGGAGAGAAAATATAAGATCAACGGAAAAGGTTTGTCAGTTGTAGAAAACGAAAGAAAGCGAAACTAAACAGATATGAACTAAGAATCAAGCAGTATAGACCGAACCGACTGTTTAATGTGGACTAGAAGAGATTTTAAGAAGAACTGATTGGTAAGAATAGGCAGGAGAAGGTCACCCCGGTTGCAGAAGAAAGCAAGACGTTTTCGGAAAGTATTTGGAACACTCCTATGAGGGTCAAAATGAAGAGGCAGAATGGATAAAGGAATTAGGGGAAGATATATATGTCATACCCCGATCAAGAGGACATACATATCAACAAAGAGAAAGTAGAGTTGTAGTGCCGAAAGATGCCGAACTGGAAAGCGCCAGGTCATGATGGAGCACAATGATTTTGGATCAACACCAAAGGATAGCGGAACAAATGGAAAGGTCTTGAACGGAGAAGTAGAAACCCCTGACCAGTAGAAGAACGGTGCTATGCCTAAAGAATCCAGCGAATGGTATAATGCTGTGGATAACTTTAGACCCATATCGTGCCAATCATTAATGTGGAAGTTTATGAACGGAATCATAGCTGGAAGCATTTACAGTTTTCTGGAGAGCAATGAGGTTCTCTCAAACGAGCAAAAAGGGCGTAAAAGGAAATGTTGAGGAACTAAAGACAAGATGGATTTAAAGGACTGTAAGAGAAGGCACACCAATTAGCAATGGCCTGGATAGACTACCAAAAGGCATATGATATGGATTGCTGAGTGTTTGGGATTGCTAACAACATGCGGAACGAGTTTGGGTTATGTGAGAATCAGGAGAGGAATATTTCACGGAGACAGTTTGTCGCCAATACTTTTTGTGCTATGCGTAACACCTTTAAGTCTTTTACAAAGGAAAGTTAAAGCGGGTTATGAATTTAAATGTAAACATCAAAAGATAAAGATCAACCACTTATTGTTTATAGACGATCTCAAGCTCCATGGCGAAAATGAAGCCCAAATTGACTCTTCAGTGAAGACTGTGTATTTATTTAGCGAAGACATTGGGATGGAATTTGGAATCAAGAAGTGTGGAGTACCGATAGTGAAAAGAGGAATGACTGTTAAGTACGAAGGAGTAGTACTACCAAATGGAGATGTGATGGAAGCAATTGTAGCTAATGGCTATAAATACTTGGGAATTCTAGAGATGGACAGGAGGTGATGGAAGAAGAAATGAGAATGACATTCACGAAAGAGTATTTGAGAAGACTGAGACTGGTCGTAAAGTCTAAGCTCAATGGAAGAAACATGATACAAGCAATAAATACATGGGCAATTACACCACTCAGATATGGTGCAGGTGCATATATAGTAAGTTGGAAAAACGCGGAAGTACCGGGATTGGATAGAAAGACGAGGAAATTGCTGACTTTACACGGTGTTTTCCATCCTAAGAGTGATGTGGATAGGCTGTACTTACAATACCAAGAGGAAAAGGCGAGCGAGTTCCCTGCGCAGGCTTAAAGTGCCACTACGATGAAAATTCACCCCCGTCTTTTAGATTTTCTTTAGCATAGAATAGTAGTATTTCAGGGTCGAAAGTGATCATCGATGTAAAAAAAACTAAAAAAATGGTATTTTGAAGTCAGTATTTTGAGCTCTGAAATCACTATTATTTAGGCCACCATTACTAAAAACGTGTTCCAACTGAGCCCGCAATTTCAAAAGGTAATATTGTTTCTGACGTCAGATTCTAAATGCTACGCCTGAATTTCAGTCGAGGTTGTTTTTTTCGAGAAGTAAATGAAATGTTCAGCCTTTCAGATGAAGAATTTGAAAAAACGACCTTGATTTACTTGAAGAATTAGCCATGTGGAGTCTTCGCGTTGAGAATCTGACGTCACTTCGTTACGCTGGTCAGGAACATGAACGATTAATGGCGGACATAACAACTCCAGATTCGGAGTCAGAAAAATAATACTTGCCATCGTCGAATCGCAAAACGGTTTCGACCGAGTAATATTTAGAAGCTCTGCTTTATAAATACGTAAAAATATCGATAGGTAAAAATTTGATCGTAGTACCACTTTAAGTAGCCCGAGTTAACGCCTAGTGGACGTTATGTTTATAATGATTTTTTTTCATTTTTAGAGCATGAGTTCCACTTGCGAGAGACCATTGTTTGTTTAAGTTCATAATTGACTACCACCCACACCCCATAAAGTCCCACAGCTTAAGCATCACTAATTTCCCATTCCCTATTATTATTCTAATTCTTAGTTGCTGAAAAAGATGTATTGTATACAGCGCCAATGATATTTCCAGTCCTTTTGGCTATGAGGGTAATTATGCGAACATGTTCACTACTATTTATTGTCATGTTTCAATACTCTGCATGTGTCATTATGTATACAAAATCAATGATCTCCTAACTTAATCAAACAGTGTAGTGTAGGAACGATGTGTTTAATATATATGATTCAATTTAACTTATGAATGAATGCATGCTAAGTTCTCGCTAAATTCTCGAAGCATAAAACAAGAATTGTCGTGTTTCATGAAATAATGGTGAATTTTAGGTAATTATTAGTTGATATTTATATTGTAAAATCATTATTCAAATAATAGCATTTTACTGTTCAAGATTTCATATGTGATATTAATTTGATACCTTAGTATAAAATATTAGAAATCAATGACCCAAATCAAGCTTGGCTTTTGTGGAAATCACAATTCCTAAAGGTTGCTAATGTTCATGCACCATTAAAGTGCCCCTAACCTCAAAATTGTTTATTGTCTTATTTAGAAGAACTTTCATAATGATAAAGTAACTTATTTTGAAGATTTTCACACATGCATAATGAGTTATCAGAGAATGTTATATATCTTTGCGTTCATGCTGAAATAAAAACACTAAAGTGTGAATAACACGTCAGTGTGCGTTTCTCCCCCAACACCAAACGTCTTGATTTTAAAGAATTTCGTTCGAGAATGAAAAATATCTCCAATAACTCAATATGCATGTCTGACGAAATTCCAGACATTTGCATATCAAACAAACTGATATATCTCAAAAAGAAAGCAAAGAAACGAAAATCTTCAAAAGAAGTTACTTTATCATTTTAAAAGTTCTTCCAAACAAGACAATAAAACATTTTGAGGTTATGGCAGGGCACTTTAAGAAAAGAAGAATTATAAATTATACCACACCGTGGATCACACCTGACGTGAAAGGATGTGCAGGTCGTCTAAAACGAATAGCGATTATTACGAATGATACTCTGACATGGAATAATTACAAAGAGCTAAAAAATCAAGTTAACTATATGATTAAGGCAAGTAAAACTGAATACTATAATAATTTTTTCCTGAATATTATGGTCAAATTCATAAAACCTGGAAAGGCATCAATTCAAGGAAAAAGGAATTGTAACAATGAGATCAGTGATCCGATAAAGGTCTATAATGTCTTTAACAAATACTTTATTATATAGACTATTTCGTATTACCTTATATGCAAATGTTTTCCGGGACGAGACGGTTGGGACAGTGAGTCACTTAAATTATTAATATTTTCAATCGTTATATAGACTGTATAAATTATTCCTTTATAGTTTCATATTAAAAATTTATTTTTTACCATGATTACTTTTCTATTATTACTCGTGTCTATACTGTAATGATGTCATATGGTTATGTGACGTCACTTGTATATAGTTAGCATTCGATACGTTATTAAAGTCAGTATTGATCTAACCACTCGAAGAGCCTGTCTCGCGTTAACTTAGAACATTACATTGGCGACGAGGATTAAAACGATCCCACCAAGTTATGGCCTCATCCTTACCACCATTCCCCGCGTTTAATGTTGATGACGACCCTACCGCGACCGGTCAACGATGGGACAAATGGAAAAAAACGTTTTGAGAATTTTCTTCTCGCTATGGACATCGATGACGATACACGCAAACGTGCACTTCTATTGCACTACATTGGACCGTCAGCGTTCGACATATTCGAAACTTTAACGGACACAGGTGACGCAAAAGATTACAAAAAAGCCATGGAAGGTCTTACAGAGCATTTTACACCGCAACGCAATGTTGACTACGAAACATACCTTTTCCGTCAAGCCCGACAGCAATCGAATGAAACGCTTGGTCAATTTGCCACCCGTCTACGCCAACTTGCGTCGACTTGTGAATTTACCTCTGTTGATAAAGAACTGAAATCACAAATCATCCTTAACTGCTCCTCATCTCAACTTCGCCGCCGCGCACTTCGTGAGTCATCGCTAACCCTCAAAGCCCTCCTCGATTTAGGTCGCACCATGGAACTGTCTGAAAAACAAGCGTCTGGTATTGAATCACACTCACTCACTCCCGATGACGAAGAACTGAACTACACTCGCGCGTCTCAGCGTTCTCAACTCAGTCAATCGCTCCCTGTTCATTTCCCACGTTCCCGACAAGTTTCTGGCCCATCATCTACGTGTGGGCACTGTGGTAATGCCTACCCCCATCAACAAGGTCAAGCCAGCTGTCCAGCGCGAGGTTGCCAATGCCGTTCGTGCGGGAAAATGCATCATTTTGCTCGTTGCTGTCGCTCTAAACCTATCAGACCCGCATTTTCCGACCGTCGTCCCCCCGTCCACCACCGCGTCACGATTCGACCCCTCCTCATTTCTCTCCACGTCCACCATCTCCGCGCGAGATTCGCCACGTTACTGACACTCAACAATACTCGCCATATAACGAGGAATATCTTTTCACGATAAACATTTCGCAAGTTCGTGATGTAAGCGCCCCGAAGGCTAAAGTCGTAATCGCAAATACAACACTTGAAGTGTTAATAGATACCGGCGCCAGTATTAACGTCATTGATGAAAAAGCTTATCATGCCATCACACAATCACCCCAGAACAAACAGCTCTCGCTTCGCCCCACAGCCACGAAAATCTACAGTTATGGTGGTACTTCACCTCTGCCAGTACTTGGCATATTTGACACTCATTTTGAATCGAAAACACGTACAACCCTTGCCATTGTCTACGTCATCGAGGGTACAAATGGTTGCCTATTAAGCTACAAGACCGCGAGTGAATTAGAACTTATCTCTGTCATCGCTCAAACCACCGCCGCTGTCGACACCTCAGCTTCCACTTCACCACTTAGCAACTCACAATTACGGTCTGAATATTCAGACCGTTTTGACGGTATTGGCAAGATGAAAAACGTTCAAGTTCATTTACATATTGATCCTTCCGTACCCCCTGTCACACATCCTCATCGGCGTATCCCGTTTCACCTTCGTAAACGGCTCGATGTAGAACTCGACAAACTCGAACGCCAAGGGATTATCGAACCAGTTGACGGCCCAACTCCTTGGGTTTCTCCTCTCGTTATTACACCAAAACCAAAGTCTCCTGGCGAGATTCGCCTCTGCGTCGATATGCGACAACCGAATCTTGCGATCCTTCGTGAACGCCATATTACCCCCACTATCGATGACCTCATCCATGATCTTACTGGTGCCACCGTTTTCTCGAAAATCGATTTGAACTCTGGTTATCATCAACTAGAACTCGCACCCGAAAGCCGTTATATCACGACATTTTCCACGCATAGAGGACTACGCCGTTACACACGATTAAACTTTGGCACATCGTCTGCTGCCGAAGTTTTTCAAAATGCAATCCAACAAGTTCTGAGTGGTATCGACGGTGCTCGTAATGTAAGCGATGACATCATCATCTTTGGCCGTACCCAAGTGGCACACGACAAGGCCCTTCGTGCTGTTTTCGACCGTTTACGCTCTAAGAACTTGACTTTAAATTCCAAAAAGTGTGAATTCAACAAACCCAGTATCGAGTTTTTTGGATATGTGTTTTCCGGAAATGGCGTCTCCCCAGACCCCAAGAAAGTCTCTGCCATCACCAGTGCCAGTCCCCCTACCACCGCCAGCGAAGTTCGCAGTTTTCTCGGCATGACCAACTACTGTTCCCGATTCATCCCTAATTATTCCACCATTACCGACCCACTCCGAGCACTCACCAAATCAAATCATCCGTGGACATGGACCTCCCGGCATCAAAACGCGTTCGACCACCTCAAACACCTTCTCACCAGCGACACCGTTCTTGCGTATTTCAATCCCCACCAAGAGGCAACCATCACTGTTGACGCCAGCCCTGTTGGTCTTGGTGCTATTCTCTCCCAAGACAACCGTGTTGTTGCCTATGCAAGTCGGTCACTGACCCCCGTGGAACAGCGTTATTCCCAAACCGAACGAGAAGCTCTCGGCGTACTTTTCGGTTGTGAACATTTCCGCCTTTACATTTATGGCGCGAAATTTTCAATCATCACTGATCACAAACCCCTTGAACGTATTTTCACCAATCCCGCCTCTCGTTCCAATGCCAGATTAGAACGCTGGGCTCTCAAGCTTCAACCATACAATTTTTCAATTTCCTATTCCCCTGGCAAAACCAATCCCGCCGATTATCTATCCCGTCACCCTCTCGCTACAACTCATCCCTCTACTGCATCAGAGCAAGCTGAAGAATACATTGCATTTCTGGCCCATCACACAACGCCGAAAGCCATGACCGTTGCTGAAGTAACACAAGCGACTCGAACCGATCCCACTCTGCAAGCTATCATCGATGCGATCCGCAACAACTCCTGGTCCTCCACTCTTGAGACCCCTGGTCCCCTTGTCAACACCCAGGACCTCAACGCTTTTTCTAAGATCCGTGACGAATTAAGTGTCTCTGACGCTCATGATCTTCTTCTTAGGTCTCATCGTCTTGTGCTACCACAAGCCCTTCGTCAACGTGCTCTCATTATCGCCCATGAAGGTCATCAGGGCATTACAAAAACCAAACAACTCCTCCGTGAAAAGATTTGGTTTCCCGGAATCGATGGAATGACGAAAAAGCTCCTTGACAATTGCCTCGCTTGTCAAGCAACCGTGATTCAACAGCCTTTTGAACCTCTTCGAATGACCGAACTACCTCAAGCTCCGTGGCAGTATCTCTCTGTTGATTTTTGTGGACCATTTCCCTCTGGAGATATGCTCTTTGTCGTTATCGACGAATACTCGCGCTACCCCGAAGTTGAACTTGTCACGCTCCACCGCTGCAAATACCGTCATTCCAAAACTTGACCGCATTTTGTCTACGCATGGTATTCCTGCAGAGATTAAGTCTGACAACGGACCCCCATTCCAAAGTTACTCCTTTGCGCAATTCGCACAGTATATGGGTTTCCGACACCGCAAGATCACTCCGGAGTGGCCGAAAGCAAATTCTGAATCCGAACGATTCATGAGAACAATTTCGAAAACACTACGTGCTGCCCACCTCGAAAACAAGAACTGGAAACAAGAATTGTTTCTTTTCCTCCGCAACTACCGTGCTACTCCCCATTCCACCACAGGAGTCTCCCCTGCCGAGCTTCTTTTTGGGCGCAAAATGACCGTTAAGTTACCTGAACTGGTTCCCACCGCACCCTCACGCTCATTATTCGCCGAAACCGATCTAAAAAAAAAAGAGAAGATGAAGACCTATGCTGACGCCGCGTCTAATGCAAAGCCCCACGCAATTAAAGTTGGTGACACTGTTCTCGTGCGTCAAAAACGGGTCAACAAACTATCCTCGCCCTACAACAGACAGCCCTACACCATCGTCAAGATCAAAGGTAGTATGATCACGGCACAAAACGCGACCAGCTATATCACAAGAAACAGCTCACAGTTTAAGAAAGTCAACATCACCAACCAACAACCAGATCAGATAGTGGACGATCCTCTCGATGATGATGAAATCAACGACCAACGTCACCAACCACCAGACCATCCTGTAGCAATAAGGCGATATCCCGCCAGAGAGAATAGGCGACCTCCAGAACGTTTGAACGTTGAATATGAACACTGACAGCTTGTTAAAAACTCAATATCATGTTTCCACTATGTTATGTTATGTACCTCTAGTTTATGTTACGTAGTTCTAATTCGTTTCATACATTTTAATGCCCGACGAACTCCAATCTAAAACAAGGGAGGGATGTAATGATGTCATATGGTTATGTGACGTCACTTGTATATAGTTAGCATTCGATACGTTATTAAAGTCAGTATTGATCTAACCACTCGAAGAGCCTGTCTCGCGTTAACTTAGAACATTACATATACCTGCATACATCACTGCGATGTATTTCTGTCCGCGTGTTCAATCTGATTACGGTCACTGTTAACGTCTCCTGCATATGCATACTTTGTCTTTTATCAACGTTGTTTCGACGTTGAACGTTCAACGTTATTTTTACGGACACAATCAGCAAACAGACCATACGCAGGATGTTAATGAGTGGGAGGTGAAATAAAGAAATATCCATGGGGATTAAATAAGACAAAGATCAATACAATGAAAATCTTTCATTGAGATCATGGGGATGAATGGTGCCATGGTCTCAATGAAAGATTTCCATTCAATTGATCTTTGTCTCAGTTAATTCCCATGGGTATTTTTTATTTCACCTCCCACTCATTAACATCCTTTTTGTGTGATTGTCGGTAAAAATATAAAATGACATATTTATAGACATTTTAGCTGTTTGTGAGCAAAGGTTCGTCTTACAGTCCATTTTATTAAAATGGCGGGAAAAATCCATGTTTTCCATCGAGTTATAGATACACGGCTTTCAGCCAATCAATCGCATCCTCAGACAATTTAGAGTCCCCTTTGGACTAGAGTCCCTCATGACGGGAACTCACATGGTTAACCATATGTGCTAGTTCGTTACCATATGTGCTTGTTCAGTCTCAACATGTCAAGTGTATTATTAAGTGCTTTATTTGTATATATTTGTATACAATGACGTAATTGCATAATGTATATGATGTATATTATATATCTTTTGATGTATATATATATATATATATACGAAACTTGTTGTTTGTTTACATTTATACAAATTAATACACGGTGGTTGTTACTGTAGACACATTGTATTTTTAGTATAATGAAGCAATCATCCACTAAAAACGTTTGGCTTCAATCGTTCAACCGTGCTGTGAAGTGCCCTTCCATGCATTGGAAGGGCTCATTTGTTAGCCGGTTTGAAGTTTGCCGAGTTTCCAGACCATGCTTTGATTGACTATGCTCTGGAGAACTAATTCGTTTGTTTTGACCTATTGATGAAGTTGATATGCATTTGAGAAAACCACTTCAACTTGTCAGTTACGCCTTCGATATGGATTGCGAGAAATTATGTGTAGGGGAAATACATGGGTTTTGCTTTGTTGAGTTATTAACTCGCAGACAATGATATTGCAGTATGTAGCAGCGAATTCATATACATTTTCTTTTAAATATTTTAGTCTCACGGACAGTCAGTAGAATTGCAAAAGGTCTGTTGTCAATTGATAATGGCGTTATCTGCTGACGGTAAGTCAATCTTGATGGTGAATCAGAATTACATCCTGATATCCCACTCGCACATATGGAATTACGTCACTCGTTTCCCGGATGTAGTGACATGGATTCTATGAGTGTTTTAGTTCCTGGTAAAATACCCTCGATCCATGCGGCTATGTTGTACAGTATGTTGTTGTTTTTCTTTTCGAAAACCATGTCCGATTTAACCAATAAGCTCAACAACTGGTCCAATAACGTATAATAACGAGAAAACACTGATCAATCCACCCAACGAATATCTAAAGCACATAATCCCGACAAATACGATCCTGACATCTCCGTGAATGACCACAAACTAGTGCGGATAAATCTTGTAATTTGTTCTGCGTCTTTAAGTGGGATGACCACACCTGAATTGTATACATCTTCCGAATGTTTACTACGAAAACATAAACATCTGGCTTCATATAAGCTTAGAAGGCTGTTGGTTGAAACGTTTATGATCGTGTTAAAATCTATGTAGACTATCTTTGTTAAGAATATTAAAGCCCAGCATAAAACACGTAGAAAAGGCATAATAAAATTTTAATTATATCTAACGTTTCGTTGTATACATCACAACATCTTCAGAGATAATAATTACAAAGTGCCATATATATTTACAACATTTCAAAAATTAGTCAATCAGAGAGAAGTGTTAAAAATAAAAGTTACAAGTGAGAAAAGGAACACAATAGACGCTAAGGAAGTGAGTAAAAAGATAAACAACACAAGATCTCAGACGCAAGGGAATTCTGTCTTTAAAAGGAAAGAGTGAAAACTCACTTTCTTAGCGTCTATTCAGTATTGTGTTCCTTTTCTCACTTGTAACTTTTATTTTTAACACTTTTTTCTGATTGACTAATTTTTGACATGTTGTAAATATATATATCTAGGCTTAGGCACTTTGTAATTATTATCTCTGAAGATGTTGTGATGTATACAACGAAACGTTAGATCTAATTAAAATGTTATTATACCTTTTCTACATGTTTTATGCTGGTCTTTAATATTCTTAACAAAGTTACGCTTCCCGCCTGGTCAATCTCTAGAGTAGACTATGTTTATTTCATCTATTACCCACTTCCGCTATTTCGATTACAATATCGAAACTTATTACGATTACCAAACAACAACTTTTCGACTCGAACACAAAGTTTAATTGACGATCAATTTGCGTGGTATGTATAATGCTACCTAAAAAAAGTTTATATATGTCAAAATAAGTCATCACTTATATCGAAAGTAACCTCGCTCTGCCATCTAAGTTCTGATAATTCACTGGTTATAGAACGTAAGACTACTTTTTAGACGGTACTCCGGTTTTTCCTGATTATTAACATCTTTACTAGTAAACGTGAACCTATAACCCGTAAATTTGTGAATTTCCATTTCCATGTATCATTAAAAAATGAGTGTAAACCGTAATGCATTGCGCGCTCACTCGGCCATTTCTTGAAGCACGAAATTTCCTTAGTGAACTAATCCGTAAATATCTTGTCAATATCCGTAAATATCTTGGACTTTTTTGTTGTTAAAGTTATCGGATGTGATGTCACAAGAGGCATTTTTTGTGGCAAGCAACAAAAGAAAACTGGTTTGGAATACCTCTTGTGACATCACATCCGGTAACTTTGACAGCGAAAAACTCCATGAAGATGAAATTTTCGGCTGACAATATATATTATGATTTTGCTAAGGAAGACCCAAATATTACGGATATGTAAAATCCCCAAACGTGAGATAGGCACTTTAATAATTTGACGATTGAATTAATAAACATGGCGGCGGTGCAATTTTCCCTTTCGTAAACGGTCGTTACCATCCCGAAGGGTCGTTACCATCCCAGCTCTCATAGAATGTTGGGTAAGCGGAGTGAAATTCCTCGTGGTCCCAAGGTTCCCGCACACTTTATTTCGCAGCTCCTCGTGTTCTTTCATAATATTGCTATCTAAAAAGCGAACAAGCATCTATATGGCGAGTTCTTTGAAAAAACAAATTCAAACAAACCCCGAAACAATCAAGAGGCAGACTGGGAGCTAGTCTATGAAACAGTGTGTAAGTTGTCTAACGTTTCGAGCGGCCCTTCGTCAGAGAGTGAAACGTAAAGTGAAATAATAAATGTATGATTATTTCACTCTCTTTATGTTTCACTCTTTGACGAAGGGCCTTCGCTCGAAACGTTAGACAACTTACACGCTATTTTGGCAGTATGCCAACCTTTTTATACATTTGGATTTGTATTTCTACACTGCCTACGCAGCACAACACGTTTTATCACCTATTGAAAAGCATGTTGAGTTATGACTAGTAAGTGACTTTGCACGAATTAACTTGTTCTATGGCAAATGCAGAAATGCTTAACTACATTTATGGTTATATTACGGTGGTCCATATATGCAATGCGCATATAATAGTTTCGGTCGACAAATATATTTTGTCGGTCGACAAATATATTTTGTCGGTCGACAAATATATTTTGTCAGTCAAATATATTTTGCCACCTGGCAGCATACGTTGTTGTTGCGATTGATATTTCGAAATCCCGAATAACGTCGTTTGCCTTTTGGAAAGTATCTACATATACATTGTGACTATCGATCACAAAATCGAATTTACTGTTCAAGGATTGAGGGTTTCCATGTATAATTTCTTCTGCATGAACGCTCTTCTCCTGACTGTAGTGTGTACTAAATACTAAATATTTACATATTTTGAATTTCACGACCAACATGTCACGACCACGAGGAATTTCACTCTGCCAGTTACCAAACATTCTAGTGTGTATAAAAAAAAACTGAACCCTTAGAAAACGGTCTTCTACTCCTGGGAAATTAAAAACACGGTCTTAATACACCTGGGAAATTAAGATAACTTGTAAACGTATGAAGGAGCATAACTGCAAAGAAACGTTAATATATTTAACATGTACCCTTCGGGATGGTAACGACCGTTTACGAAAGGGAAAATTGCGGCGGCGGTAGCACATTACTTTTGTGCTCAGCGATATTTTCTTTTAAAACTCTTGATACAGCTCCTAGTCTGGATTATGCTTAAAGGATTATTGCCAAGAAACTCTAACGATGAGTTTGATCACAAAAAATTCTATATTGGCAAATAATTGGCGACACCACGGATCCCTGAGAAGTTATCCACAATCGATCACAAACAAATCAATGCTTTACTGGAACATTATCGCCTCGAACTAAAGCAGTAATGGCTCTTAAGGTCCTACATTATTTTTCTGTTGCATCGCTAGCGATCCTTCTTTCTGGAGACGTCTCTCCTAACCCAGGATGGTGTGACTCAAGACTACAGAAGCCAGGCCTAAAGATCGCTCATCAAAACATACGAAGTCTTCCGAAACACCTCGTCGAACTTAAAATATTATTGCTGGACAATCCATTCGATGTCCTATGTTTAAACGAAACGTGGCTTAATAGTTCCTGGCGTGACGAAGAGCTAATGA
Source organism: Chrysogorgia sp. JL179-B06 (assembly GCA_035772405.1). Lineage (NCBI taxonomy): Eukaryota > Metazoa > Cnidaria > Anthozoa > Scleralcyonacea > Chrysogorgiidae > Chrysogorgia > Chrysogorgia sp. JL179-B06. The sequence continues at coordinate 719,582 of JAYKKM010000182.1, read as the reverse complement.
TTGAAGGCTATAATCTTATTAGAAAAGATCGCGAAGGTGAGCAAAGAGGTGGTGGAATTGCAATATATAAGTTGAAATTCATCGTTCGTCCCCGAACTGATATCGATTCAAATGGACTTGAAACTATATGGTTTGAACTTGCACTTCCAAATATGAGTAAACTGTTAATGTCTTCTCTCTACCGTCCACCTAATATTGAGAGTAAAGAGTTTAACCAGAAGCTTGAAAGTCTACTCGATTACATGTGCATAATAGTGAAGGGAGGGAGACCATTGTCTTAGGGGACTTGAACTATGATATTTCAGCCAAGAAACTTTTGTCTGGAACAAAGAACCTTTGCAAGTTATTTACTCTTTATCAATTTGAGCAACTAATACGAGACCCAACGAGAATTGTTGAACACTCCTCTACTCTTATAGACTTGGTTTTTACCACTGACAGTGAGAAAATTACTGATTCTGGCGTCTTACCGTGCTCTATGAGCGACCACACACTTGTCTATGTTATCAGACGGGCTAGAATTCCCAGAGCTGCTGGCAAAACCATCAACTGTCGAAGCTTCAAATTTTACTCTGCCAAAATGTTTGCTGCTGATTTGAAAATAGCCTCTTGGGACGAAATTGAAACCTCACTCACGGTTGATGAAACCTGGTTATCTTTTAAGAACACCTTTATCTGCATTGCTGATAAGCACGCTCCGAAGTGCGTAAAGAGAGTTCGTACCAAAACACTCCCTTGGGTAACGGATAAAATAAGAGCGTTAATCGTTCAACGAAACTTCCACCATGCACAAAAGGGCTCACAAATCTGGTTCGAATAATGAATGGCAAATTTATAGATCTCTTAGGAACAGAATAACAGCCTTCATTAGAGAAGAAAAGAAGCAATACTATTCCGGCTTAATTGAGGAAAATAAGAAAGATTCGGGAAAGCTATGGAAAGTCATAAAATCCGTAATCTCTATACTAATGGTTGTTCCAGTCAAATAGAATCTCTCGAAATAAATGGTGAAGATATATTATAGAGCCTCAGATGATATCCGCTAGATTTGGACAATTTTTAAAATTGATTATTGCAAGACTACGACAGACCTTACCGTCATGTCCATGTCTTGTTCCCAAGGCTCATTTAACAACTAGCCCGCTGCTGAATCTGAATTTCAAATTAACTTCCATTCCAGAGAACTTTGTTTACAAACAACTCAAAGCTTATCAACTCATGGGTTTGCTGATATTCCAGCCCGTATGCTTAAAGGACAGCGCCGAATTCTTAGCAAAGCTTCTCGCCATTCTGATGAACAGAACTATCGCCGAGGGGACTACACCAGCAGAATGGAAACACACCGTTATTACGCCTGTCTATAAAACCGGCCCGAAAACGGATCCATCTAATTACAGGCCTATATCTGTTCTCCTGGTGTTTTCCAAGATCCTTGAACGTGCGGTGCACCGTATGGTCTACGCTCACTTGCATGAACACAAGCTACTCTCTCAATTCTAGTCTGGTTTTCGGCCGCTGCACTCAACTACCACATGCCTTACTCATGTGACAAACACGTTGCTCTATCATATTGATAAAGGCCTGTATACTGGACCTCAGTAAAGCCTTCGATACTCTAGATCATCATATGATGTTAGACAAGTTATCTTCTTTTGGTTTTAACCTCTCTACCTTGCAATGGTTTAACTCTTATTTGATAAACCGTACTCAAAGTATATATGTTAATGGAGCTCTCTCCGAACCTCGAAAGATCATGTTTGGGGTCCATTGCTTTTTATAATGGACATGAACGACCTACCACAGATTGTTAAATGTTGTAGTATTGAACTTTACGCTGATGACACGCTTCTTTATTTTGCAAGTAATATAACATAAAGATTATAGCTATATAATACAACATAAAGTGTATAGCTATCTGGTTGATCCTAAATGTAAAGCAGTTAGGTTATATGCTATGGATTTCAGCAAAGTGTTTGATAGTGTCAGTCACGAACTACTTGCAGAGAAACTCAAGCTTTTGGATCTTAACCCCAATATTATAAATTGGTACTTGAGTTTTCTTGAAAATAGGCAACAGAGGCTTGTATGCAATGATTTTGTCGGTCAGTGGAAGCAAGTAAATAAGGGCACTACACAAGGTAGTGTAAGTGGTCCTTATCTTTTTAACATTTTCTTAAATGATCTTGAGATTAACTTAGGGAGTGGATCTGCTCTTATTAAATATGCGGATGATTCTAGTATTATAGTTCCTGTTTGGAATGATAATGATTGTTCCACGGAATTGGTAGGGAAGTTTCTCAGTTGGTCAGATAACAACCAGATGAAGAGAATCCTAGTAAATGCAAGGAAATAACGTTTCGTAAGAAATGCTGTGAGGAAAACGTTCCGGTGGTTTTCAATATACCTCAATGTAGGGAATTGAAGATACTAGGAGTGGGTTTTCAGGGAAATTGTAAATTTAAATCACACGTGCATAGCAAGTTAATTAAGGTTAATAAATGCATTTATGTACTCAGATCCTTACATAAGGAAGGTTATAACCAAAATGAAATAGATAATTTATTTAATAGCTTGGTCCTTCCTAACATCATCTATGCCCTAGTGGTTTATGGCACATCTAAAGCAGAGTTGAGTACTATACAGGTTTTTTTGGATCGTTGCTTTAAACGAAGATATGTGTCTAGGTTGGTAAATATTTATGAATTATTAGAAAAGCAGGATAGGCAGATTTTTACAAAGGCTAATTCCAACGAAGTGCATCATCTGAGAGAATTGATCCCCAAAACCAAGATTACTTCGTCCTAAGATCAACACAGAACGTTTTAAAAATCTTATGTTAATCGTTTAATTTTTAAATATGAAATTTCACTATAATTAATATTTCATCTATTTATAACATTACCTTGTACTTATTTTAATATATACATTTGTAACTTCGGGATATGTATTTTTATCGATTGATTGATACTATTGAATCACATTTGAGTTCCGACCTAGACCTTGTTATCAGCTGGCTTCACAAAAATTATTTAATCTTAAATCTTAGCAAAACTAAAATAATGTTAATTGCTACACACCAGAAACTCGGTACGATTGATAGTTTCACGATTCAAACTAATGACAATAACTTAGAGAGAGTAGATAAATTTAAATATTTAGGAGTGCTTATAGATCAAACTCTCTCCTGGACAAGTCGAGTCAACAGAACTACAAACAATGTTTAGCGGTTGGCCAAACTTACAGGCGCGGAGAGATTATTTGAAATGCATTTTAGTTTATAAAGCCCTGCATAAGATAGAACCAACCTATATCTACTATCTGAATTTCGACATGCTAGCCAAATTTACGATTACAACACTAGACATCGCGACCTTTTACGCTTGCCACTTGCCAGAACAACGAAGTATCAGAGCAGCTTTCGTTACAATGGCGCACGCACATTCAATGCTTTACCTGCTCGCATAAGATCCATACAGGAACTCCATTTTAATCTAAACGCCATTGTAAGTCATAAATATAATATCATGTCTCTGTAACTGTTTTCTGTACTTCTAGTTTGCATGTACTTTGTAATTACTTAATTTTACACAGGGCTCTGTTTAAACTAGCTTGTATATGTATAGCTAAATCAGATATCCCTGTGTAAATATTAATTAAACAAACAAACAAACAAACATTTATCTGCTCTTGTACTCGAGAAATAACGTTTTTATTCTCGTATTTTATGCTTCTGGACAGCTCAAAGTTGTTGCACAACAGGGTTTTCTTTTGAATTTTGACGTCATTGAGTGCAAGGAACAAAGGACAAGCACATTTAAATACTATTTATTTTTTGACTATAGCTTCCTTTTAATTAAAGTTTGTTTTCGGGTTAACACTTGCTGTAAAGTATTATGGTCTACTATGATGAAGGGTTAGATGAAGTACATATACTCCGTGCACATACATTTGTGATTCCATATACTAATTTTTGTAATTTTTTTTCAGAGTCTGCAGCCGAAGTGATTGGTAAACTCGGTGGTATTCAGGATGTACTTGCCGCACTAAGATTGTTTCCAAATGATGTTGAACTCGCTACCAGTGTTTGTGGTGCTATTTGGAGTCTCGCAGTTAACGGTAATAATAATAATAATAATAATAATAATAATAATAATAATAATAATAATAATAATAATAATAATAATAATAATAATAACAATAATATCAAAATATTTTACATTCAAGGTACTGATGATAAAATGTGTTCAATATAGAATAGTTATTATTTCTTAAAATTTGCTGTCCATATATTCAAACTATATTATGATAATTATTTACAATAAATTAATATAAAAATAATAATAATTTAAAACTAAAGTCCAATATATATAAGATTATCTAACCAACTAATAATAATAAAAATTTACAAAACTAATGAATTATTATAATAATGGAAACTTTATTTAAATCTTTTGTTATATATACAATTATAAATCTCGCTCAATGAGGTAATTTACAATTGACTACTTGAACCACAATAAACTATCAATTAAAGATTATACAAATGAAAATATGAATATATACGTCTATTTTAAAAGTTCATTAATTCAGGATTTGTCCATTCTTTGTTTCTACAGCAGAAAATATAATATGTTGTTCTAATGGCGATAGATGTTATTTTTTTAATGCAGTAGTTTTGATGTTTCTTATCAAGACCTACATCACTTAACATATTTAGAAAAGTAGAGCATTCTTTTGAGAAAATACCGAGAGAACTAATCGAGAGATTTACAAATTTTACATTTTTATATTGTTCTTTTTGTTGTCTAACAACGTCTATGTATTTGGCTTTTTTGCGTTCAACGTTGTTTTCGAGGTTTGATTCAAATCCGACAGTAAGTTCAAGGATATAGAGGTAGTCATCAGAAATAGATAAAAGCAAATCTGGACGATGCGTTTCACCAGTTATTATTGATGGACTTTTGTATCCGGGAAGATCAACGAAGAGATTAGAGTTGATGACAGGTTGTAGTGTTTTTGCGAGAAAGTTGAGGACAGAGTCGTGTCTCCATGTAAACCGTGGAAGGTACGAAGATAATAATAATAATAATGATAATAATAATGATAATAATAATGATAATAATAATGATAATAATACTTATTGTATATATACTGTTACTTATAAAAACTAATTACAGTTTCATTATTAGATAAACCTACTACATATATTACCACTATAAACAAAAAACTATTAATTTTAAAAAAGAAAAGTCTTAAGTGCTGACTTAAAATAGGTAATGAATTCCACAGTATTGGTGCGGCAATCGAGAATGTTCTGTCTCCATGAGTCACCGTTTTGGATTTTGGCTCAAGTAGCAGATTTCGGTTAGATGATCACGAGTAGGTTTATATTTAGTTAGCGAATCAGTAATATAAAAAGGTCCTGGCCATGTAAAGCTTTGAAAGTAATTATTAGTATCTTAAAAACAATTCTTGATCTCACTAGCAACCAGTGAAGGTTACGAAGCACATGGTAATGTAATGGTGAAGGTAATGTCAGTGTTTTCAACAAATACTATTCTCGCCATACGGTACTTGTACGTCAGTTTTTAGTTAAGCGTTGTCTACAAAATACTTCTTATCACAGAATACGTTACGAATGGTAATCATATTGTGTCTCTGTCTTGGCAATGGTAAAATATTGTAATTTGGAAAGGGTGCATAGAGTTAACGAGAAGATTCGTTAATATCTTGAAACCATTATTTAATTCGTATTTCGTTAAGCAATTCCAAAATATCAAAAATAGGACTGGATTGAGCTTTTTATTGTATCTGATGAGCTGATTTTGAAGCTTGCATATTTGCATAATGTAAATCAAACTGTGACGCTCGCAAATAGGTTTAGTGTCTGGCCAATATAGTTTCTTTGTTAACATTAAATGCATAAAATCTTGAACCTAATTTGACGTCTCATATTAGGCTTCTCTCACTGGATAATTAGAGCCAACGGCGGCCATTACTAAAGGTGAATTTCCACTTGCTACTTTTATCTCGCGATCTGGTACTTTGATTTCCATTTAAATCGCGCGATTTTAAGGCCGCCAAAATTGAATCGTAAACAAAATGGTATTCAACAAAATGGTACTTCACACTGATATTTTGTCAGGTTTTTTTCTTATTATTTTCCTTGAAAACACGAAGTGACGTGTTCCAGATGCGAGAATTGTCCTCGACCTCTTGAATAAATGTTTCCAGATCGAACGGAAGTGGATCTACCGCCTCTAGTGTTGGCAAAGCTGAAGGATCTTGAGAAGAGCATTCTGAAGATTCAATAAATAAACAGCTTCATCACCATTATCGTCGTTATTTCCTACAGGTATATTCTGACTCTGTTATAACTCATGATATGCACGGATCAACTCTTCGATGTTCAACGAGCATCAGCCATTTTGTTGGTGCAAGAATGCATTTACGATCGACAAAGTAGGAATCTTTCCAACTCTTTTTTAAGATCGCGCGAGTGCTAATTTGAGCCAGCGATCTGTCATTGAAAACTAAGGCGCATGCTCACAACCCTCAAACGATCGAAAAAAGTAGATCGTGAGATAAAAATAGCGAGTGGAAATTAAGCTTAAGGGTCCAATGTCGCAGTAAATCTGTAGGTAGGCCATGAATCGTTTTACCCAGTAATTTGAAAAATGTCTTCTGGTCCTCTTTATAGTAAAATTATTTTATTTTGTCGATGATATGAGCACATAATCCAACAAAAAACCTCATAGGATCCTCAGTTGGTCCCTTAGTAATGGCGAACTTCCGGCTTCATTTTCTGAACAATACTGTAGTTGCTCGATCCAGTCTTCTTTCGAGATCAGTGTTTACAACCGATCTACCTCGTAGCCAGGTCCCAGGGTATTTTCTCTTTGATGAAATTTTATGATGGAATTTTAAAGATATTCCACTGTTTCCACATCTTTCGAGAAAAACGTTATTGGTCCAAATTTTAAAACTCAATGGCAATATAAAATAACACATAGAAAAGAAGTAAAACATTGAGGTAGTGTTCCTTTATTAAAAATGTTATCAAAACGTATATTCTCCTCACTCTAGCTTCAATATGCGTATATGATAGCGTGAACATTTCGTCGCTTCTATCGAATTTTAGTGTAAATGTACTAGAATAGTCTAATGGAAATGCTGCAATCTGATTGGCTACTCTATTTACTATATGATTGTCGATATAGATATCGAGTACATAGTGGCGAGTGACGTGCAAGGCTTAGTTTTTCGTTAAAAAATCCTTAAAAAAATCCTTTGGTTCTCCACAGCTTTTACACAAGATTCCGAGTACCATTAATTTCGAATTTATGGGTAAAGAAAGTATACCCTTCAGAAACTGTAAATGATCTTGGGGTTACTTTAGATGTAATATATGAACAACGAGAGCGAGTGTTTCACCGGGATATCCAAACACGAGAAAATAATGGTGAAAACACGAGCGCGCAGCGCGAGTGTTTTTGTCCATTGTTTTCGAGTGTTTGGATATCCCAGTGGGACACGAGCTCGAGTTGTTTATATAGCTTCTGAAATGAATGGAGAGGTAAGAGAATGTTTTCGTTTGCTGATTTGAATAGAATTTCTAACGAAGGATATCGTAATTAGGAATTCTATTGAGATATTACACAATGCATAACTGAAGTGGGTTTTCCACGATGAATAGATAATGATAAATTAAATAGTGGAGTTGAGATGATTGTGATGCATGGTAGAGGGTTTTGTTTCTGCGAGTATTAAACTGGACAAGTGTGTGTTTACTGGCTGTAAACATTAGATTTGTGGTAGACGACAAAGAGTGAATAAAGGAATTTTGTGTGTGAATTTGTTTGCTGACTTGATTTTGCATACGTAATTAAGATATTTGATCCAAACACTAGTGTTTGGATCAAATATCTTAATTACGTATGCAGCTGAAATATTTTGTCTGGCGGTGTTTGACCGGGGTATCCAAACAGCATCATGTGACCGAATGCTTACATGCTATTGGTTTAATTACTCATGAATTATTAACGAATTTTAGAAGGAGTATTATCATTTGATGAACACGTGACACAATTGGTATCTAAATGTATGAACAAATTGTATCAAATAAACCGAGTAAAACATCTCTTCGATAGACCTATCCTGGTAAAGATAATCCAAATCTTAGTATTTAGTAAACTATTTTACTGCTCGAATGTATGGTCAACGACCAGCCAAGCAAACAAGAAAAAATTACAAGCAGTACAGAACTTCGCAGCTAGGTTTGTCACTGGCTTGAAAAAATACGACCATATTACTCCATCGCTGAAAGAGTTAAAATGGTTACCTATTGACCAAATTGTTTATACGTGATGCTATTATGGCATATAAATGCGTCAACAATATTGGACCTCGCTATTTATGTGACAAATTTGTAACAAGATCCGAAATATGTAATCAAGTAACCAAACAAGGAGATAACCTTCAAACTCCAAAATATAGAACAGCGATGGGTCAACGGTCCTTTTTATATCGTGCAACAACAATTTGGAATTCCTTAAGTACAGATCTAAAAACATTATCATCAGTATTTAGTTTTAAACGAGCTTTGAAAAAAGAACTTCTTTTTAACTTCTTAAATGAATACATTATTTTATTATAAATTTTTATATCCTGTTATAGGCAACAGAGTATATTATTGTTAATTATTATAATATTACTATTGTTGTATATTATTATATTACTTTTTATAATCAATGTATTAAAATATGTATATAGATTAATATGTAAATTAGTGCTGAAAAGCCCCTTTGGGGAGCAACTAATAAATATGTATGTATGTATGTATATGTCTCGAAACAATTTTGAAGAAATAACGCATATAAGTCAGTATTCGCTTCTTACCATCAGGCGATTGTTTGCTCGGGTATAATTTCTGAGTTCTGATTGGCTGACTGGCCAGTAGGGGAGTGGATGCGTGGGGGCTAGGGATGGAGAAAATTTTGGCGGGGGGTTAGGGTTAGAAAAAATATTAGGCGGCGGGTTAGGGTTAGGATCTTTGTTGTGTTGGGTTGGGTTCTAACATTGAATTCACGATTATCCTTAATTCTGAGCGATTTCAAAATTAAGGATAATCGTGAATCTCAGGTGAGAGGATAACCTGACCAGACAGAGTTTATTCGTTCCAGTCCCTCTCTGAATCAACATTTTGATGTATGGTTTCTAAAACATGACGATTTTTTTTCAAAATGGCGACTATATTATTAAAAAAATCGTCGAAAAGGCTCAAAAACTTAGCATAAAGACATTGTATAAATCAGATTTCTCTCAAGATAGTAGGAAGTTGTTGATCGTATAATTATTTGTATTTTTACGTCCGTTTTGATCGTTACTGTGTTTTTGAAAGCTGTCAAGCGTGAAGAAAACATCGAGCATTGGATTTACAAATTATATCTAACACAGTTCAAACTGTCTGTTTAAAATTTCTCAATTGAACATTCAGTTCAAGCCTGTAATTATACTAAAACAATTAGTCACCTCAGTCTCGGCGATTATCGTTATAAAATATTCACCGAATGTTTAATCACAGCTCGACTTCAGTGACTAATTGTTAAATAGAAATTTCTAGCGCATACGGCTTTTACTCAGGGTGCAGGTTTTCGACATGATATTTTTTTAAATGCTTCGCAGGAGCTCGTTTCATAGCTACAGTATCACAATTCTTGCAATGCTATTTTGTAACATGATTTTAAGTTTTTCTTCTGAAGCAGTAAAACGATTTTCCTAAACAAACTCACGTGTCAAAGTGTGGCTGGACAATCGTTTTATAAATTGTGTTTTTATTATACTTTCAACGTAAATTTGAAAATATCGTTTAAACACCCAAATGAACGAAGAGGAACCTTAGTAAAATCGTTTAAAACGACAAATCAGATTTTTTTTCAAAAAAACCATACAGACTCGGTTTAGTTAATCAGATCAACGATTTATATTCTTAACTAATTTGTCTATCTCGGTTTCGGTTACATATTAATTATATAAGGGTGAAAAGGTATTATTTAATGCATGATTCTGCTGGTGCAACATTTTTCCAAAAAGGGTTGTTTTTAATTTTTTATATAACTAATGTTGTGCGTTGCTAAATAAAAAAGAAAAAGACAAATAAAGACTGTTCCAAATTTCCACCTTCAGTTGCATGTTTAAACCTTAGAGTAATGTAGGTATTACAAGCATTTCTATCGCTGTTTAGAATTAAAGTGTCAGTAAGATATTTAGGTGACTCTCCTGTGATGCGTTTATAAAAGCCAAACAGATCTTTTAATACCGTTAGGCCCATTACATACATGAAAGTTTTCATGTACCGAACTCAATGTACATTAGCAAAATCCTTTGTTTAAGATCATTTGCATTGGGTTCGGCACATAAAAAGTTCGACGTTTGAAACGGGCCTAACTTCGCGGTAGAATGGGATTAATTTAATTTAATTTGTTAAATAAGTCTACTGATGGATGTTGCGAAACCTTGCAGACCATGTTCAAAGATTATTTATTGCAAAATGACCAAACAATACTTTCATATAAAACAATGGTTTAATCATGGCATTGTAAAAACATAGGCACGCTGTAGATACTGGCAATTGCCATTTGGATTATTGAACCTGTAATTTAGGAAAACCTTTAATTAATAATAAAGTACACAAGAAATAGCCTGCGCCACAGGCGACTAAACCGCGGGTTATATGGGTTTTAGTCGCCTGCGCCACAGGCTAGACAAGAAACAGCTTGCTCCAGCTTCTGTTCTAGATTTCTCTAAGTAACTTGCGCAAAAGATCGCAAAGTTTTGTTATCAAAGGCGTTTCTACACTGGGATATCTTAAATTTTTATTCAACTACGCTTTATTTAAAAAATACAAGATAGTTTAAACTCATATATTTCTAGTATTTTGATACCAAATTAATACTTAAAGTAAGATGCCCAGATGGCCTGATCCTCTGATCTACTACGTCACAAAACGTCATATTTTGTACCACGTGATTGACGAAACATTGTTAAATAGTCACGTACATCCTGGGTCATGACATAGCGGAGACTGGTTTAGGAAACTAGTATCCGCAAGGCTGCGTTTTTCGCAACTGGTCCGGGTTTGGTCTTAAAATGTATGTATTCAACACTCGAAATTTTCCTTCACCATGGCTCCTTTCAACATAAAATATTTAAGATTGTTATCCAGATTGACTCGCCTAAAACACCGCAAGTTTTCTCCGGAGATTTCGCCGGATAACCATTTTATGAATTATTAAGTTACATAGGAGAGCGGCCCGCGTGTAACTGGGACCACTTAAGAGATATTCGTTCTACTGAATATTCTGTAACGTCATGGAATAAACTACCGAGTGAAATTACTAATAGTCTCATAATGCTATCAGTCTCATCTTTTTAGCGACATTTTAAATGCATAATATCTAATTTTTTAATTTTTAATGTACGTTAAGGTTTGCCACAGAAAAATACAATACATAGATATACATAGAAAGGTACATAGAAGACAAATAATCGAAATAATAATAATATGGCAGGAAGGGAAAACAGAGCGTAAACCCCAATTGAAATTCACTCCCTATTGACTAGAAATTAAAATTTAAAAAAAATAAAACAAAAATAAATAAATAAAAACAACAACAAAAAACTTTAATTATAATGGAAATACTAAACATAAGAGATAAATAGGTTAAGACGGCTATATCTATAGACATATGTGAATATTATTTGAATAGTTATAATTTTTTTGCGCGGTATATATTTATATTTAAAATAATTTTAAAGATTAACCAATGATTCATACATCTTGCAATTGATGCAAACCGTCGGAAGCAAAGCCGAAATCGTACAGCATGATTACAAAAATTCCAAAGCTAATAATATATCCTAAATATAAAACTAAATTGCAAAAGATGTATTTTAAATTTTACTGCAATGTTTTAATTATTTGAAAGGTAGCTCGTATCAGTCAGGATTTCTATGGCCAGTAAATTAATCGCCAGTTTATTTTTTGGAAATCTCGATTTTTGTATGATAGTCGCATTTCTCGTTTATGTTTTTAGAGAACAACTGTAAAATCGTTACGGAGGAACGCGGACTTCAGGATATTTGTGTTGCAATGCAGTACCATGACTCTTGTGTAGACCTAATTGAATCCGCTTGTTCGGCTGTGTGGTCACTATCAATGGAAGGTAAAATAAATTTTGAGCGTAGTGTATAAGACTGGTTAGTTTTGTAGGTGTGATTCTTTGAGATTTGTTATATTATTTCCACCAATGTCTATAAATTCTTTTGCTATTTTAGTTTGATTTTTTTCGACGTCGTCTATTTTTAGGTTGATAACATTTTAACTAAACTGGTATTGCTCAAGAATAGCTTGAATGTGTTAAAAAAATTATTTGGTTTTGATTCAGCTCATATGATTTCTCCTAGTACCCTTTATTGCTTTTCTACGTTTACTAGTGGCAATGTTCCTGTTTTTTTCTTTTAAGTTCGTAATTCTCTGTTGTCCGATCTTTGGAAAATAGTTTCGCATATTTTTTTATTTCGTATGTCTCTGTTCCATCATAGTTAATAGAAAGGATGGTTTAGAAGGTCCGCAAAAGTCATTCTTCTATGTTGTTCACTTTCACGGTCAGTGAACGTATTGTATTTTCTGTATGAAGCAATATTGAATAACAACGTTCGGATTTAATTAGTGTAGTCCTTCATCGTCACGTGTTGTGAGTCCTTCGCCGTCACGTGTCCATAGATTTCCTTTCTTCAACCAATAACAAACACTTTCTCCAATACAATAACATGACCATTGCGTCATCTTGAAAGACAATGGAGCTTCCAAACCATCCCCTCTACTAACTATGCTTCCATCCTGCGGTCATGTATGATATATCTGTTTTATACGAAGTCGCTTCTTTTTAATAGGAGCATACTTAATATAAAAATAAGAGCCCAGCTCAAAATTCGTAAGTGTAACGCCATAATACGAGAAAAGTCAAAAAAGTTTAAAACATGTTTATACTATAACGTTTCGTTACGAACGTGCAACATCTTCAGAGTATTAAATTTACAAAGCTGTCAGAAAATATCTATATAGGTCTAAATTTAGCCTCCGCAGGCAACTCTGTGCTTCTTTTTCCCGAGTCAAATAGCTTCCAACGCTGTTTTGGCCATTTTTGGCCGAGCCAGAGAAATTAACAAGAGCATGGGGAGAGCAATCCCTTCTCAATCCCTATACTTCCCTGCAATCCCAGCCAAAACATTGCTCGCACACGACGCACAGCCTTGGAAGCGATTTGACTCGGAAAAAAGAAGCCACAGAGTTGCCTGCGGAGGAGGCTAGTCTAAATTTACATACGTGAATAATTAATTAAACGGCTAACCAATAGGAATTTAAATTTTTTTAAATTAAATTAAATTTAAATTTAATTTAAATTTTTAAAAATTTTTTTAATTTAATTAATTTTCACGTATGTAAATTTAGACCTATATAGATATTTTCTGACAGCTTTGTAAATATAATACTCTGAAGATGTTGCACGTTCGCAACAAAACGTTAGTAAATGTTTTTTTTATATCGTATTATGGCATTACACTTACGAATTTTGAGCTGGGCATTTATTTTTATATTACGATTACGTTTCCGTCCGGAAAATCGATTGCTAGGAGAGCATACTTGTTTAAGATTTTTTCTAGTAAGGATTTCCAGTAATCTTATTGGTCGTCGATAGTGCTGTATATATCACATAAATGCCAAGGAGAATTTGTCAGTTCTTTATTAATCAGTTCTACGTCTATGTTATTTCTATTTCTGTTATTATTACTATTATTATTATTATTATTATTATTATTATTATTATTATTATTATTATTATTATTATTATTATTATTAACGAATATTTACAGATGATATACATTTCAGTATATAAAATACTGTTATCAATATACATGTATATGTAATATTTTCTATGTAAATACATACATAAAATACTTATAAATAAACAATAAAATATTCAACAAAATTTATGTAATAAATATACATATCAATAATTAACTTAAAGGTAGTCCAGTCCGTTCTGCGCATGTCTACGTTTCTGTTTACATCGTTTGTTTACATTGCATTATATAAACATTGAACATGAAGTATTGCGGATTTGTTTCACACGCTTGAGCTTTTCCGCCTAAAAAGCGTGTTATAAGAAGCTGTTTGGTTCCTAAATGTTATTAATATATCAAACTACCACTCGCGCCTTCGGCGCTTCGCCACCTTTAACGAATACTCGCTTTCGAACTGTCGCAAATCTATTCCGTTAAAGTTTGTTTACATGTGGGGTCCCCAACGTTTGAAATATCACACATGCGCAGAACGGACTGGACTGCACCTTTAAAGATAAATGAAGTTATAGAAAAATTGCTTTAAAATACGATAATCCTTAGCACTAAAATCGCACAAAATGTGCGTCCAACAGACTCTTAAAATTTGTAAAAAGCTAGTATATGCTAGACAGTCAAAACGACTGCCTAGCATATTCTAGCTTTACTTTAGGTAACTTAACAAATACAAAATTGTTTCTTGTATATTGTTTATGATCAATGATCTTGAAGTACCCTAGAAAGTTGCAACACATTTCATTTCCAAGCACTTTCTTACAGTCATACATGCCTTCTTTTTAATTACCTTTTTCACCTGAGGTATATGAATTTAATTTCCAACTGTATATAACTATTAACTGAGTGCTGAATTATAACAGTCTGTTCTTCTAATTTGCTCTGGTAATGAATTCCGGTCTTCGTTTTTGGTACAAATAGCAGATTTCGGTCAGATGATCTTATAGTGCAAGTAGGGTTATATCAAGTCAGTATATCACTGATATAAATAGGTGCCTGGCAGTAGATATAAATAGGTGCCTGAAAGTAATCAACATTATCTTGAAAATAATCCTTGATCTTACTGGCCGTTTTATTTGGTGTTAAACAAGGCTGTCTGTTAAGCCCGATCATTTTTTGTTAAGCCCATCAATTTGACCATCGACATCTTACGCGCGACTAAACGAAAAGCTTCAGACATTGGTGCTTCTAAACTCCATTGTATTGCTATCTGTGTTCTTGATTACGCCGACGATCTAGTCGTTATCTCCTGAAATAAAGACCGGCTCCAGAAACTTCTAGATGCTGCTTCTTCCACTGCTACAATCCTTGGTTTATCTTCACACCTGATAAGTGCGCTTCTTCCACTATAAATTCTTCCACTGATCAGTGCGCTTCTTCCACGATAAATTGGACGATAAATTCATTCAGTTCAAAAGAGGATTGTGAACCAATGGATCTGGAACATGCAGGTAAGACTAATAAGTCTTACCTGTTCCAGATCCATTGGTTCACAATCCTCTTTTTGAACTGAATGAATTTATCGTCCAAAACAATTCCTTTCCTTCCCTTGACCGTGAACATCCTTAGAAATATTTTGGTGTTCCTATTGGCCAAACCATGACTCAGATAATATCTCTGATTTAGTTCAAAACCTTACACGTGATTTGGAAATTATCGAGAAATCTCTTTTGGCTCCTTGGCAAAAATTGGCATGATCCACACCTTTCTTCAACCTTCTTTAACATTCGCTCTTCGTGCTGGGTTTCCAAAGAAAGAACATCTTCGTGAATATCGTTCAAGTCTTGTTTCCACCGTTCGTAGAATATATATGTTCTCTTCTATCACGAGCCTCTACTTCCTACATCTTCGCCCATAAGCGCGCTGGTGGTCTTGGTTTTCTTGATCCAAACCTCGAGGCTGATGTTGAAGCAATAATTCATTCTGTCAAGATTTTATCCACTTCCGACCCAACTTTAATCCACATTGCTAATGCTGAATTAAATGAAACTGTCCGATATGTCTCCCGGTCTAATCCTACATTCGGTACCGCATATTGTTAAGACGGTCATCAAGAGCAGATTCAATCCTTGTGGACCCGGGTCCGCAAATCAACTCGTAGCCTTAGTATCTAAATTAAATTCAACGACAATGGACTTCCTGTTCTTTCTTCTCCAAACTCTGGTTCTGTTCTAGCTAAAGATGCCAGTCGTTTCCTACATTTTCATGTCCAGGACCAATTTGCATCAACTCTATTTGCTCTCCCTGATTAGGGGAAAGTTACCCGGGCTCTCACTAGCTACTGATACCTTTGCCAACGGATCTATCTGGCAGTACAATGGTCTCAACATCCGTTTTAGGGACTGGCGTTTTATTCACCGTGCTCGACTTAATTGTCTTGACAAGTGGTCTAATGCCAGCCCAAAATGTCGCCGTTGTACTTCGGACGAGACCCTTCCTCATGTCTTGTGCCACTGTCTTCCAAACATGCCCAGTATTCTCCGCAGACGCAAAACCATAGTTGATCGTATCACCAACGCCGTTCGACATGGAATTGTTACAGCTGACCAACAAGTTCGTGCTGCCAACTCCCGTCTACGCCCTGACATTATTGTTGAAGAAAGCAATAAAGTTCTCATCATTGATGTTTGTTGCCCCTTTGACAATAGTACAGAAGCTCTCCGTGAGGCCAAACAACGAAAACAGGAAAGATATGACGGACTAAAACAATTTTTCAGCGAACAAGGGAAGCAATGTGAGGTATTTGTTTTGTTGTTGGTGCTCTTGGTTCGTGGCATCCACCCAATGAGAATGTGTTAAGACACCTTGGAATGGCAAAACGGTATCGTTCCTTGTTCAGGAAACTATGTTGCACTGACGCAATACAAGGGTCAACTAATATATACCGTGAACATCTGGGCATCACAGATGATGCTTTAGTAAGAGAATGCGATATTGGGTAATTTACGTCATTGAACTTCTACGAACTAACACTTTATTTTATTCCTAATTTGCTTTAAGAACAAGTTTCTTATTTTGTGTATATATATTATCTAAATTTGACCATTAATCGCACTTATTGTTATACCGAAGGTTCTAAATACATGTAAGAACTTAACTTGTAATAAAATCAATATTGTATTGTATTGTATTGTATTGTATTGTATTGTATTGTATTGTATTGTAATTATAATTATACAGAAATTTATTTTCACCTCTTTTAAAGGGGAACTGTACCCAAAAAATAAATTACTTTTGAATAAAAGGCCTTTAAGTATAATGTTTAGAAATGTTAATAGTTTTACGGTATCTGCTCTTGTACTCGAGATATAACGTTTTCATTCTCGTATTTTATGCTTCAGGACGCCGCGATTTTAGAATTTGCTCGACGGCTCAAGATTGATGTACAGCGGTGATTTTCTTTTCAATTTTGACGTCATTGAGTGCTTGTCTTTTGTTCCTTACACTCAAGTGACGTCAAAATTGAAAAGAAACCCCCGCTGGACCTCGAGTCTGAGCCGTCGAGCAAACTCTAAAATGGTGGCGTCCAGAAGCATAAAATACGAGAATGAAAACGTTATTTCTGGAGTACTAGAGCTGATACCGTAAAACTATTAACATTTCTAAACATTATACTTAAAGCCCTTTTATTTAAAAGTAATTTATTTTTTGGGTACAGTTCCCCTTTAATACATGTTATAATTATTGTTTTATAAATTTGTAGACGATATTATCGAGACAATGAATGACAGCCACATAGTGAGTTTGTTAGTTGAATCAATTAAGACACATATGAAGGTAAGATTGCTTAATTATTCATCTGTTCGTTATTCTAATACGGAGAACTATGCTTATTTGTTCTTTTTATTAACTATTTTTATTACTTCTTGTGAGCAAAATAATTTTCTGTTAACCTTGTGCATGACGTTTTTACTTTCATATAGGTTGCAAAAGTTGTTAAAAATGCTTGTATGGCTTTGGCCAGTATCGTCGAAGCTGATGGTGCGTACGTTTAATTCATATTGATAGAAACTTACTCACTAGTTTAGTGCAATGCTGCAACGCTACTCGCGGTTTAATTGTCGTTAATATAAATACATTAGGTGATTATAGAAATTGCGTGCGATGATTGGTCGACCTACCTCGGATTATTCTTGATAATCACCTCCAGCGTTTTTTCAAGATGGCCGACAGGAGAAAAAAGTCAAGAAACTAGTATTTCTGAAGGAAAGTGGGAAAATGTGTATTTATACTAAAACAATTATTCACCTCAGGCTCAGTGAATATCGGTGAATAAAAACCTCGACTTCGTCTCGGTTTTTATTCACCGATATTCACCTCGCCTTCGGCGAATAATTGTTAATTAATAAATATCAATCATCACCTATTGCCAATCCGCGATTCTTGGTTGATCAATCATCATAACGATAATCGCCGAGACAGAGGTGACTAATTGTTTTAGTATAATTTCAGGCCTGAACTGAATAATCAATTGAGAAGTTTTAAACATATACAGTTTGAACTGTGTTAGATATAATTTGTAAATCCAATGCTCGATGTTTTCTTCACGCTTGACAGCTTTCAAAAACAGACTAACGATCAAAACGGACGTAAAAATACAAATAATTATACGATAAACAACTTCCTTACCCTTAGACAGTTCTATCTTGAGAGAAATCTGATATATACAATGTCTTTATGCTAAGATTTTAGCCTTTTCGACGATTTTTTAGTTATAATAATATAGTCGCTATTTTGAAAAAAATTCGTCATGTTTTAGAAACCATACATGAAAATGATAATTCCGAGAGGGGACTAGTTACAAAAAACACTTTTTCAAGTATGATTTCTAGTGATATGATTATTCACCGCGCTACACGGTGACTATCGTCTCAGAGTTACTGACCAGTCAGTACGGAGGTATCCAAAATAAAAAATGGCTTGTAGCAGATTTGTTTGTATATTTTTAGTAAGACTATTTTGAACAATGTATAATAAAACAATTATTGGATTCGGTTTACGCGTGATATCAAGAATTATCCAGACCTCGGTCTGCATAATTCTTGATATCTTGTTCAGCCTCATGCAATAATTGTATATTATTCGTGTACAGTTATACTTTCATAAACTGCCTTATTTGTCATCTTCTTCAGAGTCTTGTGCTTATCAAGTTCTCAACAGTGGTGGAGATAACGGAGGAGCACCTTTGCTAATTCAATCATCAAAGTTTGTATCAGACCCTATGAAATTATTATACAGACAGACGGACGAACGGGTGGGCGGGCTTTCGGTCTGACGGACGGTCGTAGTATACGTCGGTGTGTTTAGCAGTTCTCTATGATTGATTTATGATTTATGATTTATTATTTTGCCAACAATTACAACTACATACAGACGTACAATAACAGCAAAATAAATGGCAGGGACACAGCTACAGCATAGCCAAATATTAAAAGCAACAAATAATAGAACGCGTAAGACTGCGGACAGTGTTACAGTTACAACAAATTGTCTTATAAGTTCTTGGATCATCTGCATTATAGTTATTATTAACAGCAGCAAAATAATAATGACGTAAGGCTATTTGAAAGGTGTTCAAATTGTCCATAGTAATAACTAGTTCATCGACTAAGATATTCCAAGTTCTTATTGCTCGGACAATATAAGATCTCTGGTATGTAGTAGTTTTGTTTCTATGTACTCAGTTACACCATCAGCTAGGTCCGGTTGTTGAAAAGACGATTAGCGTAATCAAGGATTAGTGGAAACTTTGTGGTCGAAACTATATGAAGATGAAGGCAAAGATGTTTGAGGTTTTCTGTTCAGACATACAGATACAGAAAAGTTTTGTTGTAGAAAGTTTGAACTAAAGTTGTCGAACAGAACATATACCAAAGGATTAGCGGTAATCGCCCTTTGAACAACGGGGTCCGGGTGGTCAGATTCCCTTTATAATAATACTATTATCTCCCTGTCGCTATCCACCCTCTTCCTTTCGTTCTACTCAGAAGATAGCGACGGGAAAAGGTTGCATATATTATATAACAACATATACAGTTATGGATGATGATCTGCAGTAACGCTTTCCCTGACTAGTTGAGTCGGTTTTCTTTGTTTTCCATAGGGATGTATATCCAATATATCCCCAGAAAACCGAGAATTTGGCAATTATATTGCTCCCATTTGCTCATTATAAAT
Organism: Chrysogorgia sp. JL179-B06; assembly: GCA_035772405.1. NCBI lineage: Eukaryota > Metazoa > Cnidaria > Anthozoa > Scleralcyonacea > Chrysogorgiidae > Chrysogorgia > Chrysogorgia sp. JL179-B06. The sequence continues at coordinate 699,488 of JAYKKM010000182.1, read as the reverse complement.
TCATAGGGATGTATACAGATACATCCTTGGTTTGTAGGGATGTATCTGTATACATCCCTATGAATTGATAACGAGCAATATAATTGCCACAACCATCTCGAGTGAGGTACGCTGAATCGCTGATAGCGCCTCTAAAGGAGAAGGAGAGGCAGCCTACGCTGGTTGCGGCAGCGCACCCACACGAGAGAAAGACAAGCTTTTGTTGCAAAACCTGTTGGTTAAATCTAGAATTCATTACAGTTTGCCCAGAATATAAAATGTGGGACTAATATTGAATCAATGCGTATGCCCACACACTATGGCCTAAAAATGGCCTAATAAAGCCATTTGTGAAGAACAATGAAATACTACGTTTTGTTAGGAAACCTCCTCAACTATTAAATAAGTCAGTTAATTACCTCGAACTTCGGCATTAAGTCTATAATGCCTCGGTTGGTTCTCGGTAATTAACTCTTACATAACCCCCACCGTTTAATGTTTCTTTCTAAAGCATGGGTACCAGACCTTCAAAGACATCCAAAGTTGCGCGTCAGGCCATATTGCGAGCTCAATTTGGAAATTGGGAGCCTGGTACTGGTGCTACTGTGACGTAGCTTAACAAGTAGAAACCAAATAATAGCGTAACTTTCACTACCTAATCCTACATAATATAGTACTCTATATACTGTAGTGTTAACAGAGTACACACTGGCAGATCACTCTCATGTGAAATTTCGGTCCCCAAAGTGACGTCAAATTCGGAAATTTCTCTCGCGAAATTCAAAAAATAGGTTCGCGATACGAAAATGTGGATACCACATAATTATACTATTTACTAAACAGATACAGTAAGTTATATCTCGAGTAAAACTATACTTAATGGACTGGAAGAGCGAATATTATCAGGCCCACGAAAGGCGCGAGTATTTAACGACGATTTCCGACAGTTTGAGTTGCGCAGTTGTAATTTCATATGATTGAACCCCTCAATCAAGATCATCGTGACTATATGGATACCGACGATACATGGACGATCGTCAAGCTCGTATTCTCAGAAAAATGATTCTGAGTCCCAGAAAGGAATCGAACCTGTAACCTTCTGATTGCCGGTGAGACGCTCTAACCATTGAGCCACCGAGACTCAGATGGAGAGCGAATATTACAACCAGTACATCATTGTAACCTTCGCTCTCCATCTGAGTCTCGGTGGCTCAATGGTTAGAGCGTCTCTCCGGCAATCAGAAGGTCGCAGATTCGATTCCTGTCCAGGACTCAGAATCATTTTTCTGAGGATACGAGCTTGACGATCGTCCATGTATCGTCTGTCTACTCCATCTCCAAGCTCTCCCACATTCACTACATCAGTGTATATATTAGGGGTTTGCTATAACCCGGGCGATGATCGAGGATGAGCATGATATCTTGATGGTAAGCAGTCACGTTAACTGGATAACATCAAGGGAATCGAAGTATATAATAGTCAGAATTTTGTCACTTAACCATATACAAATAACCGCTAACCCCAAAACAATTTAGGTCCTAACCCTAACCCCCCGCCTATAATGAGTTTTCTAAACCTTACCCCGCGCCTTAAGTGCCTTCCTAACTGTACCCCTTCGATCCCCTTGATGTTATCCAGTTAATGTGACTGCTGACCACCAAGATTTCATGCTCATCCTCAAATCACCCCCTATATATTAACTTATATGAATACCGCTGACCGCGGCACCCACAAAAAGGTCTGTTCGGTAATATTTAAAGAGAGATATCTCCGAAACGAATGGACCAAATTAAATACGGTAAAATAAGTTATCATGCGCTATATTTTCGTCTTCAACACAATAAGCTAAAATTTATTAGCGATCATCTTCGCAACTATACCTCTCTCAGCCGGGGCACTGCACTAGCATCGCAGGGTTGCGGGTTCAATTCCAGCCGGAAGGCCTTGAAGTTGCATTTTTCGCAACTGGTCCCGGTTTGGTCTTAAAAATGTATGTATCCAACACTCGAAATTTTCCTTCACCATAAATCCTTTCAACATGTAGTTTGATCGAGTGAAATGCCAAATATTACCTATAATATACCCAGAATCTTGTCCCGGCATATACAGAACTCGTGGCTAGGCTCTCGGCGGCGACTTCCGTGGCTCGGTGGTCGGGGCACTGCACTAGCATCGCAGGGTCGCGGGTTCAATTCCAGCCGGAAGGCCTTGAAGTTGCATTTTTCGCAACTGGTCCCGGTTTGGTCTTAAAAATGTATGTATTCCAACACTCGAAATTTTCCTTCACCATAAATCCTTTATATATATATATATATTCTCACATTTAAAGCAAATAATGAACAAATTATAAACAGGATATATATTTACCGTTACAGAATTCACCTAGAAGACGAAGAAGTCATGGAAAACATTTGCGCTTTATTTTGCGAACTACTAGAATATGGTACAGTATTTATGTAAAAGTTCCACTGTTCATATGACAAAATTAAATTAATTTGTATCATAACACATGCATAGATATATTAACCACGTCCATATTTTCTCGGACATCTGAACTAATCTATTCGTATATTTAAGCTACCGTGTAGTATTCTATTTATTATATGATGGGGGCGTAACCAGGAGTTAGAAAAATGGTCGTTTTTGTCCAGACTCCCAACAACAATAACAATGTACTATACTGGATGTTTCATATTAGGAAACTAATTATAACTAAATATACTTTAATTGTCCTTGGTAAAAGTGACGACGCTATATATAATCATTATCAATACACAATTATCACACATTACAATGCACAATGATTACAGGGATATTAACAATATTTAGAATATTAGCAATATTAGGAATACTATTAAAATATCAAATTAGTAACATTAATTTTCCTTGGATATAGCCAGGTCATGAATAGACCAAAACCTCCTTGTAGTAAACATTGAATCCGTAGTTCATGTTCATCAAGGCGTGAGTGAGCCTTGTAGTACCTACAGGTTGTATATGGTGGCTCTCAGGTAGCTATACGGCGTCTGCGAAGCGTCACTGACACGGAATAACCGGGAAAGTGACAACCTTTTCACTAGAGCAAAACGATTAGGGAAGTTCTCCTGGTCACAAACTCTGAGTGCTTTTGCAACAGAGTCAGGTCTACCTTAGGAGCTGCCACACGCCATTTCCTCTAAGTACGCATTCTAATCTCAATATCAGCAGCTGTAGGTCATGGCGGTAAAGATTTAAAGCCTCTTCAAAGACACTTCTGTTTTTTCTGAATATCACAAACGAGAGCAGGGACAAAAAATGGAGACAGCAATTTTGAAGCTATCTTTGACAAATTGCTTTGGTAATATACTATTATAGATTTAGTGGAGTGGTATAGGAAAAAATTGTGCGTTTTATGATACTAGCACGAAACTTGGCAGTCTTATAGAGTTTCAGGTGCTTAAAAAGATAGGGTCGGGACCCCAACGCCAAAGTGCTTCTAAACGCGGTCCCACACCCCCGGAGAGTTTTGTGCAATTTAAACTTATAACGAGATTAAATTAAGTCAGACTCAGTTGAAAATGAACACAACTACATACTTCCATCTTAAGAACGATATATTTACTTGCTACTATACATAACCTAATTTACAATGATTTAAGGGTGTTACTTGGCCCCAGTCCTTCAATGTATGTATGGGTACAGTCACTTATCAAATGGCAAGATTTACCCCAAGTTACAGAATGTGACAGACGGTTTCTCTGCCTATCCTTTGGACTCAACTCCACACCTGAAGTATTTCAAGGACGAATGGATCAAGCCTTTGACGATATTGATGGGACAAATATCATCATGGATGATATCCTTGTCTGGGGAAAGAATGACGCACAACACAACGAGCGCTTGAGGTAAGTACTTCAGAGAGCTCGCGAAGTTAATTTGAAACTGAATGCCGAAAAACCAGTGAAGTCACCTACATAGGACACATCTTTAGTATAACAGGGATCAAGCCTGACCCAGCGAAAGTGAAAGCCACAACAGAGATGAAAGCACCACAAGACAACAAAGAACTCCTTCGATTTATGGGCATAGTAATCTACTTGGGAAAGTTCATCCCCAAATTGTCCAACATGACCCAACCACTGCGAGAGTTGCTGAAGGAGACAGCCTGGCACTGGATTGAAATCCACGAAAAAGCTTTCCAAGAAATAAAGAAACGTCTAACTGATGAGCAAATTCTGAAATACTACGAAGTTACCAAACCGGTGACCATATCAGGTGATGCATCTTCCTACGGGTTGGGGGTATGTCTGATGCAAGATGGACGCCCGGTCTCATATGCGTCACGTTCATTAAATAAGTCTGATGAAAGCTATGCCCAAATAGAGAAGGAATTTCTTGCCATAGTTTTTGGATGTACCATATTTCACCAGTATATATCTACGGCAAACATGTGATCGTCGAAACAGACCACAAGCCCCTGGAGTACTCTCACAACCACGATTACAGCGTATCATGCTTGCACTCCAAAAGTATGACCTGCATGTACCAGGAAAGAGCCTATACATAGCTGACACTGAGCAGAGCTCCTGGGAAACTCACATAATCTGATGAAGTAAAAGATCTTTATCAAGTGCACACCGTCCAATACCTGCCAGTATCACCGCAAAGATTAGCACAGCTTCATGCCGAGACCATGACCGATCCAGTCCTACAGAAACTGCAGCACTTCGTACACGTTGGTTGGTCAAGTGACAAGTCAGCAGTAGATCATGACATACGCGAATACTGGTCCATTCGAGACGAAATCAACGCACAGGAGGGTTCTTGTTACGAAAACGGCTAATAATACCTACGTCACTTAGACGAGAAATGCTAAGTATAATTCACGGAAATCATCTCGGTATTGAGAAATGCAAACGGCGTGCTCGTGATGTGCTCTACTGGCCAGGCATGAATGACCATATTGCCAATCTTATTAAGCGATGCGAGACTTTCCAAACCTTTAGAAGCTGCCAGCAGAAAAGAGCCAATGAAAGGACACACGATACCAGACCAATAGCAGATCGATCATGGCAGAAAGTGGCTTTGAACCTGTTCGAGCTACAGAACGAAAATTACCTGGTGATTACCGACTACTTCTCAAAATTCTTTGTGATCACGACGCTTTCCAGTACAACGAGTGCATCAACGATCAAGCATCTTAAACCACACTTTGCCAGGTATGGAATTCCAGAGGAAGTCATCAGTGACAACGGCCCTCAATTCAGCAGTGCAGAATTTTCTACCTTTGCCAAGACCTACCAGTTTAAGCATACTACGTCCTCGCCCAAATAACCCACTTCTGACACCATGTGACAATCACTCTTCGTGCGCCATGAACAACAACTAATTTATTCATCAGGTGTAATCCGATATATATCGAAGTAATTAATTAACTATTGATTGAGTTAAAGCTCAATCATCACAGGTAACAGAGCAATGGGAAAGTATCTCCCAGCTGGATGACCATCCCAGATGCTTCCAAGGCTTGTCATGAGCTAATCAAATGTGGTTGCAAACAGAAATGTTCCACAAGATGCAAGTGGAATCATTCAGATTAGAATGTACAGAGCTCTGTAATTGCAATGGACAGTATTCATAGGGATTCGATGAATGACCTCTGTTTCATGTGTAAATAATGTAAATAACGTATTTTAGTGAATCCAGATGAATTAACTTTTACTACGAGATTAAGAATTTGCAATATTGCTACGTTATGGGAATAAATTCATAAATTTGACACTCAATGATATGTAATTCAAGAAAAATGTTTTATTGGATATTTAGATCAAGAAAACTGGGACCTAGCACCTACTAAAATGGATTGGGTGCACGTTTTCATTTTCTGATTTACCTTTTTGGTTATAAAGTGTTGAACATTTAATGTTAAGGTGGCTCCCTACTGTTTCTTGAAAGGTGGCAAAAATGCAAATTTCAATCTCGAAAAGTGCCCATGGATATTTCGGAAAAGATTGAAACTAAAGCTATGCATAGAATAACATTCAGGGCATCAAATACTATTAATGGCTAAAGTGTTTCATCTGTTGTTATGACAACAGTGACGTTTCAAAATGGCCGAAAATGAACATTTAACCTAATTTATTTCGCAAACGAGTCGGTGACCCCCGATTTTTTTTGCATTTAAACATTTCTTTTAGTTTAATTAATGAATAGGCAAATTTAAATAAAAATACATGATTTTTTTTGTGTAAAATAATTGGACCACAGAATTTTTTTTTAATCTGCCTATTTATTAATTAAACTAAAAGAAATGTTTAAATGCCAAAAAAATCGGGGGTCACCGACTCGTTTGCGAAATAAATTAGATTAAATGTTCATTTTCGGCCATTTTGAAACGTCACTGTTGTCATAGTAACAGATGAAACACTTTAGTCATTAATAGTATTTGATGCCCTGAAAGTTATTCTATGCATAGCTTTAGTTTCAATCTTTTCCGAAATATCCATGGGCACTTTTCGAGATTGAAATTTGCATTTTTGCCACCTTTCAAAAAAACAGTAGGGAGCCACCTTAAGCTTAAGCCGAGGTTCATTTTCGAGTAAGAGTGTGTACTGGAGGACTGGGGCCAAGTAACACGCTTAAATAATTGTAAATTTTGTTATGTATATAGTATAGCAAGTAAATATGTCGTTCTTAAGATGGAACTGTGTCCACTTTCAACTGAATCTGACTTAATTTAATCTCGTTATAAGGTTAAATTGCACAAAACTCTCGGGGGGGGGGGCCTGGGACCTAGTTGGGCTGTCTAAACATAGCGTTTAGAGGCACTTTGGCATTGGGGTCCCGACCCTATCTTTTTAAGCACCTCAAACTATATAAGACTGCCAAGTTTCGTGTTGGTATCATAAAATGCACAATTGCGGCTATTTATGACCCCAACAGCCCTCACTAATTTGGAGTTTTAGGTTTTCAAAGTGAAGTTTAAAACAACATTTGACTTTAAAAGGTGGAAAAAGACTGGAAATGACTTGTAGATAGCTGGGCACTGAAACTGAACTCCAAAATTTCCCTTTCACCAAAAATAATGAGGAAATTGCCGTCCCTGTGTCCCCCTTGGATAATGATATTAGACTCGTGGGCATGGTGTTGCCAAATGGGGGTTAATACAAAAACTACAAATAAACCGCTTGGTGTAAAACTTTCAAAATAGGTGATTTGAAAAATTGAAATAAACAACGTTTGTGGCACTTTATTCAAAGCTAACAAAAGGCGCGGGAAAAGTGATGTGAACGAAATACTGACGTTTCGAGCGGAATGAATGGATTTATTTCTTTAAACAGGAAACCAATAACCCTCAAAGGTACTTTACAAAAGGGACCTGTGCTTAAAATAAATACATATATAATGAACAATAGATAAAATATAAAAGTATTAAATTTACAGCAGTTACAATATTTAATTGTAATAGTTACTGGTTAAGTTAAAGTGCCCCTAACCTCAAAATTTTTTATTGTCTTATTTGGAAGAACTTTTAAAATGATAAAGTAACTTCTTTTGAAGATTTTCACTTCTTCGCTTTCTTTTTGAGATATATCAGTTTGTTTGATATGCAAATATCTGGAATTTTGTCGCACATGCATAATGATTTATCAGAGAATGTTATATATCTTTGCGTTCATGAAATAAAAACACCAAAGTGTGAATAGTACGTGCGTGCGTTTCTCCCACAACACCAAACTTCTTGATTTTAAAGGATTTCGTTCGAGAATAAAATAAATATACACATTTCTCCAATAAGTCATTATGCACGTGTGACGAAATTCCAGACATTTGCATATCAAACAAACTGATATATCTCAAAAAGAAAGCAAAGAAACGAAAATCTTCAAAAGAAGTTACTTTATCATTTTAAAAGTTCTTCCAAACAAGACAATAAAACATTTTGAGGTTATGGGCACTTTAAGAAGTTAAAAATTTCCACAATTTTCTTTTAAATGAATTGATACAAATGGTATCTCTAATATCCATAGAAATGGAGTTCCATTCCTTAATTAAACAATACTGTATATAATAAATACCTGAATTACTCTTCATTTGGTTAAGTCAAGTTTATGGCGAGTATTGTAGCAATGTACATCGCACGATATATTATGTTATTTACACATTTACGAATATATGTACATTAATAATAATGATATAAATGGTTACTCCGAGTGACGAACCATACCGGACAAGTACATAATTCAATTCAATTTCAATTTAATTCAATTTATTAATTAGCACCTTTATATACATATAGTGAATAAATTATTGTTTAAGAAGACATTTTGTAAAGGTAGCAAGCTAACTGTAATAACCAATAGGCTAATCTAGACAGCTGGTCACAGGAATTAACTAATATAGGAAAGGAGAGTTGGCAAAACGTTAGTTAGTAAACATAAGATAAAATATAAGATATAAGCTTGAAGATAGAATACAAGAGTTGATTGCGAGAGAATCCGAATGAAATTAAGACTAGTACAAATATAGTTTTTGGTGACTCAATTAGAATTGTTATACAACTGAAAAATACCATTTTTCAAATCCACTTTGAACCGAGATTTTGTAAATTTTTTTGTTCGTTCGTCAATCAAGTTCCAAGTCTTTGCAACAATAAATCGTATATTAAACTTTCCATAATTAGTTCTAATTTTTGGGATAGAATATGATGATCTAGAAGACCTGACCTGTAGCTCAGTCGGTAGAGCGTCGGACTAGCAAACCGAAGGTCGCGGGTTCGAATCCAAGCCGGGTCAAGTAGAGTTTTTTCTCTACTTGTCCGGTATGGTTCGTCACTCGGAGTAACCATTACATCATTAATTGCTGCATGCCTCTCAAATCTTGCAACTTTAACTCATGCCCAGACCTTGTCCGCGAACTATGTAGAGGCGACGTGAATCTCGATTTTTTTTGTTCGCAATTCCGGGGGGTCACGGGGGGGACCACGAAACACGATGGCATTAATAATAATAATTTTACGAATTTATAGGCCATGAAAGTTTTAGTAGCGTCTCGAGGAAAGCAATGCTTTTTTATGTGTTCATCAGCGCTTTTAAAAGCACAGACCGTTCTAGTGGAATACGGCAACAATAGACAGCCTTAACTCAAGGTGACACTATGTATCTCAATGCTTTTGAGAACGATGACATCCCACACGAGGGATTTTTATCCCTCAACCATTTACCATATGTTGTTCGTTTGCCAGAATATCAGTCAAAATCAAACAGTTTGTCCATTGAAACTAATAAATTGTAACTCAACATAAACATCTCATTTTCCAGAATTGGCCTAGTTTTTTTTTCAGGCATAATAATAATAATAATAATAATAATAATAATAATAATAATAACAATAATAATAATAATATGTCTTTATTCATCAGATAAAAATACATATCAGATGTTACAAAATCCAATGCATTATCTATACAGCTAAATTATACTTAAATATTAATCTATTAAAAAAGCTATTCTTAAATCGTTCTGTATTTATCCTTGGTCTTAGACTTGAGCGATTTCTGAGACATACAGATGTTTTTTTGTACGTAGGAAGAAGGTCATATAACGGATGGTTTTTGTCTCTACTACATTTGTTAAAAAGTCGACGATCACATTTCTCTAAAAGTTCTAAAATATTAAAATTTACTGAAATATACCGTCTCTTATGGCATCGATTTAAAAGGTTTTGAACAACAGTAAGGTCAGAAACACTAGCTGCATAAACTGGAAGGCCATACAGTATTTTTGGAAGCACTATAATTTTAAACAGGTGATCTATCTCAGCTTGTGTGCATCCTTTGCGGAAGCTTCGAATTATAAATAAACATTTGTTTGCTTCACACAGCTTAATTTTTACATGCTCACTAAACTTACAATTACCTTGGATCGTAACTCCCAAGAGTCTTAGACTGCTATATTGCTTGATATTATGTAATCTTGGGGACAATAATTACTAGTATATATATATATTCCTGGTAATAAATTATTGAATTATTCGTTTGTTTCTCCATGGCATTACATTTAAGAATTTTGAGCTAGGCACTTTATTTTAGGATTACGCTTTCCGCCCGGAAAATCGATTATTCATTTGTTATTTACTTATTTATATTTTGACTGTTTCTTCATTTGTTTGTTTATATTTATACTAACACGGTCATTGGGATCCATTTTGTCAAAATGCATGGAAGATATAAACTAAGAGGGGTTGTATTTTTTAATCATCATGATGCAACAAGAAAATTAGTCCAATCATAAACCGATCTAATATTTGTATCCTTATTTCCTTTCAAGACGAAATATGTGCCGAGCTGATCTCGCTGGGCGTAAAAACAATTCTAGTTGATGCGAAGAGGAAATACTGCGAGAACGAGGTTTGTATTACTTATTACTACTGATTGTAGAGAAAACGACTGGATAGAGCAACTTAATCTACGATTAACGATCTACAAAATTATTCAAAGATTTGGCATGGGTTTCTCTAAATGACAAATGGGATTTCCATAAATGCCTTGTCGTTTTTAAATGTCATAAGGGATTTTGTCCAGCGTATTTAAAAAACATTTTTGAGAAAAATTCAAATTTTCATAACTACAATACAAGAAGAAAAGATGACATTCATCTTTCAAGAATTCATTCCAATTCTGGTTATAGATCTTTTGCATTTTCTGGTGCAAAACTTTTCAATAATTTAGATTATAGCACAAAGAATGCAAATTCGGTTAAAGAATTTACTAATTTATATTGGAATAATTTTAATAGTAATTCATCTTTGTAATCGCTTTTATAGTTTTCGTATTTTACATAATTTGTATATTTATTAGTTTTTTGTTTGTTTTTTTGTTTGTTTTTGATTTTTCTTTACTATGTTATGTTATGCACAGCTTCAATGGAAATCAGCGACAGCTGTTTGAATTCTGTGTTGAATAAAGTTATGTATTGTATTGTATTGTATATATTTTTTGGGTGCGCCCAAAATTGAAGGATTTGTTCCCAGCTATATATTCGTATTTTTCGTTCCAAATTACGTTAACCCGTATATTAAATCACTGATTATCTATAAAACATTACAAAAATTACGGGAGTGACAGGATGCTACGTTTTAGCTTCACAAAGTGGTCATACATGTATTGGAAATATGGTTCTCAAACTCCTTAATAATTCATGAGCCAAAAACAGGAAATCAACACCGACACTGTGGTTTGATATCGTGGTAAAGAACTTCCATAAATTAAGCCAACTTTCAGCTCAATTTTCTCTTTAAATACTGATTCGTTTGAGAAGCTATATGAAGAACTCGAAATAGTTCTTTACCACGGTCTCAAAACACCTCGAAGTTGTTAAAAAACTCGGCCTACGGCCTCGTTTTCCAACACACTTTTCCAACACACGCCAAGCGATCTCCATGGCAACAACTTATTAATTACTGTGTACAGTGGTGTGCAATTTCATCATTGGCATACATGTGCAAAGCTTCAAAACATTCTGCTTGTTATTTGCAGAGATATTCCTCATTTTGTGAATTTTATTTAGTCTATGGGAGAAATTGACGTCATACACGGCATCTAATTTGCATGTTTCAAAAACCTGAATATCCGCTCTGGAGCGAGATGAAGTATTGAGAAACCGAGAAAGCCATTCTGTTTCATTTTCAAAATACTTTTCGATAAAATCAAAATTGGATAGACGAATTTTTCATCTCAGTAGCACTTTAAGTAGTTAGAACTGTTTCATAGCTAACATTAGTAGGCGAAGAGCCACTGAATTTTGTGCTTCAAAAATGGCCAACCGAGCGCACAATGCACGGTTGACACCCACTCTCTAACAACTATACGTGTGTTTCCTGTTGAAATTTTTATTTTTTAATTTGAAACTTTATTTTTGCAGCAGCTATATTTCTAAGAATATGTGAAATTATATGTATATTTTCTTAACAATTTTAGGATTTAGTTACCACAGTATTCAATGCACTGATACGACTCGATGGTGGAAAGTACAGAGGAAAGAGAACAGGGTCAGCGAGATCCCGGCCAAGGACACCATTAAAGAAATAACTACAGTTTTATTAGAAAGTTGTCGCACACATAAAAGGGGATGTTTACATGAGGCATACCTAGACCGGCCTGGATTTGTTCATTTTAGCGCTTGTTTACATGAGTCCGGCTTCGAAGCCAGGCCTCATTTGCTGAACAAATAATGGCGGTTAAAGGGATATGGCAATATAAATTAACTTTATCTCATTTGAAAGAACTCGTAAAATGGTATAAGAAGACCTTTTAATTTCGTAAGGTTGGCAAAATTTGTATTTCACTTTACCCTACTTATGACGTCACATGCATATCGAAAATAATTCCAAGATGTCTTTCGTCAAATTATTTCGAAAACCAAAAAAGATAAGGGAAAATTGTAAAAGGTCTTGTTATACCATTTCACGAGTTCTTTCAAATGAGACAAAGTTAATTTATATTGCCATATCCCTTTAATTCAAGATTCGTGTTACTGGTTTTCCAACTTATAAATCTGCTTCTAATCAGCTCATTGAAGTAAAATGGTAATCCATGTACTCGAATAAAAATAAAAAGAAGAAAACGGTTAACCGAACCGGTCGAACAGATTTGTGGTGGCAAAACATGATTACATGCAGGGCTAACCACTGAGAATGAATGGTTGAAGGATTTTCGAATGTCAAAAAACCAGTTTTTGAATCTTGTAGATATTCTTAGTCCATCATTAACACATATAGCTTTGAAGGACCAATTGGCAATCACCTTATATTACTTTAAAGACCCTGCCACGATGGCTAGCAATATGCAGAGTTTCAAATACTGTTAAGACTTAAGAGTCTTTTCAGCAATAATTTCATAACTAAAAACCCACCGTGGAGGCATGTTTGGAAGTTGAGTGCTTCAACTCGAGTGCTTCAACTCCATTCAGTGCGCGTGTGCACAACAAAAAACCGCTACTTCGACGGTTAGAAGGCTCATCATATGAGTCCGAACCGGACTTAGATTTTGTTTACATGGCAAATTGACCTGGATTCAGGCCGGCCTGAAGTACTCGCGTCGGTCCAGCAACAGGAGATCTAAACTTTGAATCACACACATGAATAGCGTCTGGCTGCTATTAAATGAGAATAGCCAGCCCCCGAGCGGCCGTAGGCCACGAGCGATGTATCTGGCTAAGAGCCGATGTTCGAGGTATCTAACTGATTTAGTTCAAATTTGAGAAGGTTTTCTGCCAACAATTCTGAACAATTGAATTCAATTCTTCAACCCTGCATTTCCTTGGAGACTATTCAAATCCCTTCAAGCTTTAGGGATGTATAGGATATACAGGGTGTATAAAAAAAAACGCGACCTTTAGAAATTAACCTATTGTTGTTAAGCACAAGATTTTATGCTCCTGGGAATTTAAAATAGCTTCTAATCGTATGAAGGAGCAAAAATGGTTCAACTGACCACATGAGAGCAACGAGTTTTTACATTGAGTAAGTACATTGAGTCTCGGTATAATGTAAAACAGTAAAAACTCGTTGCTCTGTGGTCAGTTGAACCATTTTTATTCGAACTGATGATATGACTAATTAGTACTTAATAACTTGCAGTTATGCTCCTTCATACGATTAGAAGCTATTTTAAATTCCCAGGAGCATAAAATCTTGTGCTTAACAACAATAGGTTAATTTCTAAAGGTCGCGTTTTTTTTATAATAATAATAATAATAATAAAGACGTATTAGGAGCATTATACAATAGTCTCAATGCTCTTACAACAATATATATATTCTTAAAGTTGCTTTTAAATCTAATTACAGTTTCATTATAAGATAAAGCCTACTACATATATTAACACTATGAACAATAACTATTAATTTTAAAAAAGAAAAGTCTTAACTGCAGACTTAAAATTACTTAACATTTCAAAGCTTCTAATTTCCTGTGGTAATGAATTCCAGAATGCTCTGTCTCCATGAGTCACCGTTTTGGTTTTTGGCTCGAGTAGCAGATTTTGGTCAGATGATCTCAAAGTACGAGCAGGTTTATACCTAGTTAGCAAATCAGTAATATAAACAGGCGCCTGGCCATGCAAAGCCTTGAAAGTAATTATTAGTATCTTAAAAATAATCCGTGATCTCACCGGCAACCAGTGAAGATCACGTAGCGCAGGGGAGATATGCTCCGATTTTTTAACCCCTGCAACAAGTCTGTAATTATACACCCTGTACATCCCTATAAAGAACAAAGAAAACCAACTAAAATTTGAACTAACAGCTCAAAATGCGGACAAACAAACCAAATTTGACTCGCAAATGAGCTATTTTCTTTTGTTATGGCCGCAAGAATTATGGGTAAAAGCGGACAAACATTGATACTGACGTCATTTCGACGGCGTGCTATTGCAGTCAGATATCCTCTATACAAAAATATATATCAAATTTGCATAATCTCGAAATTTATCTAGGCAAATGTCCTGCCAGGGACATATTTTCGATCTTCCTCTTATTTTGATAAATAAACCAATTTTGTACGCGGTTCATTATATATATGACACGATGAAGCCATAACCTGTCAGACAAAACACTAGACCAGTACTGTTTATAAATTATTGTGCGTCAAATTTCTCTTGGTAACGTGAGTATTTGAATGTTTCAACGACCTGAGGCCCCGGTTACGTTTCTAACCGGCATCAAATGTAGCCGGTTAGGCGTTTTGTTCCCACGTAACCAGGCACATTCTTCAGCGGTTACAAATCTAACCGTATCCAGCTTCGAAGGTAGATAACTGTTGTCCGATAAGGTTGTGTTTGTTTCTGGTATACGTGGAAACGCGCTAACCGACGGGTAAAGTTTAGTTTCCAAGATGGCGCCTCGAAGTGCACTTGAAAATATTTCGTGTGTGTTAGGCGCATTAATTGTTGGATTTTCGGCAATTATTCACTTAAATGTTCTGCTGTATGGGCTAAATGTTACGCTCTATCAATCTATCATTATCAACGAAGAAAAGTGTTACAGATATTAATTCGACGTTCAATATCGTCAAGGGATAGACTTCTTTGAACTTTGTTAAAATGCCTTCGTATTTCCTTCGAACCGATTCCCAATCAATTCCGGAACAAGCATTCTCAGTGTTTTAGTCGTTTGCTATATATACATGTAGAAGCAGTTCAGTTTCTTTTAGGAAATTTCTGTTTTTCCATAATTTTGAAGTTATCCCAACATGCAACAGTTCGGTTGGTTTGTCGATAAAATTAAAGATTAGTGGGGATACATGGAAACGCGGCTACATAATGTCTTCGTTTTGTAACCGTCACGTGGAAACAAAGCGAACGTCTATCGTGGTTACAATCATAGCCGGCTACGTGGAAACGGGGCCTGAATCCGAAGTATGCTTTTCCACGGAAAATGATGACAATGTATGACTAGTTTAATTCCTCTGAAACGCTCAAACAAGGTCAAAGGTCGACTCAGACTTTCTTGACTGGTCATCGTGATTATATGGTTGTCTGGAAAACACGGACGGCGGACAGCGGACAATTAAAAAGTGGAAAATGCGGACAATTAAAAAATGGAAAATGCGGACAAAAAT
The DNA here is from genome assembly GCA_035772405.1 of Chrysogorgia sp. JL179-B06. Lineage (NCBI taxonomy): Eukaryota > Metazoa > Cnidaria > Anthozoa > Scleralcyonacea > Chrysogorgiidae > Chrysogorgia > Chrysogorgia sp. JL179-B06. Next base: position 683,911 of record JAYKKM010000182.1, on the reverse strand, counting down.
GGAAAATATGGAAAATGCGCACAAAATATAAAATATATCAAAAGTATATCAAAAGTATATAAAAAAACTATATTCTCTCTTATTCAAATGTGCACGCTAACGTAGCGAATCTATTTATTGTTTTCAAATTTTAATGTGAAAAAATGAGCGACCAAAACAATTTGATGACTACAAGGTCGGAATAATTGTGTGAAATACAATCTAGCTGTGGCGGTGCTTTTCTTTTAAACAGAAAAGTTACGTTCACCCTTACAAATCTGAACCGATATAATAACCTATAAACAACAACAACCATATATATGTTTCGTTTTTATGATATTATTGCGCAAATGAACATGAACATGAACGTATAAAAAAAACTCGGAGCACGCGTTTGATCGGATCTGAAACACCGCGACTGTCGGTCTCCTTTTGATAAACTTCTTGTGAGCTTGGAATATAATGCGTTTAGGATAGTCTCGACTGAAAAAATACGGCTAACGACACATCCCAGGCCATGTGCTTGCATCTTTCTGCCATATCAATACAAACGATGTATTGTATGCTATTGAGCTATAGGTCTATGGCCGGCTAGTCGTCGTTTGAAATACAATCGCTATTTTGATAGATCATTAAATGGCATAAAACGTTTTAAATTGCCGAACATATTTTACCGACGACTAACACCATTGCCACCTTGTGTCGGCACGGCTCACGGTTTTCAGCTTATTATCGTCTTGTATTCTATTAAATGGCGAACGCAGAGTTTGGATAAGTGATTGTTGTTAACGATGGCTGGTGTTTTCGGTCCTCCGAAATTCACATTGCGAGCGGAAAGACCCAACTTTTAATTGGAATGATTTTTCAGCAACAACGAGCTTGGCTCGGGTTCGTTTGGCGCAGTTTACTTGGGGAAGTATAACCGTGAAGAAGTAGTTGTGAAAAGGCTACGCGTTCTAAATAGAGAAACTAAACGCCTATTCCTGAAAGAAGCGCGACTACTCCACAAGATGAGGGGCATAAAAATATTCGGCTTGTTTCATCTCTTTTTGCGTTGAACCACACGCAATCATGATGGAGTTATTGGAGTATCTCTACCTTGATTTCCATCCTTTTGAGTGGACAAGAAGGTAACCACCAACTCGATGTTTACGCGCTGAGGAATTTCCAACCAAAATTTTCCAACCCAAAAATCGTTGTGTGAGTTGATACTGTTTAAGTATAGTCAATCGAGATATGATCTGGAAACTCAGCTAACGTCATTGTTCTATCTTTTTGTTCGTCTTTATGCAATTTTGTGCACAGCGGATGACGGACAGCGGACAATTAAAAAATGGAAAATGCGGACAATTAAAAAATGGAAAATGCGGACAAAAATGGAAAATGCGGACAATTTAATATGGAAAATGCGGACAAAAAAGTGATAAAAATAAAACCATAGTCAATCGAGATATGCTCTGGAAACTCAAACGATTCTATTGGATGATTGCTTCATTATACTAAAATACAATAGGTTCAGTGACCGTGCCGCCGTCCGCTGTCCGTGTTTTCCAGACAACCCATTGTGATCGTTTCTTTGTGAGGAAAGAATGTGCTCATACGAACAGACCACACAAACGTCTGCGAAGGGGTTACAGGTTCGTACACGAGGCGACAAGTCGCGCGCGGCGACAAATCTCTGCGAGTGTATCATAAAAATAAAATATTTTAAAATGTTTTTTAAATACTAAAAACAAAAAAGCTTTTGAAGTGGAAATTAAGTTTAGCAGCGTATAATTAGTCGACAGACCAAAATTTTGTCGCACGAATTCAAATTGGTTTGAATTTAGGAGGCAAGTCGCTGGGACAAAGTTGGGTAGTGAAACGATCCCCCGCGACTAAATTATATTCAACCGAACAATATTACTACAATTGCTGTAATCTGCTGTTTGGTCTCGCGAATTAACTTGTCTCAGAACAATAAAATAATATCGTGGGAGGCATTCATAAATCCGCAAAGAAAGCATTACCACTCACATTAGCATTAATTGGCCCAGCAAAGTATAGGCTCTCACACCGTCAATGAGTTATTGAAAATATCATTTCCTCTGGCCAGCTGGAGATCGCGAGTGGAGATTGCTTGAGAATGTTTATGCAAACGGAAAGGAAGTTAGATAAGTCGCTAACGAGTTTATTCAATTTTGATGACAACACGCCGGCTATCCTCGAACGTTTAGTTAAGGAAATTTATGATAACAAAGAGCTATGCACTTACCAATTTTTAAACCATCCTGGTTGTGAAGATATGCTTTGTGGGATTTTGAAGCTTGTTGGTTCCGAAGATACAAGGTAATAACCTGATTTGAACGTTTTTGTTTACTTTTCTAAAGTACTGTATTGGAGAATGGGACTGCATGGAAATTTATATGCTCGGCTTCTATGTAAACGATAAAAGCCGAAACACAATCCAATTATTTGAGAGAATGGGGTGCACCGAGCCTACAGGGTGAGGTGCAGTCCATTCTCTCAAATAATGGATTGGGTTGAGGCTTTTAGACTGCTTAAGGTCTTCGTATAGGTTTGCAGTGTCATTTCTGTAAAGCGCTCTCAATTCGTCACAATTTATGCCACAAAAATAAAATAGATATCGTTAGAAAGCTATTAATTTGTAGAATACAATGGTGTCTTATAAACATAAACCGTTAATAGTTGGGACATTTTTAATTAAATTTTTAATTAAATAAGACTCGGGGCGATTCAAGTACAAAGCGTTTTATTTTGTTCAAAAAAAATTATCGCAGTTCGATTCCGAGATAAATTCAAGCAAAACAGTGTCAGCGTTTTTTTATATGAACTACGAAACAAATTTTGAACAAAAATAATAAAACGCGTTGTATACTTGAATCGCCCCCGAGTGAAGCCCTCTGGTTTTAATTAAAAAATTTAGAACTATTAACGGTTTGTGTTTATCGCAAAACCAAAAATACCATTGTATTCTACAAATTAATAGCTTTCTAACGTGTGACGAATTGAGAGCGCTTTACAGAAATGGCACTGCAAACCTATACGAAGAACTTAAAACCCAACTTTCATAAATTAGTTTTGAAATGAAATTATGCGTTTGCATATCTAGTGCTTAGCAATGCGTAACAAATACTGATGGGCATTGACTGAGTTGTAGTATTCATGTGAAGTTGTTGAGTGCGAGTTTGTAAACAAATCGGAATCCAGTAAAGGCGATGAAGTATTATTTATAACTCAGTCGACATGTTTGGTAGTAGAGATGTGGGAAGTGATACTGATGGTATTTTGAGTGGATTGTAAGTAAAAGACATACATTGGAATTGAATTAAAAAGGTTTCTATGTGTTAATGTAATATGGATGATGCATAAATTAAATATACATTGCGTTATATTGAAAAATAATGAAAAATAATAATTGAAAAATAATAATGATTATAAAAATAATGGACGGTTGTGGAAAATAATGGATAGCTTCTAGTCATGAAAAATAATGGACACCTACAACAATAGGGCCACAACACAGCTGGGTTTTAAATTTACATATGGAACTATAGGTGAGCTAGCTAGTTTCAAATCAAATTTGACAATCGGACTCGTTCCGTATGAACGCAACGCGCCCCCTTTGCGCCTTTTTCAATTCGCTCCTGCACTGTGATGTGAACGGGGTATAATTTGGGTTTATACGTTATGATAATTATTCTCGTCAGTGCAAACAGCATATATTTTGATGGAGTCGAACGTTCAAAAAGCTTAAAAGATTTACCCATATCATTGTCATTAATGCCGCTGTGTTGTCAAATGCAAGGTTGTTTTTATTGCAATTGCAAAATTGATAAAAGTGCCGGGGGGGGGGGGGATTTGGAATAGACAATCAAAAGCAAACATGGCGAAATCATGCATGGCCTAGCGTTTTCAGGTAATGCGACCATTGTTTTCTGCTCCCGGCTGGGACTGAGAACAATATAAAAACGCTATGAAAACGCATATACGTGTGGACACATGGCCTCAATCGCATAGCGACACTTACCTCATTTACACTGACGAAACTAGCCTGTGCCGAACCCTTATTTGGGCCCGGCTTGGACTAGTTTTTTCAGTGTAAACGCGTTAACCCTGCAGGCTCGGCTTGGGTAAAAAGTAGCCCTGGTCATTGCAGGTAGGGAATTCGGCCTAGGCCCGGCCTCGGATATTACAGTGTAAACGCAAAACAGCGCTCGGCCAGCCCTAATTTTTGTAATGCTAATTGTAGCCAATTGTAATGCTAATTTTCGAACATGCGCAGTAATAGTTCACTATAATCCGGCCCAAGTTTGCGTTTACACATGAAATATATAGATCCAATATGATTGCTTTGAAAATTGCGTGTAAACACAAATTGCGCTCGGCCTGGGCTAAACTGCTAGTGTAAACGGGGTATAAGGTGATTTCATTTTTGGATCTGTTTCATTTCCCCACTGTTTTGTTACCTTTTACAAAGGTTTATATTACATCAATTTAATCAACATAATGTTGATCATGTTCATGGATTTGGAATAGACAATGGTCAAAAGAAAATAAATTAATTTTTATCGCTTCATCATGTTATAATCTATATATACCTGTTTATGTTCTACCCCCCGGTATCGAGTGCTCTTAGAAGACAGTGTCATCACCCATACTTAAATTATATATATATATACATTATATATAATATACATATGCATATCCATATAAATAATAAAATCAAAAGTGCAGACCCTCCAAATATGAACATAGAATAAAATTTACAGGTTAATAACAAGGTTTTAATCAAATTGCAAAGTTAAAATATCAAGTATTATACCCAAAATATGTCAAAAATCGATACTAAAATGGTCAATGACAATATCCTTATATTTGTCATTGAAATGTTGAAATATCGCCTTCTTAAAAATCGTTAAGCCTTGAAGAGTTTTTAGGCCGTTTGGAATGGAGTTCCAAAAACGTATAGAAGAGATGGTGAAAGACCTTCCTCCTTCGCTTTCCCGTTGTCTAGTAACCCTTTCGTTTATGTCTGCATTCCGTAACAACATTTGAGACATATAAGCAGGACAGTCTCCGTAAAGGCGTTTATGTATCAGAGTCAATCTATTTATCCATGCTTCATCAAAGAAAGGGATCCATCCCAGCGATTTGAAAAGTCGAACGCTCTTGGATCTTGCATGTATATCCGCATCCATCATTACACGCGCTGCGCGTTTTTGGAGTTTGAATACCTTCATGATATTTTCTTTGGAGCAAGATATCCAGACCGTGGAGCCATAGAGCAATCATTGGCTTAATCATCGCGTTATAGCAGAGTTCTACCGTTGTTCCAGAGGCAAAAAACGTCTGATCTTCCTGAGTACGCCGATTCGCTGAGCTACTTTCTTACATAGATTTTCAACATGCTGGTCGAATGTCAGAAGACTATCAATCGTTATTCCTAATAGTTTGTACGTATTTACTTGTTCTAGCTCGGTAGAGTTCATATATATATCTTTAATTGAGGATTTTCCATTTTTTATTCAGTCGCTTACCAATAACCATCATCGATTTTGTCTTCGATTCGTTAAGAATCATCCTATTTGTCGTTGACCATTCCATAATCGTATTTACGTCCTTGTGAAAGCAGTCAGAGATAGCTCGAGGTGCGGTCTTATATTTGGACGAATAACTTAAAGTTGTGTCATCTGCATAAATGTCGACCATTGTGATGTCCTTCAACATTCACATACTGGGTACTACCACTCAAGTAATCCTGAAATAGAGGCGGATTGAAATCGACGAAGCAAGTCGTTGGCCCTCAAAAAACTACATATGTATTCTTCGAGAGTACTGGTGGAACGTTCCGCGGGCCTTGTTTTTGTTGCCCCAGATGATAACTAAGGTCAAACAAGGTAACGACGTATTTAACATTTCTGAAATTACACAAAAACGAGTTATAGAATCATTGTTGTCTATCCCATCCTATAAGGCAACCAGCGACGATGGTAATCAGTGCTAAATTACTTAGAATTGCTGCACCGGCGATTTCACCCTCGCTTACCAAATTACTTAAGGCATTTACACTGGAGAGTTTTTGGGTTTTCTCATTTTAGGGCATGCAATTGAGTGGATGACTCATGAAAGTATAATTTTATATTGTTGAAGGAACTTCAACCAAATAATTCATTTACTTCTTTTGTTTATGGTATCAACATGTCCTTCAAACAAACCTTTGTGCTCTACATCTCAAGGGATCGTCTGCAAACCATCCATAGCTTTGCACAAAGGGTCCGATAGTTTTGTAAGTCATGAATCCACTCGATCGTATGCACCAGGAGGAGAAAATTCGTACCAAAACCCGCTAGTGTAAATGGGCTTTGTATAAGTATGCAGACCTTTCCAAATGCCTGGAAGATAGCAAAAGTCATTTCAAACAAAATGGAAACAGGAACAACAAGATAAATTATAGACCGATCTCTTTTAACAGAGATCGGTCTATAATGACCCTGAAGACTATGGCTGGGGGTTGAAATGAGAAAAAAAAATGGAAAAATGTTGGAAATTGAAATGCTGGGACGTATTTCTAGTTATATGGAAAGTCGGCCAAATGTTGTCTGATCCAATCAACGCAACCTCCAGATTCCGCAAGCTCGACACGGGCCAGTGAATTGATTTGTATCAGGCCTTCTTTTTCTTCCTCCCCTTCCCTCGCCCCTCTCCTTCCCCTAAAGTAGGCCTGATACTCAGGTTAGGCCCACCCCAAAATATTGTATGATGGAGTATGATGACATGGTATTGATGCAACAACTGTAAAAAGTGGTTCCACTTTAAATGTGAAGGGTTTAGTACACATACAGGGGTGTACTGAAGGAACTTGTAATTGCCAAGAATAGATTACCGAACAATAAAAATAATAAAATAATAATTAATAATTTTAAATAGAATAGATTACCGGTATTATTTATTTTTTTCAACACTTTTTTAAAATTAATAGTTTTTTGTTCATAGTGGTAATATATGTAGTAGGCTTTATCTTATAATGAAACTGTAATTAGTTTTATAAGTAACATTAAGAATATATTGTTGTAAGAGCATTGAGACTATTGTATAATGCTCCTAATACGTCTTTATTATCATTACTCGAACCGTAGCACGAGTTTTAGATTCGGCTTCATTATTATTAGTAGTATTCGTATTAGTATTATTTTTGGGGTTCCGTAAATTTGCAAAATTGCGCAATAACTCGTACCCAGGGTCTTCACCCTTGCCTCAATGTTCCTTGCCTTCACCCTTGTTGTCAATGAATCGCAGTCTGAAAAGCATTTACGAGACCTGTAAACCCGCAAACCATTGCAAAGATTCTCTCCAAGATGAGAGAAACACAGATGAGAGTTCAATCATACTTGTGTTGACATTTTAATATGCCGTGAAACTCCGTTATATCAATCATTTATGAAACGTTGTGTTTTTGTCCGATTTAAATCAATTCCACATCGAAATGATCACTTGAATCTGGCGAGCTGTTGAACGCTGTAGGTTTTGTCTACTTAAAATGTGAAGATCAGATGTTATATGAGAAAATGCGTAAGCGATTAAAGCGAGACTCGTCTTTAAAATCAAAGGACATGGCTTCAAGATCTATTCGTCGTTTACCCGATGATTTAATGCTTTTATGTCCATTAAACCGATGTAATTTCGTAACAGATATGTTTCATATACCTTGCCGTTGATTTTTATATAAATTTTGAAATTTTTATATAAATTTTGTAGGTTTATTAAAAAGAAAACTGAACACGGAAACATAATTATTTAAATTCCGAGACTAATGTAAACAGTTTACTTTTTCCGTAGCACAAGCACTTTGTTTTGTGATGAATTTATGAAGAACAAGCAATCTGTAAACAAATTAATCATGTACTGCAAAATATTTAGTTGAATTTTGGTTTTAGTTCAACAAGCAGTGTGTGGGGGGGGGGGGGGGGGGGGGGGGAGCCGCGTCTTTTATCCCTCGGTACGATATGATATCGTGACAATTATGATATCGTCCTCCAGTGATAAAACTGAGATCACCTTATTCCTCATATTATCACCTATACATATCATTCGTGTTTTGTGTTCTTACGCAGCACAACACTTTATTTCACAGTTGCATCAATTGCTTTATTCATTAGTTGTTTGGTCATTATAGTTATCTACAAAAAGGGTAATTTCTATCCTTTAATATTATTTTCCATTCACGTCATTGTTATTTGCAATTGCTCATTCAATTAACTTTATGCATCAGCAGACGCATGTACGCAATTTGCGTATTTGAGATAGGCTTAGATTATATTGTATGTTATACATATCTATTTTTTATCTTATTATTTGCAGAATTGCTGGAAATGCATCTTACGTTGTCGGATCCTTAGCCGAGATATCATTGGGTTGCAGTAAAATAATTGGTATTTGTACTTCATCTTTGGTCGAGGATAATGTTCTTTTAAATTTTACGTCGCTGTTGGATGTCTCTGACGCAGAAACTGTACTGCACGCTGCTGGAACTCTGGGCACTCTAGTAAGTGAAGCTCATTAGCAAGTGATAATTGGATTTGAATACAAATCAGCTTAATATGTCATTTAATAGTACATTACTGCTCAGAATAACCTCACGCTGCATTCGCGTCCAGAACGCATTCCTGTCCAGAACACGTTCCAGAACATATTCCTGTCGCGTTCCAGAACGCGTTCCGGACGCGTTCCAGAACACGTTCCGGACGCGTTCCTGAACGCGTTTGATTGCAATGGCAATTCTGTCAGAAGCTGTTACCAAGTTCGGAAAACTCGGAGTGATTAACCAATGTAACAAATCACGTTTATACGAAGAATGTACGAACTTGAGCCTGATGGCTTGGATCAAACAAGGATGAAAGTAAATGAGAGTTGGCAGTAACACTACCGATTTAGTCTATTAGTTAAAAATGCTTTAAATGCTTTAAAGTAATCTTCACTGGTTGCCAGTCATGAGATCAAGGATTGTTTTTAAATACTGATAATTACTTTCAAAGCTTTACATGAGGCAGGCACCTCTTTATATTACTGATTTACTGACTAAATATAACCCTACTCGTACTTTAAGATCATCGTGGTCATAACCATCTAACAGTATGCACGTCAAGTGTAGGAATCCGAGTTTCGTCCGGGATGGGTTCAGGGGTTGAATACTGAGTGTCATTGTTGATTTCATGGAAGTACGAGTTTATGTCCTCTGGATCGATTGATAACAAAGCTGACGTTCCGATTCTTGAGCTATCTGCCAGTGATCTTATTTACTGTATTCCACCAACCCTTTTCTCCAAACCGTGTTTGTTGTTTTCCTTACATACAGATAGTACTTGGTTGCTGCGAATAAGCTAATCAATTCTTTCTTGAATATCAGCGCTCTCCATTTGACCATGCTCTTTTTTTTCTTATTTCTAATAGTGCACAGGTGTTTGACCAATGGTGACATGTAGGGTGGGTCACGGGAAGATACCTAGGGGGAAACATTCAAAATTCCTGTGCGGGTATCATTTAATAAATGAACTGCCTCAGTGACACCACTACAATGATATATGCTATTCCAATCACACGCTTCTTAACGCTTCTTACTTCCGTTCCATCTTTTCTTCCTTAATTCTATTTCCGCATTATTCTTATTATTTAAGTGAGCTACCACATGCCAACAGTGGAATAGAAGTGATGAAACAAAAAAAGGACAGCTAGTCCTTTTCCTTTTCCTTGTTTCGTCACTTCTATTTCGTGTTTCTGCACAAATGACTCCAAGGATCATTGTCGCATTTCTTCTTCCTGTATGCTAGCTTCCTGCTCAATATTTCTTTTTTATCAGCTGAAATTATTTTGCTTTCTTTGTACAACTCTTCAAGTTGGAGCACTATTTCTTCTATTGCTGTGTCAACCTCGTCTTCATCAGGGATATTACACTTGCTTTAGACACTTCTTGTTTATACTTCTTTTCAAGCAATGAATACCGATCACGAACTGATCTTTGATTGACACGAAAAACAGGAGAATACGAGTTCAATTTGGCAGTGCTATCTTTAACCAGATATCGCCTCAGTTTTCCCAAGACTGAAGCAGTAAAATTTCTCTTACAAACAACTTGTCCCTTAACTTGTCCCTTGTCCCCTGTCATGTTCTCCAGTCCATTTCATAGACGCACTAGAATAGCCAAATATTTAGTTAAAACAACCTTTCCGATGGTCCCCAATGTATCTGAAATACACCAACTTCTTGTCAGCTCTATCAACAACACGACGAGTGACCATAACAGCTAGATGGTCTGATCGCACAAGACCCTTAAACACACAATTGGTTAAAAACACGTCCAACACATTACGGCCTCTTGTGGGTTTGTTCACCATCTGTTCAAGGTTATACTGACTGGTACGATCTCGTACATTTAGTTGGTTAATATCACCTGAAATGATGATTTTTCTGTTGGGTTCGTAGGAGAGGATATATTCACAACTCTCTGACGGGTGGTCTAACAATTCTGCTTCAGCGTATGCAGGATCTGGAGGGTGGTGACTGCTGCAACATAATATTTAAAATTAGCGGTTTTAATTTCACACCATGCACATTTCAGCGGGTTGTTTTGAAAATTAAGCCATTTAATCAGCCAGTCATTCTTGCAAATAGCGACACACATCGGCTTATATAGAAATGATGGCTTGGCTGCATTCAGAAACATGGCCTCAAGAACTACCGACAACCTAAGAAAGCGGTTTACCAAATGCTTCGTATCGTTGGGTCTGAGAATTACTGTTCAATCAAACCTGAAAAAGGTACCTTGACATCACATTCAACCTTTCTAATGAATAGGAAACCCTACAATCCGCCTTTTATATCAATCCAACCACCCACCGTCATTAGGCAATTCCCAAATCCATCAGGAAAAGAGCCTCCAACTTGTCGTGATCGACGTGATATCGCGGAGTTTAACAAAGCCGCCCATCTATAACCAAGCACGTGCACGCGGATTCAACGAACAACGCAACTATAGCAACACACTCGACCAACCTAAACCAAAGAGGAACAGACCACGTATGCACCTAATTGTTCTTGTCACATAAGTTGTTGTCCAAATTACTAAGGCAAACAAGATGTTAGGTTTTGTACGTCGGTCATTGAGAGAGATCACTGACCATTGCGTCCGTCGTACCCTCTACCTATCCATCGTCCGTCCACATCTCGGTTATGCAACCCAAGTATGTTCCCCACAATCTGTAGAATGGATTAGACGCACCGAATCAGTTCAACGACGAGCAACAAAGATAATAATCAGCCTTTGACAACTTACAAACAACGCTTGCAATCACTAAATCTACTTATGGTAACATACTGGCACGAATACCTCGATTTGATCTTCTTTTTCAAAACTGTGAATGGCCTGGCTAAAATCAACCCTCATGCAATCGTACCTACTCCATACATACCAAAGAGGACAACTAGAATCTGCTCGACCTCGGATCTTCTACAATTTCGTCCACGAAAACGCAGAACACTAACTTTCCAGCGATCATTCTTCACACGAACATGCAGGACGTGGAATGTCCTCCCGAACGAAATTCGGTTGAAGGAACTTACGTTATCTAGCTTTAAATGCAACCTCCTGCAATATTACATCAGGGCATTGGAGTATTATGACCCAGAAGATCCGCGAACATGGAAAACGATTTGCCCAAAATTCAATTCTGTTCGCAGTCTAATTGGTATCCAACGCTGCTGCGTCTATAACAACTAGCAACTCTTGAACAGGAACATTCTTAAAACTATTTAATTCTTACTTTAATTTAATTAATTCTGGGACCGCAATAATTGGCGTACGCTGTTGCGGCAACCCTCATGCCACTTTCATTATGTACTATAGAGTTGGCGAAGCATAATAAATAAATAAACAAATAATTCAGCCAACTATATCATTCCTGCAATTAATTAATAAACACTTGCCTTCCGAGAACGCGCTCCACAAGATCTTTAATAGAGGCAACACTAATACCTAAATCACACACCACCAGAAAAGGAAAAATGCAACAACAGAATTAAGGATAACTGCTCAAGAACCAATCAGATTGGAAAATGAGGATTTGAGCTTGACGATCGTCCAAATATCGTCTGTCTACTCCAAGCTCTCCCACATTGGCTATAGCAGTGTATATATTAGTACACTTGGCGTAGACAGACGACACACGTAGCTCTTATTCTTAGAAACGTTTCTGAGTCCTGGATAGGTATTGAACAATGTAACCACTAATTAGATGCCCTAACCATTGAGCTACCGAGACTCATGATGGAGAGCAAAGGTTGCAATAATGCGGTACGATTGATAATAATACGATTGATAATAATACGATTGATACATGTAATGCAGTGTCGGACAATGTCAAAAAAGTTTGCCATTACCTATCAAGGCCCTTTACTCTGGAATTCATTGGAAGAAAATTTAAAAAATTTGGGAAGTTTAAAAAGATTTAAATATAAGTTGAAAGTAATTCTTTTAGAGGCTTAACCAGCGTCTGATGTTGCGTGGTCTATTTTATCTAAACTGTATACGTCACTTTGTAACTTACTAGTAATTATTTTCCTAACTATACTGCATGCCTATTCTAACTAACTTGAAATAACAAAACTTTACTAAATTGAAACTCTCGAACCGCCGCCAAATTATATTTTGTTAACAATCTTACTTGTAACAACTGAGGAAGCCTACAAGGTTACAAGCTTCGGCTTCTTTTTTTAGGCTTCCTTGTCACTATATATTCTATACTATTTAGTTTTTTCTCTTTCAATTCTTGTATATTGTGACAAATCAAATAAATTCAACAAATCAACAACAAATCAAATGCCTATACGGCAGTCAGTATATATCAGTAATATTTGGGTATGTCACTGCACCCAAGATATGATTACTGATATGATTATGGTGACTGCGACATTACTGATACATCATATACACAGTAAAATTAAATTTCATTTGAATGCGAGTTTTTATCGCAAGTAAATTAATACTAATTGTGGAGATTAGTGATTAGTACTAATCTCCACAACATGACAGGGCACTTTTAGTCAGTCCCAAAATGTTGTCAATGCATATACAGTACAAACATGTAAGTCTTGATTTTAACTTGTATCGTGAATTCCCCTACGACCATACTAATCTTAGATCTGGCGTTGAAACAAACCTCACCAATGCTATTAATATAATTAAATGTTACTTGATTGTTAGTTTTTATCCCATGTAAAGTTAGTGTACTTGTCTGCACAGCATCATGCACACGGATACTTTTGGTCAGTCTTTTATATATTTAATATTTATACAGTGCTATGGATACTTTGCAAAACACTATGCAAGTGTAATTTGGCACAATTGTCAAATATCACGAGTAGTGTAAATTCCTAATCGCAGAAGCGAAATCATATTGTTATTATTTATTATATGCATAACAAAATTACGCGATGTTGTCCATATTGTTAACTTTTTGTGTCGTTCATTTGAATCACGGAATGTTTGTAAGCCATACGACCACAACCAATATTTAGAAATTATATTTCAAAGAGGTTTTCCCATGACAAATTTAAAGCGAAGAAGCTTTCAACAAGTAACTGAAAAGTCTGAAAGCAACCACAAACGTTTAACTTATACCGACAGCTGCGAATGCCGTGAACTCGTTCACATGCACTTCGTACGTTCGTAACTGATTTGTGTTTTAAAAACGTCTTGTTTCATAATTGACCAATTTTCACTCTGGGTAGTGTTATGTGAAATTTCCAATTGATATCATAGCACAAGTCATTGAAAAAGTGAAAATCCTTCATTAAAAAAACAGAGCACCATATTGAATTTATTACACAGAAAATAGGACACACCCTTGTAATTATCATCTCCTAACAACACCTGCAGAGGTGACTATTATATATGTGACATAACATACGTGACTATTATATTACGCAAACGCGTATACACTTCGTAAAAACCTGTTTATGTAGTTCGTTGTCCGATTCAAACGGATCACCCAAAACGACTTTTTACTTCCTTATAAGGAGTTGGATCTACCACTTTACACTTACTTTACACGGCGAGATTATCACCCTCGCTTCGCTCGGTCGTGACCTCGCTTGCGAGGGGATTACAGACATGCATGATACAGAAAGCTGGGTCTTTAATTTATTCAAATTCTGTTTTTGTTGTATTATCCGGCTGTGTAAACAAACGACTATATGTGTGTGACGTCCGTTTGGAAGGGTCGAAGCGCTTAAACAAACGATTATATGTAGGCAACTCGCGTTACATGTTGGGTAACCAGAATATCAGGGAAGTCAACAAGGTTTGCTTCTCTTTCCGAAGATGAAATTGAGAAGTTGGTTGACGATAAAGAGTTTTCGAAGATTATCTCACTGATAAAAATACCTCACCAAAAGAAAAGAAAGCTACTTGTTGCATGATGTCCATGAAGTCCTTTTATGTCGGGTATAACTTGATCTTCCACGGACGTTGAGGGAGGCCGAGTCAGCTATATATCAGCGGTTTCGCATAAAACGTTCTTGAAAACAAAATGAGATACTCGAGGAGGAGAATATTTCTTTCCAAGATGGGATAGATTTAAAATATATAAATTGCCGTATAACTACAAATTTAGTATGATAACTGGAACTATAAAGGATCGTTGATGATGCTTAGACTTACATTGATAACCCAGCCGTCCCTCACGTTGTAAGCCACAAATTACTGGACTTGTTAAGGCATTGTAAGCAGTAAATTATTGGATTGTAACCGACCCCAAAACAACAAAGATCCTAACCCTAACCCCCGGCCTAACGAGTTTTCTAATCCTAACTCCCCGCCTAACGAGTTTTAAGACACGACCCAACTGATCCCCCACCCTCTTCTCCCATAATTGGAGTCCTTAGTAAATAGGGTTAGAAAACTCGTTAGGCGGGGATTTTGGTTAGGATCTTTGTTGTTTTGGGGTCGGTTACAATCCAATAATCTACTGCTTACAATGCCAAGTAATGTGTGGCTCACAACATGATGGACGGCTGTCCTGGTGGAGTATCTGATGAACATTTTTATGTGAAACCGCTGATATATCGCTGACTCGGCCTCCCTCAACGTCCATTTATGTCGAGGCAATAAAATTAGATGGGAATTAATATATACTCAAAAAGTTCTTTAACAGATTTGAGGTTTGAGGTTTCAAATCTGTTCATGGATGTGTATCATTAATCCAGATTTTAAGGATGCTAACAAACTATTTCTGCCGAAATTTGTCGAATTAAAAAAGAACATTTGAAAAAGCTCTACGATGATAGCCTATTCAATACAAACTATTCCAAAACACAAAGTGCCACTAAAGTCAAAAATTTTATTGTCTGATTTAATGGCAGAACTTTTCAAATGATAAAGTAACTTCTTTTGAAGATTTTCGTTTCTTCTCATTCTTTTTAAGATATATCAGTTTGAAATGTCCAGAATGTACGTCACCGACATGCATAATGACTTATTGGAGAGATGTGTTTATCTCTTCATTTAAAATCGAGAGGTTTAGTGTTGTGGGAGAAACATGCACACGTGTTATTCACACTTTAGTGTTTTTATTTGATGAACGCAAAGATATATAACATTCTCTGATAACTCATTATGCATGTGTGACGTACATTCCGGACTTTTTTCATATCAAACAAACTGATATATCTCAAAAAGAAAGCGAAGAAACGAAAATCTTCAAAAGAAGTTACTTTATCATTTTAAAAGTTCTTCCAAATCAGACAATAAAATTTTTTGAGTTTACTGGCACTTTAAGAACAAGGTTTTTAAAATAATGCTTTACTTCTACCGTCGAGGTCGACAAAATCTTCGGCAGCTGAAAAATTCTGATTTTCGAGTGTTGACGAAAACGGACAAAATACGTCTCGAAAACAACAGACCAGCTGACTAAAAACCCTGGAGCGAAGGATCAATTAAGCCAAAGGATGAACAATGTTGAAAAAAAAATGGGGAAAAGGAGGTCGTTTTTGTCCGGTTGCTATACTCTCAAGAAATATTTACAACACTTACAGCAAACCAAGAAAACAAGTTTCTATTCAAGAAAACAAGTTTATATGGCTTGGCTCGTCAGCAGTCTGCAATCTGATTGGTCCCTAAGCGGTCTTTACAAACAAGACAAAGACCGGTCATTACAACAAAATGAAAGACTGAGGGCAGGATAATTTTGTCGTAAAGACATCCCGCTCGGTCAATAACTTATTAGTTAAACTGTATCTACTTACAGTCAACTCTCGTTATAGCGGACACCCTCGGGACCGTCATTTGGTGTCTAATATAGGGGGATGCGATGAAAATATCCCGATTTCAGGTTGTAAAATGTCACTACAGTAATGCTTTTTTGTTTTAAAATGTCCAGTTTATTTCAATTTTTAGTTGACGTTTACTGTGATACATAAGTACACATGGTACAAGTCAAAATACAAGTCAAAAATTTGTATTCAAATGTAAATATGTCACTCGATAAAATAAAAAAGTCATTCACTTTCATGTGTCGAGAGAAAAAACGTCCAAGGTGTCCGTGTAACGAGAGCAGAACAATAAAAATGTTTGTTGGGGACCACATGAAGTGTCCGTAATAGCGAGAGTCCGTAGTAGTTTCGGCCGGGGATTTACCAACTGTCCTTAGTAGTATAGAAAGTGGGGCTACCAGCGCGTTTTTCCATTTTTTCATGCTTCGCAATCAAAATTGAAAAAGTTCGCTGTTAACCCCACTTTCGAGACTACTAAAACGGGGCGAAATAAAATTCTTTAAAATGAGACACGTCTTAGCTATCTGAGACCACAGAGAAGTCGCAACTCTCTGTTGTGACTGGTAATCCTTTTCCCGAACACAGTACTCCTAAAACTCTTGTCTCGCTCTCTACGTTTTTCGCTACTGTTAGCGAGGAGCTCTCGTTTGAACTCTATGGTCTGGTAGGTACACAACAACTCGTCGTTGAGTCTAGTTATCTTTTCCTCCACTGATTTCACGCGTTCTGAGTTACTACCACAGAGAAGCCGCAACTCTCTGTTGTGACTGGTGATCCTTTTCCCGAACACAGTACTCCTAAACCTCTTGTCTCGCTCTCTACGTTTTTCGCTACTGTCAGCGAAGAGTTCTCGTTTCATCTCTATTACCTGGTAGGTAAATAACAACTCTTCGTTGAGTCTCGTTATCTTTTCCTCCACTGATTCCACACGTCCTACACTACTCTCCAGGGCTCCAGCGCTCATTACTTTGTGTGAGCGCTGGAGCCCTGGAGAGTAGTGTAGGACACGGCGATACAAGGACGGTTTTCCAGAAGTCAGACCCATTAGGAATCTACACGATTTGGAAAAGTGCGTTGGTACCCCATGTTCTTTGTGTGTGGTTAAATTTGTGTAAACCGTGTGTACGATTTTGTAGACCTGTCTGTTATGTAAATTAGTCAATGTTGTTAGCCAATCAAAAGAGCGCCATTTTGCTATCCATTTGGATACTTGTTTGGGTAAAACATTTGCCGTGGGCACTGCGCGAATTGACCAATCAAAAGAGCGCCATTTTGCTATCCATTTGGATACTCGGTTGGATAGCACGTTCGCCGTGCGACGACTTGCTAGGGGAAGTCCTTGGGGAAAGTCCCGTTTTGTTCGCGTGACATTAGTGATTACGTTAGTTATTCATTAACGACTCGCAGACGAGATAGGTTAGTGATGGAGCTTGTATGTCTGATACGAAATGCTGCTGGTTTATGTAAACTTTTCGCTCGATTTTCTCAGCCAAGATCGCTTTGTGTCTTTAGAATTTTCGACGAATGTGAGCGCTTACGTGCTGTCGCGTCCGTGTTGTGTTGGGTATACGACGTATCTTACCTTCGACTCACTTCCGCTCATATTGTAATTAGGTAGCACTGTCTCCTTATTCATTTGGGGGTTCCCCCTCAGGGATTTCCCCTCTAGCCATATGGCTAAATACGTGTTTACTAGTTGTTAGCCCACCTGATAACAACCCTAAACAAGGGAGGTAGGGGGATATGTATGATATAAACTTCTCTACATCTCTTTTTAACAGTTGGTCAGTGTTCAACTCGTTTTCGAGCTTTTCAGGTGACTCAATAGCGTTGAACCCTCCTAACGCGTGAGCGAACTTGCTTATTAAAAGGTCACAGAGGAATATGTTCGCTTTCTCCATTCTTTTTACCTCCCATTCTTCATAGATCTTATTGATAACTTTAGCTGAGGCCTTTTTAAGATAAGCGACGGATTGATCTATCTCGCCGTCCTCTGAGAGTCTTCTTAGTTCGTTTCGTTTCTTGTCTACGTCAGTTTGTGGAGTGTCGTCAACTTGTGGTGTGTCGGTTTGTGATTCGTCGATCACTTCCTGTTCTGCTTCTTGTATGTCTTCAATGAGTTCGTCAATTGTCTCGAGATTTTTTGTCTTGCGTTTTGGCATGTCCTATATTATACGGTATGTTTTGTTTTTGCGGGGTAGCTGTTTCGTGTGAGTATGGATGCCTTATGAGTATCTCCAATCTCGCGTGTTTGTTGTCTCTCAACTGTTTTGTTTTCGCGGAATAACTAATTCGTACGAGTACGGATGTCTTAGAAGTATCTCCAATCTTGCGTACTCGTTGTCTTTCAACTGTTTTATTATTTTCTGAATTTCCACTTTATCAACTCCGTTGAGATAATCGTCTACAATAATTTTCATATCGTTTCTGTTAGGGTTGTAGAATGTTACTAACTTCGAGATGTTTTCGCGATACGGTTTACTAATTGAGGTTAGTTGTTGTGTTATGACTATTGTGGATAGGTTTGTAGTGTCTAGCGCTAAAGGCTAGTTTCACTAGTTCGCTTGTTCTGTTTTTAACGTCCTGCCCACCAGCACAATCATCTAATATTATTAGTGAATTGGTACCTTTATAAGTATCAGTCACATATTTTAGGACTACGTTGACCTTATCTTGCTCACACTGAATAGTGATAAAGTCTGGGTCTCTCGAGTATTTCCACTCTGTGTACGTTTTATTCCATTCGAACGTCGGGCATATAAGAATGATGAAATCGAAGTGGTTCGTGTAGTCTTTCTCTATCATATCCAAGAGGTAGTACGTTTTGCCGCAGGCTGTCATACCAACAATTAGCATGTTAAAAGGTGTTTTCATATAGAATACTATATGTTTTAGTATTGGATTGATTGTAGATCGTTGTTGATAAGGTTTACGAGTCCGTCGGAGAGTATGAATATTCTACACATGACGTTCGCTGTTGTGACTTTTTTAATGATTGCCATCAGTATTCCTGACTGAGTATTCACGATCTTTTTTCCGGTGGCTACTTTAGCGTTATCTTCGATAGATCTAAGGTCAACAACCAAAGCGAAACCGTCTTTGTAAAACTTTTGGACAGTCATGTGCTGGTCACAGTCTAGTTTTCGTCCAAATAGTCTTTTGGCTTCTCCCCAGAGTCTTGATTTCGGTATTCCTTGACTGTAGACCATGTTCGGCACACCTTCTATGGTGAGTTTGACTGACTCTATGTTTGGGTAGACGAACTCCTCGCTGTCAGTTCTTGTCTTATTTGTGAAGAGTAGAACGATAGCTTTCATTGACTTTCTTGGTAGGTTAATATTTTCGTTCACAAGTGTGGTTCCTTTATCCCACTCCACAGTCTTCATTAGCGTGACGTGCTCGTATGATAGAGATCTACCGGATGCGTATAGAGATGATACTTCATCAGCGATCTCTTGACTCTCGATAGTTTCGTACTCCAATTCGAGGTTCTCCAACGTATAGCCAGTCACAGCTGATCCAGATTGAGCCACCATAATATCGGTTGCTTTGGGGAGTGTGATTATGTACCTAAGATTGTTGTTCATATTATACGGTGCGTATAAACCGTGATCTTCTAGAATCTTGTCAAGTTGAATCTTTTGTTTGGTACCATGAATAGAGAACATCAGACCATCGCTAACTTTTTGTACGTTTCCACTGGCCGCGCCACTGTCGTCCTTCGAGATTAACTTTCGAAGGTTCTCGTTTGCTAGGCCGTATTCAATCATAGCCGTTCGCTCTGTTTTAGGTCTCCACAAATCTCTGTACGTACCGATAACACTCTCACCACAGTTGTCGTACACAGTCTCACCTGCTAATTTTATAACCAGTTTTTCAGAGAGTAGTCTCGAGAGGTTATTAAGAAACCATGATTTCGCGTTCGCACTTTTGAAGTCGAATAGGAGATGGAAACTGGAGGGTACCAAGCAAGTGTTACCCTTTGTCTTTGGGATATCAATGTATAAC
Source organism: Chrysogorgia sp. JL179-B06 (assembly GCA_035772405.1). Classification (NCBI taxonomy): domain Eukaryota; kingdom Metazoa; phylum Cnidaria; class Anthozoa; order Scleralcyonacea; family Chrysogorgiidae; genus Chrysogorgia; species Chrysogorgia sp. JL179-B06. The sequence continues at coordinate 663,601 of JAYKKM010000182.1, read as the reverse complement.
TCCTCCTCTGGATTGGCTTTGTTAGGGTTCAGTGTCACAACGTGACGGGTCCTTGTGCCTTTGATAGCAGATATTTCACGACGTCTATATCCAGGAAGCAACTCTTTCTCACTAGTATTCATACTATATATTATAACACGTGTTTTATTTCCTCTGTTTGTACTGGTCGTAGACGAACCAAGCTAGTGCTATCGCTAGGATCCACAAATTAGACGCTAACCAAGATATGCCTGCAGCTCCCCACTTTAGCGCAGTCGCCACCACGTTTAGCAGTCCAGCCAGTAGAGGGCCAGCCTTTGCGGCTAGATTAGCTATAGCTTTTCCTAATTTTCCAAGTGCTTGGCCACCCTTGAAGACAACACTTCTAGCAGATATTATAATTGTTGTGATGAAAGAGGCTATGGTTATTCCTATAGATGAAGCGAGTAACCAATTTTCCTTAAACCACTCCTTTATTTTTTGTAACCGAGTGATGTCCTCTTCTTGTCTCTCTCTAACCTCCTCACGTTCCAACTGGTCTAAGGTTCTGTCCTTAGCTACCTCAAGACCTGTCACTCTCTCACTCAACTCGAACTCCTCTATGGAACTAACTTCCTCTTTGCTAAGAAGGTGTGTGGTCTCGTCAGCAGCGTCCTGAAAGTAGTTGGCTTGTGCTTTTAGAAATCGTGGTCTAGTGTCTGGATCGATACTGTTGTGTGGGTTTAGGACGCCTCTTAACTCTCTATTTTCTTTTTCTGTTAGCCCGAATACGTTATCTTGGTTCGATTCTATTCCAATTACTGGGAAGTCACTTGAAACTGTGGTGTCTTCTGTTATAACGTCAGTTGTTGTTGAGGTGCCAGGGATTTGTTCGACTAACTGCTTAAACTGCTCAATCGCACTTTTACTTCTACTGTCTTTACTGTAGATCAAACCATTTTTTCCAGGTTTTAGTATTAGTTTAGTTTTCAAATATTCACCATCTTCTCCTACCGGTTTGAAAAGAATAGAACCTGAGGGTGTCACATATGACCTGTTAACTATATTCCTTGACACATCGTCATTACTAAGTCTTTTTTTGTATAACTTACGTATTTTTTTATCTATTAGATTGGTTCTTTTTATACCATTTACTACTAACTCTTTATTGAGTTCGTTTAGTTTACCCAACCTTCTTTCTATTTCGCCCACCTCTTCAAAAGCTAAATTGAAGCTCTCATCGTGGACGTCACCATATGTCGCTGGTTCAGCAAACGCTACTGCTGGGGCCTCAGCGGTGACACCACTACCCTTACTAGTGATTAGCACTGTTTTTCCGTCTTTCCTGCTTGTGAATAATGTCTCCATAAATCTGTTTTGTAGTCTTCGTTTTATGGATCTAGTCTCTATCTCTACTTCCACCCTGGCGATTGTGGTGAGTCTAACGTTTTGTTCTTGATCTGTTTCACCTTCTACAAGTGTAGTATCGCTAAGTTTCTTGAGCTCTTCTTCTAACTGATCATTTGTATAATTCTTAAGATCGTCAAGATCTTGCATTTCGATTTCATCGAACCCTCCTTCAGCCATTATATACTACTCGATATTTTGAATATCACTTTCTGGTATCCATGAGTTGTGTTTACTGTCGTAGCCAAGCCACTTGACTAAAACCATTTTCTTACCCTTGACATTCTTTCTCTTCACTATCTTCTCAACTTTGTAAACGTCATCTTTTTTATCGACAGCCGACAACTCTTCCTCGTAGAACTTACCAACGATAGGTTCCCCTTCATGGTCCTCTATCTCGTACACGGTAGGGTCACCACGTATGACCTTTGTCACTTTGAATAGCTCCTCAGTGAAGTTAGCCTCATACCCTTTTGCGAATATGCTCTTGTACTTTGATATCCTGACAGTCTCACCTACTTTAAACTTTGGTAGTGGGTAGTCACCGAAATGGTGTCCAAACAATGTCGTCCATACTTCGTTTTCGTTTTTCTTACTAACGTCTTTAGGTTTCATTAAAATAGTACTATGTTTGGTATTGTTGTAATTCTCAACGAGCTGATCTAAAACGTCAATCCACTTGTACGTTCCTTTACTGTAGAAGTACTTCCACATAGACGTCTTAAGTGTTCTGTTAAACCGTTCCACGACTGCTGCCTTTTTATCGGAGTTCGTGCTGAAGTACTTAACATCGTGTTTATCCAATAGATCCTTCACACCAACGTTGTAGAATTCCTTACCATCGTCAAACTGAGTCAACTTTGGATACTCGCCAAATCTAACCTTAGCCTTCTCTAGTAACTTTGCGACAGCCTTAGTCATGTTTTTCGTATCTTTCCTGTAGACGGGTATTGCGAAAGCATACCTACTAAGGATCTCAGTGGCTGTTAGTATCCAGTAGTAACCGTTGTTCTTGTGTTTGTACTTACCCATATCAACCAAGTCCATCTGTATCTGCTCACCCAGATAGTCAACAAATGTTTGTCTAAACTTATGTTTCTTAACAACTGGTTTGTACCTAGTGTATGTGTCTTGAGATTTTAGCCAGTCCTTTATCTTTGCCCTACTAACACTTAATCCATCTTCTTGTGCCTTTTGGTACAGCCTCTCAGCAGATTGGTAACCAGTTGATGGATTATAGTAAATATCTCTTAGTTCTTGCTCTATGTTCATATACACTACATGATATGTAAATCTAACAGCACCTCGCCAACGTTAACAGTGTTATCATCCTGATCTGTTATCTTAAATTCTAGTTGGTTGATGACTCCTTTGTTTATTGGGATTTTCGACCCAACACCAAAATGTTGTGCAGAGCCCTTTAATGTCTGTGTGCTAGTTATTGGCAGTATTGCTATACAATCACTTTTGCTACCGTTAACTATGTTCTTAGATCTGTCCACAATATTAGATGTTACTTGTATGTATTTCAGTCCTCTGTTAACGCTCACAACGTTAGGACTGGTTTTTGTGGTTGCTATTGTAGTGTTTTCGTCAAATCCCAAGAGTTGTCCAAATTTAAACAGTTCTATTTGTTGATCAGTTGTTATCGTACACGTTGAGTCATGTCTGTTAGCTACTAGCTTGACGTCTCCTAACTCTTTCAAGTCGTCGGCGATCATTTTAAAGGTGTGGTACCCAGGACTAAAAACGTGGTTGTTACTGTTATAAGTTATCTTACTGTTAGCTGTGGTTACGTTAACGTAGTCCCAAAAGATGGTTGCCTCCCTCACCAACACGTAAGGGTCTGAGTTAGTTGATAGAGTTGACTCTGGTAGGTATACAGTTTTCGTTGAACCACTAATCAATACTACCACTCTCATATAACGTACGGTATGTTATGATGGATGAGTTCAAAAGAAAGTATCCTTATGCTGACAAGAATAGGTTTTTTCTTAACGTTGACGACAATATGCATATGCATATATTCTTCGTGACGAAAACTAATATTGGTTACGTTTCGATAGACTCGAGTAGGTTTAAGAGTAACCCGGAGTACACTAAGTATCTAACGATAAACAAACCAGTGGAGACGTCAAACAAACCAGTAGACTTCGAGACGTTGATCAGACGTTATTATGGCGAGAACTATGACAAGGCAACCAGGAACTCTAAAGACGCTACCAAGAAGGCCGAGTCAGACTTCATAAAAAAGTATCCTTACGCCACACTGACCAAGTTTTGTTTTGAGCCTATCCAAACACGACAAGGTGACGTGACAAGGGTCGACATCTACTTCATCAACAACGACATATTGTCGACTAATATTACCAACGCTATATTTAAAAATGACAAGAGTATGTGGAAGTGGCTGCACAATAGCAAGTTCCCAATAATATGGCTCTCTGGTGGAACTATCCAACCACTATCAAAAGGTCGCAAGAACCATTGGGGACTTTGGGATGGCTATCCAACGGAAAACGTGTTGAACTATCCAGTGAACAACTTTAGAATCTTCGTTAATCAGAAGAGCTACTTTCTCTCAAAGCTACCAATCTTACAAATAGTCACGTCAAAGACAAAGTCAAAGTGGGACGACAACGAGAGCTACTATAGGGTTGTGTTTGCAACGTATTGTGCAAGTTTCTGTTGCGGAGTGTCGTTGCAACACTTGTCACCCTCACAAGAAGTCCACCCTGTTATCACAAGTGTGATGAGGTTCCATCTGTACTTTACTGTTAGAAGACTTCTAAGAAGGATGGAAGGTGGTGAGAGTATGAGATCGATAAGTAGAGAGTTTGACGCTGGAGAATTGTATGGTAAAACAGACAAGATCCCTAGAAAACATTACTACCACGGTAAAGTTCTTGCTGATGGTACAACAGGTGAGGAGAGAGTCTTCACGATTAACGACGTTAAGAACGACTACAAACGATACGTTCCTCTGGTGTCGAACGGTCTCACCAACATTGGGCGACAATATCTAAATCAGTCTATAGAGGCCTTCGTTTACTCTACACTTGGCGCACAAGCGAGGACGCGTGTGTCAGACGTTGGTGGTTCTGCAGGCAGTCTAGAGACTCAACAAGAGTTTAGAAAGCTGGTGGAGGATAGCGTTATAAACTATGACGTGTCAACGTGGATTCTCAACATGAACAAGTCGATTAGAGACACTAACGTTGTCCAAAATCTAGCACTATCACCGTCTACATGGTTAATGCCAAGTAACGTGGTAATCCTCAAAAACAAAATCGCTGGGTACAACAACCTGCTAAAGACTGCTACACAGAGTATGAAGTTTGGAGTAAATAGTGGGCTAAACTACGCACCAACGATGGAGGTTAAGAAAGTTCACCAGGAAGGTGGAGAGCACCTGGAGACACTTGACAAACAACCAAAGGTGACGAATCGTCTGACAACACCAAACGTGGCACACCAGGAAGGTGGAGAGCACCTGTAGACACTTGATAAGCCACCAAATGTGACACACCAAGAATATCGTCTGGAGGTGACACAAGATAGCAACGCGACAGAGTTGTGGCTAGTTCTAGGGGCTTCTGCCGTGTCTGGCTATTTAGTGAGCAAATATGTGTTATAGCATAATGAGTCTAAGTTATGGATTTGAGGACAGAGACTACGAGAGCGACAAAATATTAAGAAGAGCGAAGAGACATCTAGACAATGACCCTAAACTAAGCGTGAGCGGTGGGAGGATGTCTGGAGATATAGACATGGCGCTCAGGGCACTCAAAAACATAGCAGATCCAGTCGATGATTTGGACGCTATCAGTAAAAAAGTGTTGGAGTCAGTGTACTTATCACAATACTTTAAAGTGCAGTCCTATAACGTTCTACTCGATTTTAACACCACAAAGCACACCGCGAACACGGACATGACGCAGTTTTTACCACAGTGGGACAAATAAAGTGAAAGCCATTGGAAACACACTAGTGCAAAGTGTTCAATCCTATGGTCCTATTATTGGTACTGACAGTGGTCATAGCTTCCTATCCCCTACAATAACTCAATATCAACTAGAGGTTGGAATGCACTTTAACTGTCCACGTATGCAGTACTGTGACATATCCGTTTTCGTGGTATTGAGGTTAGCCAAGAGGGTGTCTACAGCAGATTGGGAGGCGATTATCTCAAACGATGATGGTTCTTGGGACAAGTTCATCGGATATAAAGGTGGTGCAACTGATAAGTTGTCGTTTGGTGGTGGCCTCCCAGCGAAGGAGTACACGTGTACAATACCAAATAGTATCGACACCACTAAGAGACACATGATATCAATACATTGGCAGATGGGTAACTCGCATGTTAGAGTCAACAACATAAGGTCGACAGACTCAGACTTCACAGCTAACTATAACGAGATAGGGTATCCCTATGGAACAATATTTGCAATACATCGACCAAAATCGTTGCTCGCACCCTACGCGTACCCATCTCTGATAGAGTTCTACGGTATGAAGATAATCTCTGGCTACATGACGAACCGAGACGTGCTAGTAGTTGGTGGGAAGATGATGGATGAGTATGATATAAAGTAAGATATATGAAGAAGAAGTCAGTTATTGTTTTCAATCACATATCAAAGGACATGTCAGAGGAGGAGACACTAGAACTCAAACGCTTGTACGCGTACTACCACAAACTAGAAGCCTGCTACAAATGGAAATACAAGAGGTTGAAGAAAATTAAACTGTCGTTAAACATGACTAGCATAGGGTTAACGACAGTAGGGGTTATAGCTGGATCGATAACCGCTAACCCTCTAGTCATTGCTTGTATTAGTGGTCCTGGCGTGGTCATTCAAGGCTACTTGGCTAAATCCAATCTGACGAGTAGAGTGGAGCACTGCAAGTTCGCACACACTAGCTATAAAAAGATACTGACACAACTAAGATCGTATCTTAGAGGTCTTCCTTACAACGAGTCAACGTTCCTTTCAGACGTTAAAGTGTTGGACGATAATGTGACTGACTTATGCCCACCAATCAACGGAATGGTGAAAAGGTACAATAAAGTATACGAGACACAAGGGGGGTCCGGTTCCGACCTCCCTTTAGACACAGGTCTACACATAAGAACCAAGGGTGTTTTCCGCATAAAAGACGACGAAAACTGAGGTCCCAAAGTGGGACCTCAGAGTCACTTATAATATTACACACAGTGTATTATATATGACGAGCCTTGTCAAAAATTTCAGTTTTGAGAACAATTCAGTCACGACTATTAAAGATGGAGACAACATATGGTTCCATGGAAAAGAAGTCGCTAAGGCACTAGGGTATAAAAACGCGAAGTGGGCTATCAGTGTACACGTTGACGATATATATAAGGTCAAACGAGATGTGTTTGAAGGGGGGCGCGAGTCACGCCCCCCTTTAAACTTGCAACCAAACATGATACTCGTGTCGGAGCCAGGAGTTTACTCTCTAGTCTTCTCGTCGAAACTTGAGTCGGCCAAGAAGTTTCAAAAATGGGTATTCACAGAAGTCCTACCGTCTATTAGAAAGACGGGTCAGTACACACAATGCAACCAGTTATCAATAATGAACGAGACAGACTTGCATTATAATATAGTTAAATATATTAGGGAGTATCATCCAACAATAGTCATCCCAGGGTTGGGAGAGTACCAAGACACATCTACTAAAAGAATAGACGGATGGAAGAAGGGTTACAGTGGCGGACAACCAGATTTGATAGTTCCGCAACTACATAAGAGATACAATGGATTTGCTATAGAGCTCAAAACACCGAAAGGTAATGGGGTTATTAGGAATAACCAGATGAGGGTATTAAGAAGACTAAGATCACAAGGGTACAACACATTATTATCCTCAGACCAACATGAGATAATACATTTCATAGAGACATATATGAGAGACTCCAGGGTTCTGTGTGAGTATTGTAATAGAAGATTTAAGAGTGAAACCACACTGTCTAATCACCAAAGATACTTTCATAGAATACTCTATCTGTGAGACGACCTGTTAGATGATCTGCGAGATGACTGTGAGATGGTCTGTGACGAGATATCACGTATGGTATAGATGACTGACAACGAGTCCGTACCTATTATAACGTCGACAACAAAGGTCAAAGACCCTAAGAGAGTAGAGGCAGGCAAACGCTTGGCTGCTATATCTAAAGCAGCCAAAGAGAGGAAGATGAGAGAGAGAGTGATAAGTGAGGACGATAGTTTTAACTACGGATACATCACAGGCACTATAGGAGTGGTAATAGCCGCTGGTTCACTGTATTACACGATGAGGCAAGACAAACAAGTAGTGACCGAAGAGCCTAAGACCGTTGTTGTAAAACCATCACGTAAACTCGACAGCCTCGATTAAAACATATCGTATAATATATGGCATCAATAGACAGAAAAGAACTGATGAACGAGCTATACGACGCAGCCCTTGTGACTGCTGGAGCCGTAGCCGTGTCAATGGCATCAAAGAAAGTACTAAAAGAACCGTTGGGTACCCCCGAATCAGTGAAGGGCACCCTAAAGTTAGCGACTGCTGTAGGTGTCTCAACGCTACTTATCAAGTGGGCACAGAGTAAGAAATACTTACCTGTAGACCCGTTCTCAAAATAATACAGCGTAATATATAATGGCTAGTGTGATAGCAGGTGGTTTGTTCAACGCTGTAGCATTCGCAGGAGCTGGATTCATATTCAGCAAGCTAAACCACACCGGCTACGAGACAGAGATAAAGAGACACAACAAAGCATTGGAGAGTCTCGCAAGAGCGAAAGAAAAGTTCTACGAGAACGAGATTCGTCAGAGAGACAAAGCTCAGGAGTTAAGACAACAGTTGTCAGATGCTAATGCAGACATAAACGACACGAACCACGCTCTGGATCAACTAAGACAAGTACTGACGATACAGTATGATGGGAAGACATTTAGTAAAGAGCCTGAGTTATCAGACTATTATAAACCCTCTGATGAGATGAGAGAATACCAAATGATATTCGTCGGAGCTGTCGGGTTACCCGTTGGGTACTTGGTGTACAGAGTGATTTAAAACATAACTATACACACAGCACTATAGTTATGAGTGCTAGAACTTTGAAGGAGATAGCGATGGAAGCAGACGAGAAGCTTAAACACGACGCACTGGAGACAAGTACACGTAACGTGTTGGGGATACTTTTCGAGAACCAGAAGAAACACAACGAAGCGTTGACGGTACTCTGCAAGAACCTCATTATTCAGGTAAACGAGACCAAAGAGTTGAGACTACTACTGTCGGACACTCAAGATCGACTAAGACAGATCACTACGACACAGCGCAACGGGAAGACATTTAGTAGAGATTCTAAGTCATCTAACTATTACTCATTCTAGAGCGACACTTAAGTCACCACACTATAGTCTAAAGATATATATAGTATAGTAACTTAGATGGTTGACGAACGTACAATGAGAATGTTCTACGCTGGGTATACATTGGATGAGATTGAGACATCAAAAAAGTGGAGTGGTACTACATTAGGGTACACATTGGATGAGATCAAGAACGGAAGTAGGGACGCAACACCAAAAAAGTGGAACGACACCACATATTGTTACGAGTGTAGTAACCACAGAACCCAAATCGAAGATGGTGTATTTAGTTGCAACAAGTGTGGAGAGACTACCTACGGACGCGTGAGAAACTTTGTACCTAATATTTGGATGTACAAGAAATCGGCTCATAGTTACAGTAAATGGTTAGAGAGAATGTTGACTGGACTAGTTAGTGAGAGTGGCATACCAACAGTTGTCAGTGATTTTATAGAGATACTATGGTCCCTTAAAAGAAACAAACTGATTGTCAAGAATATATCGAAATATATTTTCTATGTCATAAGAATATGCTCTAGAAAAGGTATAGAGTTGAGAGGTAGTCTTAACGACCTCAAACCTGGTAAGGTCAAGGTACGATTCGAGTATAACCTGTATAGCGTAGTATACAAGGACCTAGGTTGGGATGGGATAGGAGATCCATACTACAACGAGTGGGTAAATAAAATATATAGTAATATATAATGGCAAGACCAAGAATTTACCAAACCAAAGAAGAAGCTTTAGTAGCAGCCAGAGCACAAACCAAAGAGTGGATGAGAACTCATAAGTGGGTGTGTGATACATGTGATCAGTCATACCACGTGACCTCTAAATATAAACACGTCAAGACTAAAAAACATTTTAGAAATTTAAACAATTAGTTCTGGACTATTTTGTAATGTCCATACGCAAAGCTAGATACACCGTCTGGTATTATATGTCGCTTGTCGTCAAAGCAGCTTAAGGATATCTTGTTTATTTCGTAGCTTCCTAGTTGGTGGCTCTTGCTACGAATAGTTTTAATTATGTGAGACATTTGCTCACCATTTGTCAGGACACTCTTATAGTTGTCGTGTCTTATGTTGTTTCTAATGGTACTCTTCTTGATACCTTTAGCAGTCTTCCCACCTTTTCCATCCTCTTTTATGTAGCTATACATTTTCGACCTTAAACCAACGAACTCAACGATTGGGACTCCTAATGTCTCATCCTTCATTTTACCAATAACCTTCTTGTTAGTTAGGTCGAAGTAAGGAGACGACTTGTCATATCCACTAAAGTCAAACACTTCTTTGTTATTGTACATGTCTTTGTACACATCCTCCGTCTCAATCTCATACATTAGGCTATCCGTGTCTGTGAATAGTAATTTGGCTTTGTTGTCATATTTCTTTTTGATGTTACTGTAGTGGAAGTCGTACATCAATGTCTTTGATAAGTCTAGAATACACATACCTACGTATGCTGGTCTATTTAGAGTTAGTATCTCTTTGATCTTGTGAACTGCTACCAAGTTATTGTCAAATATCTTACTGCTAACAAAGGTTGGTTTTGACGTTAGTTTCTTCAGTTTTTCCTTGTCTGTTACTAACTCCACGTTCACACGCTTTCGTAGATTCTCCATAGTCTTTCCGAATACACTATTATTCATGAGCTTAAAGAAATCCTTCTCAAAGTCGTTCTTCGCTTGGGTTCTCTTGTCTGTGTTAAAGTCAATATATTGTTTGAGCCATGGTGACTGATCGAACTGAAGTACTCTATGTATCTTCTTAACCTTCATTCCCAAACTTTTGTATAACTGTAGGTTTCTATAATGAACAACGTACTTACTCTTATCGCTTAGGTTAGGTATAAGTTTTGCAACCTCTCCAACAGATATCTTAAACTTGTTTTGGATCGTCTTACAATAGTTTGACAACATATCACTACTTACTTTCATCCTCTCGGGGGCTAAAGGATAGTCGTTGTGAAGATCGTGTAACTCCTCTGGGTACTCTAAATCAACCTCGAGTATCAACCCTTTGTCTGAGTCATCGCTATACTCGTCTAGATTGTTGATGTCAAAACCTTCGACCCACTCAAACCCACCAGTCGGTAGACACTGACACATAGCCCAACCATAAAGGTTATTCGCATCTAGGTACACGATGTGTTTCGATGGTTTACTACTATCATACCCCTTCATGTATTTGTTATTAGCTTCTCCGTGCCTATGTGTTATGCAGGAGACACCACCCCGCATTCCTTTCTCGATGAACTGAAACATATCAATGTTAGTCATTAACTTTAGTTCCACTCCTGTCATCTTTAGAGCAGCGTCCCACGATAGTCCAGGTGATGTGAAGTAATGACAAGGATCTAACTGGTAGTACTGTTTACACGTTCTTCTAAAGTTCTCGAACACGTCAGCCAGTAGTAACACGTCAGACTTTAAGTATAGGTCGTGGTACTCACCCATATTCTCCACACTCATTGTCTCCCACACTTCTTGAGCGTGCTTGTAGTCTGTGTCTGACACATGCTCGTCGTTTAGGATGCTGTAGAAACTCTCCTTTGGTGGCAACTCAAGTTCGTTAAACTTCTCGAAACTATCCATATAGTCATACGGGTACACACCTTTTCGAGACACCAACTCTAGCTCCTCACCTTGAAACAGTTCAGACGTGTACTTGAGACAGTCCTTTGGTAGGTTGCTCACTAGGTTGGCTAGACTAGAGCTCATGAACTGGAAACTATCTAGAAACACTAGATGTTTACCTAACATGAATGCCATATACTTCTCCATGTTGTTCGGTATAACGTTGATTTTCAGACCAACCTTACCTATCTCCTGCATTATGAAGTGGCTATCGTACCCTCTTAGATTGTGAAATATGACAGGTATCTTATCAGTCAGTCTATAGTTCCTATTACATAACTGATGTGCTGAACCTCTATATTTACCAGTGACATGACAATGATCTCTAACTCTCATTTGTCCCCTTCTATATTTCCTATCACAAATATGACATTCAGTCGCTTCCTTGAAGTTAACCTTATCAGCTCTGGTCATCACCATGTCCTTATTAAAATGCTCCTTTCTAACTTTCTTGCAGTATTTAACCTCCTCTAACATCTTTTTCATGAACTTCCTAACCGCTTTCGGACCTCGAAACATCTCTACTGGTTTACTATATTTATCATCGTAACAGCATACTACTTTGTACCCATACCCACAGTCCGTGTGTCTTTGGTACTCACTAGTGTACGATCCTATGAGTGGTGTCAGGTTGTCGACCTTCTCTGTGATAGCCTCAAAGTCTGCATATATTACAAATGGTACCTCTAATTGTTTGTGGTAATTTTCATACTCAAGAGTGCTGTCTTCTTCATCTGGCATCTTGATCGCTTGCTTACCATTTACCACCATACAAATCTCCTTATGATTCTCAAGAATCTCATTAGTAGTAAAACATTGAAGACAGTACCTACAGGAATTCTTGCGACACTTGTGTTTAGACTGACCGTATATAAACCTACCAAAGTCTTTGATGTACACGTAGTGTCGTTTAACACCATTTGTTATTAGCAGCAGGTCCATATGATCCTCACACTTCTCCTCAGAAACGTAGATAGGGAACGGCTGCTTGTCCTCGTACCCAAACACGCTGATGCTAATACCGTTCTGCCTCTCGATCTTGTTGTACTGTTTCGTACTCACTGGAAACCTCACTCCCTCATAATTGACAGAACCAACGTTCTTCTTATGCTTCGACACTCTCTGTGGATCCTTTCCTACAGGACACTTGTGCAACACGTGGCACCACATGAAACACTTGTCATCGTTGTTCTTTATATTAATCAAACCTTTCGACGCGTTCCTCAACTCTTCTGGTAGATCAATATAACTCGATCCTTTACGAGGCTTATACACTACCACATTAACATAGTGGTCATTAACACTATCTACAACCCACCCAGACCCTTCTGACAACCACACAGCTATACGATTTAATATCTCCTCACTAGCTTGTCTCGTAGTCCCACTAATATCAACACTACTAACCACTGTTTTGACCACACTATTGAAGAAGGCTGTCCTAAACAAAGACTTACCGTCACCAATATCTTTCTCTAGAGTCACTTCCAATGTCTCGGAAAACTTTAAACCTTTCAGTCTTTCTAGCTCTTTCTGTAAAGTTGAGCCCACTACTCCTCTAGTCCTGACTAGTTGTTTTAGTGGGTCCTTTTTCTCGACCACCTTAACACTATATGACTTGGTGTACCCTTTGAGAGCAACTCTCCTTTGCGCTACAGTAGGACGTCTCATCTTAGCAATAAGACTAGTGATTCTCTTGTACTCTTTGTCTGAGGCCTCCTGACTTAGTCGTGACCTCCTCACGTATCGTTTAAGATCGCGTCTAGCCTTTCGAACTTCTCTGACCTCCCTAAATCTGGTGACTCTATTAATGACGTTCTCTCTAGATCCTCTTCTAATAAGGTCCATCCACTTATACCCTAATGCTTTAGCGTCAACTAGATAGCCAGACATCCTCTCTAGAAAACTCATCTTAATATTAGGTATAACTAAATCACCAGAACCTATAGCAGGATCACGTGCACCACCACTCGATAGCGTACCACTACGAGCGACATCACCACTCACAATAGGGTCACGTTTATGTTCAGACCTTTTCATAAGAGTCGTTTTATTATTTAATATAGTCAAGTCTTTAGACCCTTTCGAATCATGAGCCCCACTCAACTCACGAGTTGAAATAAAGCCCACACCAGGATCACGCGTAATATTACTTGACATAGTCTTGTTACGAGTGACATCCCCACCCACGGCAGCCTCACGTCTAGCGCAACGTCCAGACACCTCACTCTGTAGCCTACTAGCTGAGACACGTCTCTGACTCCCCAAACCACGTGAAACATTGTCTATTAGTAGTCTCGAAAGTGGGGCTAACGGCGAACTTTTTCCATTTGAATGTCTCAACTTCTCTGGAGAACCAAGCGCTTTTCCCGTTTTTGGATTCCACATATTTGCTCGACAGTTATATGTGGAATCCAAAAACGGTAAAAGTGCTGCGTTCTCCAGAGAAGTTGAGACATGAAAAAATGGGAAAATGCGCCGGTAGCCACGTGTGTGGTGATTTTTGAGTCTAATTTATTTCGTCTCGTTTTAGTAGTCTCGAAAGTGGGGTTAACAGCGAATTTTACACATTTTGATTGCGAAGCATGAAAAATGGAAAAATGCGCTGGTAGCCCCACTTTCTATACTACTGTCCTTAATAGCGGGGTGTCCGCAATAGCGGGGTGTCCGCAAGGCGAGAATTGACTGTATATATTCATTCACTAGTATTTCCTATTTGTGCCCTTGTTATTTAATTAACTTTGTGAATTTTCTGTTGCTACCTTCCAATACTATCCTTTCTATACGACTACTTTAAAATCCCAGTTGATTGAAAAGTTGATATTGGTATAAAAATTGATTATAAAGTATTCTTTTTACAGGCTGAAAATGACGAAGGACGTCTGTGGTTGTTAAGGCAAGAATATCTGGATGCCACCATAAATAAAATTGCGTTATTACTATCATTCGAAAATAAGTGGACTGCGATTAATGCCGCCTTAGTTCTTGCCAGGTATAGTATAATATTAATAACTAGAAAAACATGTACGCAACAACCCCTCGCCCGCTTACTGTTTGAGGCTTTAATAGTGTATAGTGCTCAGTTATTACATAAAAATAAGTAAATAATTCATTTGCCAATTGAAATTAATAATGAATTTTATTAATTATATAATATTAATTTCATTAAAATTATTTATGTCAGTTATGGTTTTCATAATAAATAATCAACATACATGTTTAGCAGTGGTTACTCATAATTTTATTCAAAGTATATACAGTTGTATTCATGAGACTGCAGGATAACCTATGAATGATATTACAATATAGTACTGGCATTGCACATACAAGTATGTACATATGTACAAGTACCATACTGTAATATGTACTGTAATCTGCATTTTCCTTATTGTCTAATTGTCTAATTGTCAGTATAAACACTACCAAAAGGTTCAATACCTAAATTTATCCAAGACCAAGAGTGTTGTCTGAGTATTGAAAAACTTGATAAACCTTTTATTCTGTTAGAAGACTTGTTTTGCTTTTATTAATATTAATTATGCGCATACATGTACCAGTATTTCAATGGTATTCCATATTTCAAAAAGATGAAATTACAAAAGCCCATAATATGCAACAAAGAATGGCATTGCTTAATCTAATTATTTTACCAATATATCATTAATTCAGAAAGAATGCCCTTCAGCTGCTTGTTGTCAGTGAGGTTATATACCACTTGTTTAATCCCTAATATTGTTCCCCTGACACAGAGCATGCCATATATCAGATGAGCGTAAATGTTGATTGACAGATTGTTATAGTCCATATAGACAGCCAGTATGGTGCATGTTCAGTAAAATGTAAGACAGGCCCAGGTGGCAGCTGGCCAGGTTAGTCTTATATAGATTTGCAGGATAAACACAGCTATAGTCTGTACTTTTTTACATCCTTACTACTAGTACTCTCTCTATATAGACTAATTATCACGACCGATCGAGTGGAGCAAGGTCGGTGATGAATAATTTAAATACAATTATAAAATCTGCCATTCAAAGTGTGTATTAACATTTGTTATTCTGCAATATTACCGTATAAAGCACATGATTTAGCCTGAAAACCAGCCGTCCATCTCATTCGGTCTCTCTTAGAGTGGAATGAATGAGATGGACAGCTGGTTGTCAGGATAATAATTTAAATGTTCTATACATTCTAGTCTCCACTCTAAATATTAAATTCATTGATTCTTTAAACAGCACTAATTCTTTAATTGTGCTTTATTTACTTTCACATTTAGAAGTCTTTCACTCGACATGAGGATTGACTTGTGATTACTATGCATCTATCAAATCAATCAATAATATTTTACTAACTGTACCTACTCAAGAGCGAAAACATCAAGGACAAGGCTACTCGTTGAGGTAGCCGAGAAAGCAAAACGCGACAACACGTACGAAAATCATTGAAATTTGTATAGTTCATTCACAGAAAATTTTAATGAGTGTTGCTCAAATTTGCTAAAGTAATATTGAGCTGTAAAGGCAGTACATAACAAAGATTCAAAGAATGAAATTGGTCTAGACTATGTGCTCGTAATACTCCTCGTTCTGCTTACAACTTCTCTTTACGTTACTGATCTCTCCAAGCCTGACTATTAAAGATAGCGAAGTCCGGTCGCTTACCTGCAGTGTCTGTTCACTTTTAATGTTGTAAGCATCACCAAACTTGTAGCCTTGTTCACGGTCTTTTGACCTCATATAATATCGCTGTGTTTTTTCGCTTAGCAAGCCGTATTTCGTGTTGATGGCTGGTGTTTTCAATGCTAAGCACGACTTGCAGACATGAGGAGCACAGATATGCACACGAAAAGGAAGATTTGTGATTAATTCTCGCACATTCAGTTTTCCTTTTCCATCGATCAGGAAACGATGGTTACTCTCCTGGATATTTCGATATCAGGACATAGCAAAAAGTTACTAAATTATTCCATCACTATAAAACAACAATTCCTCTAGAGCGAGTGCTGCGAGACGACGATTTAGAATCACTCAACAAAGTGTTTCTGGCGCCATTTTTCATTGCTCTTCGCGCAATTCAAACCTCGGAACAATATATTTGCAATAATCCAATCAAATAAACCGTTATGAATCACATGCGTTTTGAACCAATAAGAATCTACACTCAATTTTGAGAAGCTCAGCACAAGCTATCGCGCGAGGTTATACACGGTATTTATATCAGGCTGTATACAGGCTACCCGGCTGGTTACTGCCACGATTCGCCAATTCCTTGGTATAGATATCGTTAGCGACCACACATCGCTGCTGCCATCCACTCCTGGGCACGATTAACACCTTGAGTTGCGGGGCATTTTCTTTTGAGTGACCATCTCTTAGATGACCTTCTCTATTATTATTATTATTATTATTATTATTATTATTATTATTATTATTATTATTATTATTATTATTATTATTATTATTATTATTATTATTATAGAGCGCCATGAGAGAGCGCTGTCATGGCCTCGACAGGAACACGGCGAAAAATGAATAACAAGATTCAATGGACGGATAAAATGAATGATGATTTACTAGAATGCAAGCAGAAAGCTCATGTATCGACTAAGTCGAGCAACCCTCCGCGATTTGACTCGGGAAGGAAAAAGGCTACATGGCTGTAATGAAAGATCTGTGGGAAACAATAGGGTATAACGGGCTTGGTTTGTCCGGTCAGAATCTTCGCGACCAGGCTCAGAGACTCGAGAAGATGCAAGAAAAGAGAGGGGAAGTCGTCCGCAAGGATATTGGATGTGAAAGTACAGGGAATAATATGGATGGATTGGAAAATTCGCAAAATAACAACAGTTGTGATCTACAAGCAGAAGTAAATTTGCATATGCAAAATTACAACAGCTGTGATTTTCAAGCAGAAGCGAATTTGCATACAGAAGACGTGACAACAAAGTCTAACTCCGTCCCCATGAGACCAATTAACTGCCCTGTCAAAGAAGCGCTCGAATTAACACCAGCGAGTACAAAAACATCCCAAATCCATCCAGATTTACCGCAGTTTGACGTGTACCCCTCCGAAATCAATGTGGGGAAACGTCAGTTACCAAAACTTTTGCGACGAAATAAATAAAATCTATAACGAGGTTGTTCACTACCGAAGGAATATTTTCAATTTACCCTCGGGTAAAGTGGGCAAACAGTTCATCGAAGAGCTGATATTTTGGCTCAGGCAATTTAATTCCAACTTAGATCTGAATTCAGTCGCCTTGAAAAGCTACTTCCAAAAGTAAAGAGCATAGTGTGGCGATAGAACGGAGATTGGCTCTATGGAGACAGGGCGACTTGAATATGTTAATGAAGGAAATACGATTTATTCAAGACAGATTTGTCAACTCCAAAAGAGCCAGATCGGTTGAAGACGTCTCAAGAGCCTTTGCAAAGTTGGTCTTTCAAGGGAAACTCACGGCAGCGATCAAAATGCTGGATAAAGAGAATTCGTCGGGATTGTTGAAACTGTCTGATGAAGTATTAACCCAATTGAAAGAGAAACACCCTTCTCCCGCAGAAATCGAAGAGGAGTGTCTTCTGCATGGCCCTGTAGACCTCGTTCCACCGGGTATTTTTGACCTAATCGATGAACAGCGGATCTTCGATTCTGCCCTAAAAAATGCAAAATGTTCCGCAGGCCCCTCCGGTATGGATGCAGATCTGTATCGTCGAATTCTCTGCTCTAAGAACTTTGCTGCAGAAGGGAAGACACTGAGGGAAGAGATTGCCACTTTGACGAGAAACCTACTCAAAAAAAATTATCACCATTCCCTACTTGAAGGCTACACTGCCTGTAGGTTGATACCGCTGGACAAGAACCCAGGAGTTAGACCAATTGGAGTGGGAGAGGTTTTACGTCGTATAATTGGCAAAACTACCTCGGCCATGTTTAAAGAGGAGATAAAGAAGGCAGCCGGCCCCTTGCAAGTCTGTGCGGGTCACAGTGCCGGAGCAGAAGCAGCCATACATGCAATGAGTCAGGTATTTGACGAGGAAGGGACGGATGGAGTCTTATTAATTGATGCAACCAACGCGTTCAATCAGATGAACAGGGCGGTGGCTATGCATAATATTAGGATCACTTGTAAAGAAGTCGCCTAATTGTATGTCATCAACACATATAGAAGCCCCTCTAGGCTGTTTATTAGTGGTGGAGGCGAGATCCTTTCCCAAGAGGGTACAACCCAAGGTGATCCGATAGCGATGCCCTGGTATGCGATCAACACGGTTCATATGATCAATAGTCTCCGGGCATCAACACCACAAGTCAAGCAAGTCTGGC
The DNA here is from genome assembly GCA_035772405.1 of Chrysogorgia sp. JL179-B06. Taxonomy (NCBI): domain Eukaryota; kingdom Metazoa; phylum Cnidaria; class Anthozoa; order Scleralcyonacea; family Chrysogorgiidae; genus Chrysogorgia; species Chrysogorgia sp. JL179-B06. The sequence continues at coordinate 644,884 of JAYKKM010000182.1, read as the reverse complement.
TGGCGGATGACTCCGCGGGCGCAGGAACCATAGAGTCACTCTGTCAATGGTACAAGAGCTTATGTCAAGAAGGGAGAAAATACGGATATATCGTAAATGGAGCTAAAAGCTGGTTAATTGTCAAGTCCAGTGAACAGGCAAAGAATGCAAAGAAGGTGTTTGGCGATGAAGTAAACATAACGCTCGATGGAAGACGCCATCTCGGTGCAGTCATTGGATCTAAAGATTTTAAAGACCAATATTGTCAAGATAAGGTCGAGAAGTGGCTTGGAGAAATGGAGTCTCTCGTGGAGATTAGCAGAAGCCAACCACACGCCGCCTATATCGCCTTCACCAAAGGATTCAAATCCAAGTTCACTTACTATCTGCGCACCATTGAATCGTTCGAGGAGTATGTGGACCCAATCGAAGAAGTGATTCATGATTCTCTCCTTCCTTCATTATTTGGACGAGCTGAGCCCCTCCCTGGAGAACTTAAAGAACTTGTTACCCTTTCATCTGCACAGGGCGGGATCGGAATTCCTGATCTTAAACGTGAAGCTCCAGAGCAGTTCAAAGCATCATCTGAAATAACAGCTCTACATGTTGATTCTATTGTTGCACAAAGTTCCACCATCCCAACACGAGAGCAAATGGAGGAACGAAAGCGCGAAATTAACACTCAGAGGAGAGCCGCCACAAAGTCCAGAATAGACAGGATTGATGAATCATTATCTCCTGATCAACTCCAAGCGGTTCAGCAGACAAGAGACAAGGGAGCCAGCTCGTGGCTAAATGCAACACCAATTGAAGAGTATGGACTGGCTTTAAACAAGCAGGAGTTCAGGGACTCCCTATGCCTTCGTTATAACATGGCTCTACCTAATCTCCCTAGTCACTGTGCTTGCGGGGAGACCTTCACAGTCAACCATGCTTTGTCATGTAAGAAGGGAGCTTTGTAGCTCAAAGACACGACACAATCCGGAACCTCCTGACATCACACATCAATAAAGTGTGTAAAAATGTGGAAACAGAGCCACACCTGCAACCACTCGATAATGAAGTTTTCAACCTCCAATCCACTGTTACAAGTCAAGAAGCGAGACTGGATATGAAGGCAGGAGGTTTCTGGACACCGGGAGTTACAGCATTTTTTGACGTACGTGTAACGCATGTAAACTCCCGGTCCAACCAGGGTAAGTCCACTGCAACAATCTTCAGAGAGCAGGAAAACGAGAAGAAGAGAAAATACAATCAGAGAGTGATGGATGTTGAAATGGGAACTTTTACACCATTGGTGTTTGGTACAAACGGGGGCATGGGAGCCGACTGTCAGAACTTTTTAAGAACTCTCGCAGATAAACTCACGAGCAAGAACAATGAAGTTTACGCCAGCGTTATTACCTGGTTACGAATCCAGCTATCATTCGCTATCTTAAGAACTGTACATAGATGCGTGAGAGGTTCGAGAATTCCGTTTAAGTCACGCGAGATCGCGAAAGACTTTACTCTCTCTGTAGCAGAACTACTGTATACGTGATTTTTAGCCTGGAATTTTAGATTGAATTTCCTTTGTTTTAATTTATTTTTCAGTTTTAATTATTTTTCAACAGCCCATATCAATGTAAATATTATAAAAATCAATTTGAATGTAATTGAAGAATTTACCGTTTTTAAATAAAGTGTTTCTTTTTATTATTATTATTATTATTATTATTATTATTATTATTATTATTATTATTATTATTATTATTATTATATATAAGAAAGATAGCCCTACTAATCCTGCAAATTTCAGACCAATAACCCTTCAACCAGTATTAGGAAAGATTTATTCGGCATTAATCCGTAACCGAATATATACATTTATGATCCATGCGCGCCTCCTTTTATTTGTATATACGACGCAACAAATCGTGGACCAATCCAGATTTGTTGAAGTTTTACTAATTGTTTGATCTTGTCAGATAATCTCTGTTGGACTGCCTTACGATTTTCGTAAGAGATAAACACAGAGTTTTTTCTCTTTTTATCTTCTTTTTATCTTCTTGATATCTGATTGAATTGAATAAATGTTTTCATTATTATTATTATTATTCCGGGAACTTTCCAGCAATATTTTACAAATTGATCAAAGACCTTCTCATTAAAATTTCAATAATGGTTTTTGGGAATACTGCATAGCGATGCAAGTAAGAGCACGTTCGATCTTACTCTTAAAAATAATTTTGTCGATTGTTTTTTGGGTCTGACGGCTTGTTTTTTTGGGTCTTTTGTTCTTGATGGATCTTTAGCTATCGAAGGATATCAGTTCTTAAAAAAGAACAGAAATGGGCAAGGAGGAGGAATAGGTCTGTATTATAAAGATATTTTTGTCTGCAGAGTTAGGGAAGATTTAAGTTCTCCTGATATTGATTTGAAGCCCTATGGGTTGAAATACACAGACCGCAAGCTCCAACAATGCTGCTTGGTATATTTTACTGTCCACCTAGTGCAAACAGAGCGTATATGACACATGTGTTTGATTCTTGGGAAAAGACCACAGACGAAAATAAAGAAACCCATATTCTTGGTGATTTTAACAAGAATTGGTTCGATGAAGTGGATTCGGCTATGTTACGATCACATGCCAACATTTGTTGTCTCACCCAAACTGTATAACTTCATGAGTCAACAAGGACAGTTTGTACCGCTCGTTCTACCACATCTACATGTCTTGATATGTATGTTTAAGTGCAAAGTCGTTCAGTTGGGCTTTACTGATCACGACCTTACAGTATTGTCTATGAAGACCAAAATTCCCAAAGGACCTACGAAAGTGGTGTTCAAACGGAGTTATAAACATTTTTCTGAAGATCAATTTATTAACGAGTTAAAATATGCTCCGTTCTGGTTGGTTGGGCTGTCAGATGAACCAAATGAAGCATTGGATATTTTTACCAAACTATTTAAAGAGATTGCAGATATTCATGCTCCTCTGAAAAAATTCACAGTAAAAGCTAAATCTGCCCCGTGGCTTACTGATAGCATTCGTGACGCAATTTTTCTCAGAGATGAGGCAAAATCAGCTGCTAGGGATTCTGGTCTTCTTTCAGACTGGGCTGTTTACCGCAAGCTCAGAAATTATGTGGTTAAATTAAATAGAGAAAGCAAAAGAGAATACTTCTTGGATGCCATTAATAACAGTAAGAAAGAACCGAAGTCAATGTGGAATACCATTAATAATTTATTGGGGCGCTCGAAATATTCTGTTCCTTCAAAAGTTGAAAGTAACGGTAAAATTTACACAAAGCCAAAAGATATAACAATTCATTATGCTAAATATTTTGAAGAAAAAGTTCTGAAATATAGATAAAATATGGTTGATCCGATTGACACGGTGTATGTAACTGAATCAATTAACAAAATCATGGCTGGTAAAGACTGTCATTTTGAATTTACGTCTTTAAATCTATCTGAAGTAAAAAGTTGCTTGGATAATCTTACAAGTTGTAAAGCGGTTGGAGTTGACACCATTGACAACTACCTTCTCAAAATATCCTCTGATATTATTGAAGAACCTATTAGACACATCTTCAATTCGTCTTATGCTAATTCTACATTTCCTGATCAGTGGAAAATAGCCAAATTACATCCTATTCCTAAAGACAAGAAAATACCATTGGCAGATGTGAATAGTAGACCAATTAGTTTGCTAAATGTTTTAAGTAAACTACATGAAAAATCAGCATTTCAACAAATATGCAAATATCTTTCCGATCATAAGATAATGTCAATGAATCAACATGCTTACAGAAATAACCATAGCACTGAAACTGCACTTATACAAATGATTGACAGCTGCCTTGAAAATATGGAACACGGTCTTCTCACTGGTGTTGCTCTACTGGACTTTAGTGCTGCTTTTGATTTCGTAGACCATAACTTAATATTCTGAAGTTAAAAAGTTATAACTTCTCAGATGGAGCTCTCAACTGGATAAAGTCATACCTGGTGGGTAGATCTATGACCGTCTACATAAATGGTGCCTATTCTCATCCAACAGAAATGGTATCCGGTGTACCACAGGGTAGCTGTCTTGGACCACTCCTTTTTAGTTTGTTCATTAACGATTTACCAACTGTTTTAACTACAGCAGATATTATTTTATATGCTGATGATAGCACTCCCTACCAAGCCGAAAAAATTGCCAGATTGGTATCTGAAAATCTCCAACAAGATCTATTAAATATTGAAACATGGGTTTCGAAGAATCGTCTTGTTCTCAATGCTATAGTAAGACAAAATGTATCTTGATTGGAAGTCGACAAAAAGTAAAAGCAGCACAATCTATAAACTTAAAATTCAAAGACAGAAGCATTGATCAATTTTCATGTGTCAAGCTCCTTGGAATACACGTGGATGAAACACTGTGTTGGAAGCCACACTGTGAAGCTCTTCTTAAAAATTGTTCAAAGGCTCTTGGTTTGTTGTATAGATTCAGTAATTATATGCCAAAAAAAGTCTTAAAACAGGTTGCTGAAGCACGTATACTGTCAAAACTTAACTACTGTTTGGGGATCTGCTCTAAATCAAGATTCTCTAAATTATTTGCAAAAACTTCAGAACAAAGTTTCTAGATTGATTCTAGGCTATAAGGTTAATGAAATATCTAGGATAGACCTTCATACTGAAATTGGATGGTTAACGATCAGACAAAGGATTTATGTAAGAACCTTGATGATTTTACATAAAGCATTACATACTGGTGAACGAACTACCATTTATATGTACCTCCATCCATTGAACTTTTACACGGACATGACACAAGATTGTCATTAAAGTGTAGGAATGATAAATTGTTAGTAAGACCTGACTTTAAGAAAAAAACATTCCTGGCCAGAGCGTTTAGAACAAGAGCCATTGAAATCTGGAATAATCTGGACAGCGAGACTAGGAATATATTATCTGGGTCCCTGTTCAGATCTGCTCTTCTTGGGCAGCTTCAGTGGTTCATATATTCTAATTATTGAATTATATGAACCGTTAGGGTTCCTAGGGAGGAGGGTGTTTGGGTGGGACTTGGAGGATGTATTCGTGGTCTCACTGTCTAATTGTAATTGAAATTGTAATATAGACTTTTAGATATTTATATTTTTCATATTATTTAGTTAATTATCTATTCTAAGACCTCGTGTAAACTAGCATTAGCTAACTGTGGATCTTATTAAAATACAAATACAAATAGTCCCGATGTAATTATATGAAGATAGTTGTTAATAATTATTAATTATAGTGCTTTGAAGCTTGAAAACTTCTTCCATGATATTGAGGAGCAATTGATACACTATATATACACTAGCAATTGATACACTATAAAGAACGCGGTTTGATCGACGATAACATTCCTTTCAAACCGAACTTACAGTATTGTAGTAGTTTGAAACCCTAGACAGCTCTGAGCCAATACTAATTAATTTTATACCGGTTCATTTTTTTATACACACTGTATATTCCTTCATTCTCTTTCATTAGATTGACGATGTCTGAAGAAGGCTGCGCAAGAATTCTTAATCATCCCCAGTTGATGAAAATTATAACAGATTTAATAAAATCACTTTGTTGTGATAATGGTGGTAAGATTTCCAATAACAATCTTACGTAATAGTAACATGTAAACTAAAATACAGTAAATTGTCGGTGATAATCTCGGCTATAGATTTTCCGGGCGGAAAGCGTAATCGAAGTATAAAGATAAGAGCCCAGCTCAATATACGGTTTACTGAAGTTTCGTTGCGAACGAAACTGTTGTGGTCTAGTGGTTACCATACATGTCTATGAGCTGGGAGACACAGGTTCGAATCCTGGGTCGGACCTCCACTCAAGGTCTTAAAAATAATTGAGGAGAAAGTGCTGCCTTTGCAATAATATCAGCAAATGGTAAGACTTTCAGGTCTTCTCGGATAACGACCTAAAATCGTAGGCCCTCGGAACCCCTATAATTGGGCTTTTAGCCTGTTGGGTTATTCCGTTCACCTAAGAGTGATAAAATCTAATAAACTAAACTAAACTTACACCATCTTCAGATTGATATTAATTACATGTGTGAAAAATATCTATATATACATGTAAGTCTATATTTACAAAAGAGAATAATTAATTAGACGGCTAACCAATGAGGTAACGAGGTGACAAACAGAAGGTGACTTAAATAACAGCACACAGTTAAAACAGAGAAAGTGGTATGGAAGAGATGTTCTCATTGAGAGACGGTTTGAATTTAGAAATCAGTACTCTCTCGAATCACCAGTTCAAAGTTGGAAGAAGAACGAGAAGAAGAAATAATAGAGAAGTCATCAGGAGTAATAGTGTGATGGGTAAAATGAGTATGAGACTGGATAGCAGAATATATTTTAACACTTTACTTGTTTCCATATTATTATGGCAATACACATACGTATATTGAGCTGGGCTCTAATCTTTATACTTCGATTACAGTAAATTATCTGAACCTAGGAGTCATCGATTCCCTTCCTACGCAGGGAGCTGTAGATATCAAAAGATTGTCTGTAAGAAGAATGTAAAAGGAATATATCTTACTCGATGTTGGCACGAGTTTCGGTTGTACATGTTGAAAATGTCTTGATATGAAAAACGTACGAATTAGAAGCACTAACAGTGAACTCAGGGCAATGTATTCTACTATAGGGCTGTGACATGTTTGCTCGAAAATAATTGTCATAATTTTGAGGATACCTCTGCATACTCCTAAGACCCGCTTTATCTTACTATTAATAATCTTTATTGAGGAAACTTTTTCAAAAAAGGACCCTTGATAAATTCCTCATCAATAAATTTAATCCCATATCTCACCGAATAATGTTTACAAAATTATATAAATTTCTATCACAATTTTTATTTTACTCCGATGCAGGGCAAGTTAAACTTAGAACCCTTCCTTAGTTTTAGGTCTCTGCCTTATGAACTACCTAGATCCACGTGGGTCCACGCAGCACGTGTAACAGAATCAACTTTGTTATTTATTTATTATATAACCTGCAAAACGTGTTTTTATTGCAGGTGTTGGGATGAATGCTGCATTCGCTATAGGTCGATTATGTGACCTTCAAGCTGGAAGGGTTAAACTTCTTCAACATCACGAGTCAACTTTATTGGTAATTTAAACTTTAAAGAAAAAGACTATACCTGGTTATATACGGCATATATATATATATATATATATATATATATATATATATATATATATATAATATATAATATATATATATATATATATATATATATATATATATATATATATATATATATAATATATATATATATATATATATATATATAAAACTCATTAATAATTCATGAGGAAAACACAAAGGAAATGACTACCATGTCCGTGGTTTTATATTTACATAAACTTTAGCTTTGATTTTCTCGGCTTAGACAACATTGATTTTCAAAATTACTAATAAATAAACTCACAGTACGTGTTTTATCAGATCTAAAACACTCGGGCTACGCCCTCGTGTTTTATATCTGATAATAAACACTGCTGCTCGTTTATTAAACAGTACATATATATATATCAGTATATATATATATATATATATATATATATATATATATATATATATATATATAGCGAAACACGTGTCTGTAGATTGTACAAAGGATTTAATATTTTTAATATTAGAGAGGATTTAATATAGTCAAATACATATATGTAAAAAAGTGGCTGCCCCAACCGGGAATCGAACCCTGGTCTCCGAATCACCATTTCGGGGCTCTAGCTAACCTTTGAGGTATTGAGACACGGTCAGAACAGTCAGTGATTTTCGCCATATACTTATTAAATTTGCCGCTTTCACTTGACACCAACAGGCAGACATCGCATCTAACCATAACGTGGGGCAAGGCCTCTCGAGCGCACTTCCCAAAGTAGGGAAGCGATACACAACTTCTTGTATACAGAGGGCTTTAAGAATAATAATTATATTAGAGAGGATTAATTAATATAGTCAAATACATATATAGAAAAAGTGACTGCCCCAACCGGAAATCGAACCCTGGTCTCCGAATCAACGTTTCGGCGCTCTGACCTTTGAGCTAATGAGACACGGTCAGAACAGTCAGTGATTTCTCCATATACATATATGGAGAAATCGGCACTAGCTCGGTTTTCGATGACATTATAGAGACTCGGGTAAACATATTCTATTATTTCATTGAGGTCGTTTCGACCCAGTGTGTGTTAGCTTACACAAGGTTTTTTCCGTCTTATTCCCGACTATCATATTTTTACTTTATTATTGTGTTTCATTATTATTATTATATCTTTCATTGTATTAGGTTGACAGCTTGCTTCAAATGTTACAGAGCGATGATGCAGGATGCAGTAAAAGTGCCTGTTTCGCAGTTACTTGCATTGCAGCTAATTCACTTGGACACTCACGTGTATTAAACAACAAGTACAGCAACCATCTTTTCCCTTCTTTACGCACGATGCTATCGTCAGCAGACGAGGAATCGGTTTGGTTTGCTGCAATGTGAGTAGGATATTGATTAAAAAATAAGTTATTGATTAAAATAACTAATTAATTAAATTAACTAATTAAAATAATTAATTAAAATATTAATTGAATTTTGATTCATGTAGGAATGTGCGTACAATTGCAAGTCAGAAGGAAGGCGTGTTGGCACTGCGAGAAGATGATCAATTGCTCCGAGCCCTTACTGTAAGTACACTAATTATAATGCCTTATTATTTTTATTAAAGATAAAAAATTTGCCGAGTTGAAGAAGATTATTCACGCTCTAAGCTAGTCCGTCCATGATATGCGAAGCAACGACGATCCCGAGTACGATATGACTCTATATGGTACTAGCTTCAGAAAGTCCTCGTATGTTTACAAGAATATTAATGAAACAGTTAGGGACGAACCGGGTGGGGATGAAATATTTTTCAAGACAAACTATTTTTTCTTGTACAAATTTTTCTTGTACCTCCGCAAACTATTTTTTTTCAGCAGCCATCGTTTGCAAACTATTTTTTAAATTTTTTTAAGAGATACTGTACATGTAAATTATTTCATCACTATTTTTAGATCATATATAAGGTGTCTTAGATATATGGATGGTATATGTAGTGACTGTATAATCATTCCAAGGCACTGCTGGGCCTTTTCTCTCACCACCCTTTTCGTTAATTTTGAAGTATATCCAATTGCCGGTGTTCCCAAAAATCATTCACCCCAGACTGGCGCATGGTTTTTGACGCATTCAAAATCTGCAGAAAATAGCGTAAATGCCTACATCTCTAAGGAAGATTACTCTCTACAGTATTTCAAATTGATGACGCTATCAATTTATTAATAAAACTTGGCAAAAGTTCTTTCATGGCTAAAACCGATATCCGTTCTGCCTTTCGAAACGTACAGTACCTGTTCACCCCAAAAGACTGGGATTTACTAGGCATGCGTGCATTGGAAGGGCCTCTGTTTTTTCGATAAACTTTTACGTTTTGGCCTTCGTGGTGCCCTTCATATTTCCAACCAACTTTTGGACGCCATAGAGGGGATCACCATAACCAACTATGACGTGAACCACATTTTACACATTCTCGATGATTTTTTCGTAGTCGAATCATCTTACTATCCTGACAAACTTGAATGTTCCGATATAGTTAACAAGAAAACCAAACTTAATTCCTTGGCATAATCCTTGATTATACTAATATGATCGCTAGCCTTCCTTCGGAAAAACTCAAACGCGCAAAGCAAGAGTTCTCAGCCTCGCAAGCTCTCAAGAAATCATGTACTCTTTCCACGCGACACTGTCTTGTTCTTTATGGCAATGGTATTGCGATGACTATTTGTACTGAAACCAGAGATTGTTATAGCGATGCGGATGCGTTTATGAATCTATTGTGTCTTCTATACCCGCGCAACTTATTCTTCTGGCGTTAAAAGTTACCCCGACTTCTGCTTTACACACCGCCTAGCGTCACCAGACAAACCCGACCGAAGAAACCCTGGTCTACGTTGTGGCAACACTTTAAGGACACCTGCATATCAGACTATAAAACAACCGCCGCCGCTGCCAATTTAATAGAGTCAGTCCAAAAAAAAAGTCCATAATCAAATTCGTATATATATAGACGCTAATCATAAACATTTAATAGGCTTCACGTGGGGATCTCCTCTTCGATTCGATCAGTGGCGTAAAGTGGTTTCCCCTCGGCCACACTTTGTCCACGGTGAAGCACACACCGGCGACGGAGAGCAAGGTATATAACGGTGAGGGCCCTTACCTTCACCCTAATCTTCGCATCTCTCGGGACATGAGAGCAAGGTCCATGCAGGAGGGCTCTTACTCTCACTCTGACTTTCGCTTCTCCAACTTTTCTGGGGGCCCTTACCTCAAAAAACCGCACTTTTCCGTCACCCACAATTTATCGACAAAGATTTGCGTGACTTGTTGAATTATTATTACAGCTAGGCTGATTATTATAAGTAATAACATGACTTGAGGGAAATTAGCGATTACATTTCCCTGCGCAGCCGAGGGAAGATTCCGCCCTCGGACTTTTAGAAATCTAATTTAATTTAGTCACTAATTTAGTCCCTCAAGTCATTTCTCTGATCGCCGAGGAAAACTTTGAGAACCTTACCGACGGGAAATTTAGTTCGGGTTGTCAGAGATGAGTGCATTGCTTTTCGTGTTTTGAATTAAGAATGAGATGAGCTCCTCTGGGACATGGTTAGTGTATACCATCAATAAACCATCAATATTCAAGTCACTGAGGTGAGTTTCGTTTCATTTTAGATTGGTTGTGTATAAAAAAAGTTGAGTAATAGATGCTAATGTCTGAGTGAAATCCTAAAAAAATGACAATATTAAACAAAATGTGCAAAAAATTGACGTTATTACGATGTTACGTCCTGCGCATGCGTAAGAAAAGGCAATTCCACATGGATTGTAGATCGAGTAACGGCATAAGTTCAGTCGGTTTTGACGACAATTTTAAGCGCGAAGCGCGGGCTGAAAAGAAAAATCGGGGGTGAAAAACAAAACAAAAACAAACAAAAAACCCACCTGTGACTACCATCCAGCCCGTGGTTGGAGGCAGAGTCCTTTGTCTTCTAAGATTCCCGCCTGGATATAGATAGATAGATAGATAGATGTTTAATGAAAACTACTTGGCAGCCATAAAGACTGAATTACGTAGATCTTAACAATAGTATAAATAATCAGAGTATAAGCTTAAGTAATTACAGGTTAGCTATGTACATAAAATAATTATTAGTTACAAAATGACTTAATTAGTGCAATGTGACATGGATGGTATAAAAGTGTTCATGAAACGATTAGTGTACACTAATTGCAGGATCATATGTACGCTTGTGTTTGAGGTTGTATTTAGCATGATGTTTTGGAGCATGATATGCAAGAGGGAAATTTAGTGGAAAACAAAGGATTTTTTTTTCTACTAATTTTCCCGTGTATGTGAATGAGGGAAAATTAGAAGACAAAGAAATCCTTTGTGTTCTACTAAATTTCCCGCATGCATATCATAGGAATGAGAGAAATTTCCCTCTTGCATGAGCAATGAGGGAGATACGAGGTTTACATTCCCTCGGAGAACAAAAGAATCCGAGGCAGGTCAAACGTCGAACATTTCATGAGTCAAACTCAATGCAAATGAACTTAAACAAAAGAGTTTCCTAATTTACATTGAGTTCGATTCATGAAAAGTTCGACGTTTGACCCGGGCCTTAAACTAAGTAAGTAACTTTACAGAAGGGATGTGATGGGTGGGAAAAGCTGCTATTTAACAGAGCGATTGGTTATTAGTGAGCTCTGTTCTCCGACTGAGACGGAATAACCACCGGGACGGTGTATCAGACAACGAGAACGAGTTGTCTATGAGCAGATAGTGAACGAGGGCGAAGCCGGAGTTGACTATCTGCTCATAGACAACGAGGGCGAGTTGTCTAATTGTTTTAGTATCAACCATAAACAACCTTTCTTTAACGCAGAAAAGTCGTATCAACATTGTTCCAAATTTTCAGATAGTTTTACCTTTTTGTTTGTAGAAGTCTCCCCATTCAAAATGTAGAGTTGCTCGATGGCACATGATAAACAATTGCTCACAAAAAACGAGATTGTAATTACTTTGCTTCAAATTTCATGGTGTAGATATACTCCATAGGCATAAGCGAATTCATTTTCTTATTCGAAAATGTCAAACTGAACAATTTTCCATTACTTTCGGGCCAATGTTTCCCTGAATTGCGTGAGAAAGATATAGTGATCGCTCTGAGGTTGGAGATATTTTCTGTAACTCGCTCTTATTAATCTTAATTTATTTAAGTAATTGAACAGACCGTCTCAGCTGCCATCAGCCGTGGGCTTGGCAAATGTATATCTTAACACAATGCTTTCATAATCACATTTTTAAACTATATCATGTGAAATTGGTAATATATTATATATTTGTTTATGTGATTAATGGTTTCCACCCAATGATCCACTGTTATATATAGTTGCAGTTATTGTTATAGCCTGGTTTATTTTGAATTTTCTATTTTTTAGGAGCTGTCTAAGAAGCCTGGTATAAATGAAGACGCTATGAATGAAGTTAACTATGCACTTGAACTGTTAGAAAAATTGCCAAAACCTAACTCTCCTAATGTCAGAGGTATTATTAGCAATTAATGTGAAATGAGTCATCTCCTTATAAGGAAGTAAAATGTCGTTTTGGGTGATCCGTTTGAATCGGACAATATTTAGACAACGCGAAGCGGCCTACTGATATAACAGTGTGTATGTCGGACGTAGAGCGTCGTACTGGAGATCAGAAGGTTGCGGGTTCGATTCCCGTCTGGGAATAGATCGCATATGTATAAGTATCTTGGTAAATGTAAAATGTTACGATAATGATCAAACTAGCAACTCTCACTAGACTTGTTGTGTTAAGGTTCCCACGGTCACGTGACCTGTGTGTTTTTAGATTATTAAAAACAACGAGTAGATCTGTTTCATACTCGATAACTATATCCTATTTTGAAAGTAATAAATGTATTCTTAACATGGTGGCAGCGGTGGGATGAGAATAGACCCTACTGGTCATTTCTCAAGATTTATAACTAATTCATCACTGGATTAAATACAAGAGAAATTTCAGCGAGAAAATATGGCGGAGGCCCCTGAGGAAAACCCACTACAAGAAGGAGTTATATCGAATTTAACACCAAAAGTATTGCAGAACGTGCCCTTTCCTGAAAAGTTAAGAACAAGCGATAAGCTGTCCAGCAACTGGAAGCGATTCGAGCGAGCTTGGAAGAGCTATGAAGTAGCGTCTCGCGTAAAAGAACAACATACGAAGGTTCGAGCCGCCACACTCAACGCCTGTCTTGGTGAAGACGCTCAGGAAATCCTCGAAGGATTAGCGTTTGAAAATGCAGGAGGCAGGGAAGACGCGGATAAAATTATCGCCGTGTTAAGGAAATATTGTCTGGGCGAAACAAACGAAACTTATGAGCGCTACACTTTCTTCACCCGCGATCAAGAACAAGGTGAGAAAATCGATCATTATGTTGCCGCTTTACGCTCCTTGTCTAAAACATGCAACTTTGGAGAACTAGAGAATAGCCTAATGCGTGATAGACTTGTCACCGGTATAACAGACAGCCACTAGAAAGAAACTTCTCACTGCTGACAAACTGACACTAAAAAAATGTATGGATATATGCCGCGCGATGGAAACAACAGAAAAACAACTACAAAACATCTCTGACAGTAAAGAAAATGTAATCAACAGGGTGTTGACTCAACAGATTCTAGTTTATTGACGTGTGCAATTTTTTTGGATCTCCGAAAAGCATTTGACAGTGTTGACCATAACATTCTTAGTAGAAAGCTGGCAAGTTATGGAATTAGTGAAAAAGAAAACGAATGGTTGAGCAGCTATCTAAGTTGCCGTCAACAATCTGTTAATATTGATGGCGTATATTCACAGCCTCGAGATGTTATAAACGGAGTCCCACAAGGATCTGTATTGGGGCCAATATTGTTTAATACACTACCCACTGAAATGAAAACTCTTGAGACTATTTCTAAATTTAAATCCCAATTAAGGATATTTTTAACTTAACTTGGTATATTATTTACAGTATCTTTGCTATATGTATCATGTATATAATCTTTGAGCATATTCACATGACTTATGCCGTCATTGTCACTCTACAGTATATGTTGTAATTCTTATTTCTGATACAGGGCCCTCATTGATAACAGCATCTTTTGTTGACGAGGTTTACCCTGTTTAAATAAAGATTTTCAATTCAATTCAACTAAAAAGGAGAGCAAAGGTGATGATGGTGACATGCCCACTATATCTGGCAATACATGGGAGTGCAACTACTGTGGAAGACAACACGTTATGAAGAAAGAAAGATGCCCAGCCTGGGGAAAGAGTTGCACAAAGGGTAAAGGAAAAAATCATTTTGCTGTTAAGTGCAGATCCTCTAGTAAAAGAATACACGCTATAGCCGTAGGATGGGAACCCGAATATGGTGAAAGCTCACCCGAATTTGAGGAGATAGACAATTATTACTGTGAATACCAAGAAGTTTTACCAAGTGGCATCCATCAAAGCAGATGATACCATCATCAAACAATATGCAACTGTGTTCAATGATGAACTGGGCCAATTACCTGGTGTTGCCCACCTTGAAGTAGACGAGACCATAACACCTGTAGTCTCACCAACCCATTCAGTACCAGTAGCACTCAAGCCAGAGTTGAAAACATCCCTTGAAGAAATGGTTGCAAGTGGAATCATTGCTCCTGTAGAACAACCCACTGATTGGGTAAACAACATTGTAGTGACAAGGAAGAAAAGTGGTGACCTAAGAATTTGCATAGACCCCAGACCCTTAAACAAAGCATTGAAAATAGACCAACTACCCATCCTGAATGACATGCTTCCAGAGTTATCAAAAGCCAAGGTGTTCTCGACATTTAACCTGAAGGCAGGATACTGGCATGTATCACTGGATGAGGAAAGTAGTCTTCTCACCACATTTTCAACACCGTTTGGAAGGTTCAGATGGCTACGACTCCCCTTTGGCACAAGCGTTTCCTCCCAAATTTTCCAGAAAAGGCTATATCAAACGATTGGTGACATTGGTGGTGTACTATCAATTGCCGACGACATCTTGGTATTTGGAGTTGGTGACTCCATGTTGCAAGCAATCCAAGATCATGATCAGAAGCCAACAAACCTGCTGCAGCGATGTCAACAGACAGGTATACGACTAAACAAGACAAAAATAATTCAACCTACGTTCCAAACAAGTGCAATTCATGGGTCATTTGCTGACAACTGAGGGTATGAAACTTGATCCACAGAAAGTCCAAGCAGTCAAGGAAAAGCCCATTGACATCCATGGGATACAACGAGTTTGTGGATTCGTCAATTACCTAGCTGCCTTTCTACCCAACCTGACTAATGTTCTACGACTACAACCAACACGACAGTTGACCCACAAAGATGAGCCATGGAATTGGACTGACACGCAAGATCGTGCTTTTGAAGAGATAAAGCAACTGGTAACGTCAGCTCCAGTCACTACGATAGATTAGAGGAGAGAGAGTGGTAATCCCCAGCGGCATGAGGAAAACTATAAAAGAAAAGATCCACTCATCACATCTTGCAGGCACAAACGGTTGCTTACGCCGTGCTCGAGAATGTCTATACTGGCCAAACATGACAAACGACATCAAAGATTTCATCGCCTCTTGTAACATCTGCCAACCAAATAGAGACACTGATGTCACACGGCCTGCCAGATCGAGCCTGGGCGAAAGTCGCTACAGATTTGTTCTCACTGCATGGTATTAAAGAATATCTTATCACTGTAGACTACTTTTCGAACTTCTTCGAAATTGACAGACTGTACGAAACCACATCTAAAATGATTATCACAAAGCTAAAGAATCACTTTGGAAGATACGGGTTACCTGAAGTAGTGGTCAGCGATAACGGACCACAGTACAGTTCATAAGAATTCGCTACATTTGCACAGAAATGGGACTTTGAATACAGAACAATCAGCCCAAGAAACAGCCAAGCCAATGGGAAAGTTGAAGCAGCAGTGAAGACGGCAAAACTCCTCATGAAAAAGGCCAAAATGTCAGGAGGAGACCCATACATGTCCATTTAGATCATCGAAACACCCAATCAGAGAGCCTCGAAAGCAGCCCAGCCCAAAGATCCTTTGGCAGACGAACTCTTACCCACCACATACAAGCTACTAAATCCCACTAACCTCGACGGTCAAGCTACCAAAAGAGAAATGAAAAAACGACAGGCGAAACAACAGTACTAGTACAATAAGTCAGCAAGAGACTTATGCCCTTTAGAAGAGGGAGATGTGGTATACGCATGAAACCTCTGGTTAAAGGACAGGAAATGTCCTGAGATGCTGCAATAAAGATTTACCAAAGCATGATTGAGCCAATTATGACATATACAGGATTGCTCAAGTTACAGTTTTCAAAAACTCAATTGAGTAAATTAGATTCAATTGAACACCGATCAAAAAATATTATCAATTCAAATGCTGGAAATCTTTTACCGTCTATTCTACAGAATATCCACAAGAAGACCTATAAAAGACAGTAAGATAATGCATAGATAAACGGATGTGTGCCAGTTTTTGCCAGTATTTTGAGATTAATGAATATAATTATAATACGAGAAATAACAAACATTTTCTAAAGATCCCCAAAGTTAAGCTAGAATTTGCCAAACATTCTTGGTGCGAAACTATACAATGATTTGCCCATTGAAATGAGACAAGAACAGAACTATAAAAATTTCCTTAAGCTTTTAGGTGAACATTTTAAATAGTTAATTATAGTTTTAAATTTTATAGTTTTGTTAATGTATTTTTAGCAGTTTTAATAACTTTTATATGTAAATGGCGACACATGTTGATAACAGTGTTTAAGTACACTGAAATGTTTTTTATCCTCCGTAAATATTTGAAATAATAATAATAATACTAGCCTGGTATCACTCATACCTTTCTTATCGGGTACAGTCAGTTATGGCGAAGAATACGCATTCCTCAAACAAACCATTGCAATATGGTGTACCTCATGGTTCTGTACTCCATTGGAAGATGTGATCAAAGCCCATGGCCTTGATTGCATAATGTACGCTGATGACACATAGCTTTATATGCCTATAAAATCTCCATGTGATCGACCTGCTGCTGTAGCTAAACTTGAGTTATGTATTAAGGACATCACCAACTGGTGTACTATGAATGGTCTTATATGCAATCCAAGTAAAACCGAAATTGTGCATCTATTATCACGTTTTATGCATTGTGAACCAATGCCAGAAATATGTGTCAATGATGTGATAATCCAACCGGCTCCGGTTGCACGTGATCTCGGTGTTGCTGTTGATAGACATCTAAAATTAAATACTCATGTAAATAACATATGTAAATCAGCCACTTTTGCTATCAGAAATATAGGCAGGATCAGGAAATACTTGAGTAAAAAGAACTGTGAGAAGTTGGTGCATGCATTCAAACATCAAAACTTGACAGCTGTAATAGCATCCTATGTGGCTTACCAGAAGCTGAATTGAGCAAGTTACAGCGAATTCAAAATACAGTTGCTAGACTTGTTACAGGGGTTAAAAAATCGGAGCATATCTCCCCTGTGCTTCGTAATCTTCACTGGTTGCCGGTGAGATCAAGGATTGTATTTAAGATACTAATAATTACTTTCAAGGCTTTGCATGGCCAGGCGCCTGTTTATATTACTGATTTGCTAACTAAATATAAACCTACTCGTGCTTTGAGATCATCTGACCAAAATCTTCTACTTGAGTCAAAATCCAAAACGGTGACTCATGGAGACAGAGCGTTCTCGGTTGCAGCACCAAAACTGTGGAATTCATTACCACAGTAAATTAGAAACTTTGATATGTTAAGTAATTTTAAGTCAGCACTTAAGACTTCTTTTTAAAATGAATATTTTTTTGTTCATAGTGGTAATATATGTAGTAGGCTTTATCTTATAATGAAACTGTAATTAGTTTTATAAGTAAAATTAAAACTATATTGTCGTAAGAGCATTGAGACATTGTATAATGCTCCTAATACGTCTTTTATTATTACTATTATTATTATTATTATTATTATTATTATTATTATTATTATTATTATTATTATTATTATTATTATTATTATTATTAAAGATCCCAGTTTATTAAATTTGGAGATGAGATTTCCAATTTTGAATATGTGAAGGGTGGGGTACCACAATGTAGTAAACTGGGTCCTATTGCCTTCATCGTTCATATCAACAACCTACCTTCAGCAGTAAATCAAAACGATCTGCAACCAGTCTTATGTGATGTTTCCAACGAACAGATCATCATAGACAAATATACTGCCTTGTTTATGGATGATGCAACTCTTTTTGAGGCGATTGATATAAACCAGCATATTTCAGGTGGGCAAATTGGTAATTCGCAAAGCAACAGTAACATAATTATACGATTTATGAAGAACCAACGAATGGAACTCAATTCAAAAAAGTGTAAAGAAATGCTAATTGACAATTTCGCAGGAAAAAACCCTTATACCTCCAATAAAGATCAACGATAACATTTGTACTACAGTGAGCTTTTATGAACTACTTGGATTATGGGTTGATGACGACTTGAAATGGAACACGAATACAGAATATATTTTTAAAAAGGCAGCGAAAAGACTTTTATTTTTTGCATGTTCTTAAAAGGTACCACGCTCCAAAAGATGACTTAAAATCCTTTTATTCTGCGGTTATAAGATCTACACTTGAATATGGAGCCCAAGTTTGAAATGGTAGTTTAACGAAAAAGCAAATCCAGGACATCGAAAAGATACAAAAACAAGCCCTAAGAATAATCTACCCAGAATATGACTATGAACAGGCACTAATTGTGAACAAACTTAATCCCTTAAGAGTCGTAGAGATTATATGTGCGTGGATTCGATCCGATGTATGTCAAATCCGGCACATAAGTTACACAATCTATTGCCAAAGAAAGTCTACCAAATAAGAGCGAAGGAGACAAGATCAAACGGACAGAAGTTCTACAATTTTAAATGTAAAAAAAAATACTTGTTTAGCGTCCACCCATTCCAACTATTCCAGGTCGGGAGGGAGGTTTTTATTTTTATTTTTTATATTTCAAACCGTCGTGACAAAGCAAACCGGATTTAAAATTTCAATCAACCGTGGTTACACTTTTGTCTGATCATGGTCTCATCGAGGTGCCCGACACAATGGAGATCGTCAATGCTCAAATGGACAGTAAAACATGAGTAGGGTATTTCTAAGGTTGAAAAACGATAGTTTTGATAGTTTAAACTATGTTTTCTGCAAAATAAGAACAAATTGAGGTCGGGAACATTTCCCAGGTCGGGCGGGGACGCTAAACAAGTAATTTTTTATGTGGCCTAATACCGAGCGTTTTAAACAAAGCCAGGTAGTTTTTGGTATCGAGAAGTATAATGCTTATTTAGATGGCTAATGGAACAGTATTTTTTAATAACGTTTTAATAATGTAGACCTTTTATTGTACATACAGTAATGTCGAGTTTTTTTACTTTCTTAAATTTGACATAATTTTCAATATTGTACCATTTCTTTCCTTGTAATCCACATATTATAAATTGGCGTACCTGCTATTAAATGTGGAAGTAGGTAATAATAAGTATCTGATTACACTCATCCAGATTGTTCCAAGCTATACACTGATTAACTGTGGTACAGCGAAACTCGTGTCTGTAGATTGAAGTAGATTGACACCTTTGTTATGTCAGTTACATATTTTTTTTCGTAGAGAGTTCGCTTCTTTTTTATAGTTGAAAGTGCTTACGTAATATCTGCTAGATGGGACAAGATCTTCCCAAAGAGTGGGCTTGATGTTGTTTATGAATTGTACAGAGGTATGTTGTTATATATGTTTGGTGAGTATACCAGCACGTTAATAAATAACATAATGGTGTAATTTTATTTTATTTTATTTTATTTTACTTCGCCTTGATTATGTAGTTTATATAGTGAAATTTACATTTAAAAAGATCCTATATTCATTACAAGGCTTGTAAAACCGCAACAGCAATCGCCAATTACTGCGGTTCCATTACAACAATAATACAACAAAAATACTACAACAACGTTAATTATATCACAATTGAGTCGGTTTTCTTGATATACCGCGGGTTGTTTATAGCATACAGCCCTATGAACACTAATTGATGAGAAATAGGAACTAATTGACCTCGGTCGGTTCAATAACCTATACTAAATATGAAAAAACGGTCCAATATTATGCATTTGATGTCCACTCATCACCTTCGCCCCACGATCCACCCCTCCCGATCGCTCCCCTCAGTCACATGAGCCCCCAGCCAGGATTTAGTCGACGAGAGCTCACGAGACAAAGGAAAGCGACCGAAGAGAGCAGAAGATCACAAGTTAAAAGTAGAGAGCGGAAATCCAGCTCTGGAAGGAATCTAAAAACAACAACTAGGAGTAACATTCAGACTATACGGACAGAGTTACATTGTATCCGTAACAAAGTAATTTAATAGACCACTTTCACGATGCGCACATGATTGTGTTTCTGGGTGTTTTCCCGTGGTATTATCTGTTGTGGTCTACTGGTTACCACACATGTCTATGAGCTGGGTCGGACCTCCACTCAGGGTCTTATTTGAGGAGAATTAAAGTGCTGCATTTGCAATAATATCAGCAAATGTAAGACTTTTGGGTTTTCTCGGATAACGACCTTAAATTGTAACCCCTATCATATTGGGGTATTCCGTTCACCTATAAGAGTGATAAATCTCTTAAACTAAACCTAAATATAAACTTATTACGACCATAGTACCACTGAAAATCAAATCAATAAAGGTTGAAATGGTGCTCGAAATCGTAGAAATATGTCGAAAAGTCTAAAAAGAGTGAAGATTGAATGCCGTCGTGCAACAGAGTATTCGACAACGACTACAGGCGCAAAAAGGTCAAAACATTTTGTGTATCAAAACCTTTTTAGCTTCTTTATTTGTCCATTTTGTGTGCAAAAAATTGGTTACGTTACTTGTTGGAAATTTAAGAGGCTTTGCCCCACCATTTCCGCTACTGACAAGTACACAGATCCTCCACGTTGGTGGAATTTCGAGCTGTTTGTTAAAATGGTGTCTTACCTATTTGGTTCTGAGAGTTTGGTTTTGAACTGCTAGGATCATTCCTTCAGTTTATTTCTTTAGCCTTCCTTTCCTTAACTATTACCATGACAATGTTGCTTCTTCATCCCTTACCTAATTTGTTCCTTTCCAAAAAACAGGATCGATAATTTTTTCAAGTAACCTTTCTTTTCTTCAGTTTGTGATGGTTTTCTTCCTTTCTTTTGGGTCTTTCTCATCCTTAAAATTGTTTTCCTTCTTTCAAAAAACTATTCCTCTGTCTCGGTGAGGTAGTGTCCTACGCTACATTTCTCAATTTCTACAACATCCTCCACACTCTGCAGTTCCCTACCTCCTTCAATCCTCTTCCAATACAGCCTGTCCATATAATCTCTTGGATGGAAGCACTTATATATGGTAAGTAGCTTCCTTGTCTTTCTGTCCATTTCCTTTCGTTCTTCTTTCGTTCATTCGATAATCCCTGCTCCATTATACATATATATGATTAATACGGTCCGGAAGTTGATTGCCTTAAAGATATTTCCTGCATTCAATTTGGACTTCAATATATATATATATATATATATATATATATATATATATATATATATATATATATATATATATATATATATATATATATATATAGAGAGAGAGAGAGAGAGAGAGATAAATTAAAGATAAATTAAGGATAAATTAAAGACAAGACATCACTTAAAGACAAGACATCGCTGTTATTCCGAGTTTCACGCTTACACGATCGTCAGATTTATATATATATATATATATATATATATATATATATATATATATATATATATATATATATATATATATATATATATATATATATATATATATATATATTTTTTTTTGCTTACCTCAAAACTGGTCTGCTACAACTTGTTTCATCTGTAAAAGAATCTACAGATGAAACAAGTTGTAGCAGACCAGTTTTGAGGTAAGCGAAAATCTATTATTTGCTCTAACTATATGTTGTTGAGCACTCTTTGCATTTCGTAGACCAAAACCTACACGTATATATATATATATATATATATATATATATATATATATATATATATATATATATATATATATATATATATATATATATATATATATAGTACAATATCTACAGACACGTGTTTCGCTGTTCCACAGCTCATCAATGTAGCTTTGTACAATCTAGATATGGACATGAGTACCAATTATACACAAACGATTGCCATGAGTGACAACCGCTTGTGGGATAAACAGCGGTCATGCGCACATCCAGAGAGCGTGAAGTGGTACAGTGCTCAAACTACCACAATGGTAGTGGGCGTTGCATTATCGCTAAAGGCACCTACACTAACTTCACAGAGTGCTCATAAACCGAAGTGAAGGAGCGTAATATAATATATATATATATATATATATATATATAATGTCTCCTAAATGTTTTTTCAATAAGGTAATTTTGTGACTGCCGACCATATAATATATTTATTTGGCGTGAGCCACTCGATGAGCGTTTCGTTCTTGGGGCAATAAAAAAAGTCTTAATAATTAATTATAATTACTAGTTATAATTACTTTCTGTGGTTATCGCGATTTACAATATGGAAATCACGATTTATTTCAGATTTATCTACTTTTCTTATTTAAAGGAATTTGTTCTTGTTAATTTTAACATACACTGTAGTATACACTGTTCATTTTAATTTTCATTAACTTTCAGTGCAATCATTGGCTGACACGAAAACGTCCTCGTTATCTTTTAATCATGCCAAATTTTCTTCCACGACATATCGGCGTTCATCCTGAGCCCCTTCTGACACATTTAGCTTAATTGTACCAATGATATTCAGGGCATTTTTTAATGTTATAACTACTGGGGCATTTACCCCAGTAGGCCCTTTGCTTGCCCCAGTAGCGAAGGAAAATATTTGGTTTTTGTCCCAGTAGACTGGGCCTTTTCCATCATTAATAAAGGTTTCAGACTTTCAGCTGCCTGCCTTAATTCTCGTCCCCAGACTCTCTCTCCTGCTGGTCAGCTGGTGCGCGGAAGCCGGAAAGTGACAACAAAGTTACCTGGGCAAGAGTCGTTCCCCATTCTCATGAGTCGTTGACAAGCACATTGAGAAACTCTTGTTGGAATTACTGTTGTCTGTGTATTTTTGCCTGTTATTTACCTTTGTTTTTATTTACCTATCGTGTTTAAATCAAAATCAAAATAAGAATAGTCTTAGTGTACAGTACATTACTGTACACTAAATTCAGTAAATTGCATAGGGAAAAGGGCCCCCTTTTTACCCAGTAGACATAATTCCTTAAAAATGCTCTGATGATATTCTTGTTGTTTTATCCCTTTTCAGAAGATGAGATGGTTTACAGAGGTGAGGAGGACAGTTTTATGATGAATGATGTCAAAGCTGTTACGAAGTATTCATTCAGACTTAAAGTTACCACGGAAGGTGACGCTAGCTCGTATAGCGATGTCGAAGTTGTTACAACTCCTGAATCAGGTACAGCTAATTTGCAATAATAAGTAAGTCTTTGTAAGCTACACCATTCATTACATGGGTCTTTTTAACTCGTGGATATGCGAAGCATAGGGACTCGCTGTGGTGTTACCAATCGGTACAGTATCCGTTTCCTAATTCGGCGACATACATGATCACTTACCCATACCAATGAACGTTTTGTGCTCAGTTAAATCATAGTTAAATGTTTGAAGTGAGTGATTATATTGAAAGAAACAACTGACGAAATACTCTCGAGCATAGTGAACGAAACAGAATATTTCACCGAACTAGTGGCGCTCGACATCTTGTACAACATATGTCTTTGTCCTATATATACACCAATACCCTAACCCGAGATGCCAACCCAAATGTAAACCCTAAAAAGAGCCAAGGAAAACAAACTCTCTGGCCACTTCGTATAATAATGTCCGTGTATGAAGAAAACTGGGAATAGTCGCTACCACTGGTGTATATAAAATACTAACATACTAATTAAGATACTATTAATAATACTAATTAAAATACTAATAGTCGTTACCATTGGTGCATATAAAATACTAAAATACTAATTAAGGTACTATTATTAATAATAATTAAAATACTAATAGTCACTACCATTGGTGTATATAAAATACTAACATACTAATTAAGATACTATTAATAATACTAATTAAAATACTAATAGTCGCTACCATTGGTGCATATAAAATACTAAAATACTAATTAAGATACTATTAATAATACTAATCAAAATACTAATAGTCGCTACCATTAGTGCATATAAAAAACTAACATACTAATTAAGATACTATTATTAATAATAATTAAAATACTAATAGTCGCTACCATTGGTGCATATAAAATACTAAAATACTAATTAAGATACTATTAATAATAATTAAAATACTAATAGTCGCTACCATTGTGTATATAAAAAACTAAGACACTAATTAAGATACTATTAATAATACTAATTAAAATACTAATAGTCGTTACCATTGGTGCATATAAAATACTAAAATACTAATTAAGATACTATTAATAATACTAATTAAAATACTAATAGTCGTTACCATTGGTGCATATAAAATACTAACATACTAATTAAGATACTATAATTAAAATACTAATAGTCGCTACCATTTGTGTATATAAAATACTAACATACTAATTAAGATACTATTAATAATACTAATTAAAATACTAATAGTCGCTACCATTGGTGCATATAAAATACTAAAATACTAATTAAGATACTATTATTAATAATAATTAAAATACTAATAGTCGTCACTATTGGTGTATATAAAATACTAAAATACTAATTAAGATACTATTATTAATACTAATTAAAATACTAATAGTCGTTACCATTGGTGCATATAAAATACTAACATACTAATTAAGATACTATTAATAATACTAATTCAGATACTAATAGTCGTTACCATTTGTGTATATAAAATACTAACATACTAATTAAGATACTATTAATAATACTAATTAAAATACTAATAGTCGCTACCATTGGTGCATATAAAATACTAAAATACTAATTAAGATACTATTATTAATACTAATTAAAATACTAATAGTCGTCACTATTGGTGTATATAAAATACTAAAATACTAATTAAGATACTATTATTAATACTAATTAAAATACTAATAGTCGTTACCATTGGTGCATATAAAATACTAACATACTAATTAAGATACTATTAATAATACTAATTCAGATACTAATAGTCGTTACCATTGGTGTATATAAAATACTAAAATACTAATTAAGATACTATTAATAATACTAATTAAAATACTAGTAGTCGTTACCATTGGTGCATATAAAATACTGACATACTAATTAAGATACTATTAATAATACTAATTCAAATACTAATAGTCGTTACCATTGGTGTATATAAAATACTAAAATACTAATTAAGATACTATTAATAATACTAATTAAAATACTAATAGTCGTTACCATTGGTGTATATAAAATACTAAGATACTAATTAAGATACTATTAATAATACTAATTAAAATACTAATAGTCGCTACCATTGGTGCATATAAAATACTAACATACTAATTAAGATACTATTATTAATACTAATTAAAATACTAATAGTCGTTACCATTGGTGCATATAAAATACTAAAATACTAATTAAGATACTATTAATAATACTAATTAAAATAATAATAGTCGTTACCATTGGTGCATATAAAATACTAAGATACTAATCAAGATACTATTATTAATACTAATTGTGAACAAATAATTCATGAAGAAAATTCAAAAGAAATGAATATTTAATCAATATTTGTAAATACAGATAAAGCATTGATTAATAAAACATTAATGTTTTATCAAAGTTAATAGACACTAGTGGCTTAACCTGGGCGTTTTATCAAAGTTAACTTGCTCAAATTGAGCTTTTTCGGAGTTAAAATAATTTGTTTGTACAGTTTCTACAACTTCCAAACAAAGTATGTATTATATATTCTATTTATTTCACAAGTAAGATAAAATACTCGCGGCCGATCTGTATGGGCATTTACATTTACGCTCGTATTTTATCTATTACTTAAAATACTAAGTGTACTAAATATGTATTTTATATACACCAATTGTACAACGATATAACTATGGCCTTTCCGTGTCCCTTAGATTTTTCTTGGATCTTATCAATTATAATTTTCTTCCTAGTTCCTGGAGCACCTCAATCGCTGTTTTGCCTAAATAGAACTACTTCTCAAATAAAAATATCCTGGGATCCGCCTGAGCTGAAAAATGGGGTTCTCAATTGTTATCAGGTGACCGTACAGGGACCAAAAGGTAAAAAGATGAATGACTACTTTTTGAAGTAAAAGAAGGATTTAAACATGTACACACACATATACTGTATATATATATATATTATAATATAGGCAAGCACTAAATATGAGCTGTTCTGTAATCTGATTGGTTCTTATATTAGAAGGTTATATATTTTAATTAGGTAAATATATTATGTAAATTGTTAGATATATTATGGGGTTATAGGCGCAATTCTCGTATCCAGTAAATCAAATTTGTTCCACCCAGCCGATGTCACTTTGCCAGATAACGTTTCCCCCAGATTTAACTAAGAATTTGCATTGAAGTGCCCATAACCTCAAAATGTTTTATTGTGTTGTTTGGAAGAACTTTTAAAATGATAAAGTAACTTCTTTTGAACATTTTCGTTTCTTTGCTTTCTTTTTGAGATATATCAGATTGTTTGATATGCAAATGTCTGGAATTTCGTCACACATTCATAATGACTTATTGGAGAAATGTGTATATCTCTTTCATTCTCGAACAAAATCCTTTAAAATCAAGAAGTTTGGTGTTGTGGGAGAGACGCACACACGTGTTATTCACACTTTAGTGTTTTTATTTCATGAACGCAAAGATATATAACATTCTCTGATAACTCATTATGCATGTGTGACGAAATTCCAAATATTTGCATATCAAACAAACTGATATATCTCAAAAAGAAAGCGAAGAAGTGAAAATCTTCAAAATAAGTTACTTTATCATTTTAAAAGTTCTTCCAAATAAGACAATAAAAAAAGAAATACCTAATGCTCGACTTCGAAAAGCTAAAAGCACTCGCGGCTCGTGTTTTTTACGCTTTTCTCAATTCTCGCAACATCCTGCGTGTTTGGATCAGAGTATCCAAACACGGAAAACCATTATTAAAATAACCACAGAGAAATATCACTAAAAGTTATTAATATAATTAGATCAACATTGCAATTCTCCCAAACACCGTGTGTGACATTTAAATCAAAAGAACGTTGGGATTTTCCAAATTCATACACCCGCGAAGATTATAGTGTAGTACAGCTTTTGATAACGTATCATAATCATCAACAGGTGCTTGGACGTTTTTAATACCGCCCTATCTTACCACCACTTACAGACAATTTAGGGTCATTGTCCAGGTACACTGCCGGATTAACCCTACACAGTTGGTTAGTACTTTAGCTTACAAACACACGTTACATAGTCCATTAAATGATTAACACTCATAGTTGTTTCAGTTTCAGCATATATCTTGGCCCATATAAACGACGGTAAATTAAACAAAGTCTCAAATTATTGTTTGCGTGCATTCGATGGTTCGGGGTACTTTAAAATCTTGCAAGCTTCCACGATACCCGCCAAATATGTTCACGATAGATCGTTGAATTCGGGTATAGCAAGCGACAATCATGGAGCAATGCATGCAGAAAGCGTCACACTACGGACGCGCAATATACATCACCATTTCTAAGTTTTGTTGTGTTAGCCACTGACCTATATATAACTGGACTGCGGGTACCCCTCAGAATTTTCAAGGTTGTCGATTTATAGGTCTTATTCATGGTAGCGACCACTGACCACTGATATTTTTAGAGGTTATGTTGAACTTTCGACTGTTGGACAATTTATTTAGCCCGCTTTTTAAAACACTGGATTATAATTAAAAGGAATTGTTAGAACCACACAGGTAGAAAACATTTGTTCTGTCCAGCGAAATTACTTTATTTAGTATTTATATACAAGAACGTATTGTATAGGCGAATAAAAAAAGCAACTGAATGACATTCTTCGGAAACACTCTCAATTGAATGAATTGACTATTGTTAGTTTTCGTTCACAACAAATTTTAAAAGCAAAGAAATTTACTTCATAGTTTTTTCATACATTTTGAAGAAGTTTTTAAAAAAAAAATTAAATTGTTTTTTTTAAAAAAAAGAAAATTTTAGTTTCCATATCATTGGAGACAGACTACTTCAAACGGAACCGTTGCATTTTAAATTAAAATGGTAACACGATCCGTTACCTGTATTAACCAGCTAGAAAGGAAGATAACAGAACTCTGAAATGTAAGGGATTATGTGGTGTGGTTTTTAAATTAAATAGGGGATCTTAAAAACGAAATAAAGATGTATCTGTGGTTTAATAAGGGTCGTGAACGTCATATTTTTGTATGTTTAGTGTCACTCCCGCCTTATCAAGATACGTGTGATAACTATTACATTCTTTCTGGTCTACTTCCTGACACAAGATATACATTTGAGGTGACGTATTGTCTTTAGTACTTTAATTAGGGGCTATTTATATTAGAAGTGGGAGCTTAGGGGCATTAAGCGGACGCATCCCACTTATATTTTCATTTATCTCATCACGGCTAGGCGGGACAATTTTCACCATAGAAATCCTGCGTCCAGCCTAACCGCGATGATATTCGAATACCGTTTCTAGTATAAAGAGCTGTTTATTCGATACAAATGTGTGGTAGTGATAGTTTAGTTTAGTTTATTAGATTTATCACTCTTTGGTGAACGGAATACCCCAACAGGCTAGAAGCCCAATTGATAGGGGTTCCGAGGGGCTACAATTTAAGGTCGTTATCCGAAAAGACCCGAAAGTCTTACCATTTGCTGATATTATTGCAAAGGCAGCACTTTCTCCTCGATTATTTTTAAGACCCTGAGTGGCGGTCCGACCTAGGATTTGAACCTGTGTCTCCCAGCTCATAGACATGTGTGGTAACCACTGGACCACAACAGTGATAGGATAGCAACTGTTAATATTAAACAATTCATGTATGATTCTGAGCATTATATCAATAATTATCTAGACCAAGGGCAATGTTATCTGCCGAGGGGCCGCGGAACTTGCGGAACCTGCGGAACCTATAAGAAATGTATTTCTTGTAGTTCATAAATATTTTTTCTTGAATAATGTAACTAGTCGATCGAGCTGTCACAGTGTCACTTTCCGAAAAGGTCGTGGCTCTTTAGTATACCCAAAAGGTCGAAATGTGGAGAGAGGACTGTAACCAACCCCAAAACAACAAATATCCTAACCCTAACCCCCCGCCTAACGAGTTTTTCGAGAACACGGCCGGGGGTTAGGGTTAGGATCTTTGTTGTTTTGAGGTTGGCTACAGTCCTCTCTTCAGATTTAGACCTTTTGGGTATACTGAAGAGCCACGACCTTTCCGAAAACGTTACATCACCGGCGTAGAGGGAAGATGAGTACGCCATTTATCCCGGTCAGCGGCAAGCAATCGTCTTCTGGACGATCCTTGTTAGTAATAGGATTTTTACTTAGCTTTCATGTATCACGGGTGTTAGAAATCCCATTGGGCATTGGGCATTAGGGTTGGATCTTTGTTGTTTTGGGGTTGGTTACATTCCTCTCTCCACATTTCGACCTTTTGGGTACAGTGGCGTAGCTAGGATCAAAATTTTTGGGTGCAGTTAGATTAGAATTATCAAGCATTATATGGTGGAGGTCGTGGCTTTAGCGGCGACCAATGTAGGGGGTATGGAGGCATCCTCCCCCAGAACAATTTTAATTTTTGAAGCCCTGTGAGGGCCTTTCCCGTGATTTCCGAGACGAATTTTCCCGAAAAAAATTACCTGCAAAAATTTAAATAAAATTGATTACAATTAAGATTAATTTCTATATAGCTGGAGTCCTTGACCAACCTGTTAAAATCTGACAACAAGAAAGATAACCATGGATCACAATATTTGCATTCAATGCAGCACAGTCTTTGGTCGTTTAGCCGATGCTAGTCAAAAGGACCGAAGGCTCTCGGAAGCGTAATTATATGCAGTTTAAACTTCATGTGAGTGTGTTACTGTGAACACTGAATCCACTGGTAAGCCTATCAGCATCACGATTAGCAACAGATCTTACTTGAATTTAGCATTAGACTTTCAGGGGACTGGGGGGATGTGTAGATGCGGGGGTCCAGGCCCCCAGGGCCCCTTGGCTACGCCACTGTTTGGGTATACTAAAGAGTCACGACCTTTTCGGAAAGTGAAACTGTGACAGCTCGACTAGTTAAATTATTCAAGAAAAAATGTTTACGAACTATGATAAATACATTTCTTATAGGTTCCGCAGTTCCGCTGAATAGTCACACGCAGCCGAATCCAATAATTGTTTTATTATACAATAATAAGTGTAGAAGCCTAAACACCTATACAATAATAGGTGTTTAGGAAGTAAGCCACGCAAAGACAATTACTGTACGTCACCTACAGACAATTTTTGATATATTGTATGTGGCAATAAATCGATAATTTTGTCCGTAGGTTTTTAATTTAGTCAATTTTTAATTTAGTCATTTAGTTAACACAGGTTATAAAAGATTGCCTATCCATTGTTTCCAAGCCTTTAACAGAAATAATTAATTTATCGTTCACCTCCAATATATTTCCCACGGCTTGGAAGATCGCTGAAGTAGTGCCTCATGTAAAAGACGGAAATAGCGAAGTTGCAAGTAATAATCGACCAATCTCTTTATTAGTGACCAATTCTAAAATTTGTGAAAAAATAGTTTTTAACCAACTGTCAAATTATCTTGAAGAACACAATCGACTTACAAGTCATCAAAGTGGTAACAAACACAAACACTCGACTGAATCAGTTCATTTGTTGGTAACTGACCATATTCTCAATGCTATCGATGAAAAGAAAGTCACCGTTCTTGTTTTGCTTGATCTGAGTAAAGCATTCGACAGTATTGACCACGATCGTCTGCTTCACAAGTTGCAGAACTGTGGAATCTCGTCAAATACACTGGAATGGTTTCGGAGCTATCTTACTGGACGAATGCAAGCAGTTCGGATTGGCGCTGAAATATCGGATTTACTTCCCATAACGAAAGGAGTTCCGCAAGGTAGCATACTAGGACCCTTGTTGTTCAATTTATTCATTAATGATCTTCCTTCTATCCCGCTAAACAGTAAATTGGAAAGTTATGTAGATGACTCTAAACTGTTTTTATCATTTTGCATTGGAACATTACAAGATGTAGTAACGACAGTAAACAATGACCTTTTCACGGTTGCCACTTACTTAAGTAACAATTGCCTGCTTGCTAACCCTGATAAAACCAAGATTATGTTCTTTGGAACACAACAGATGCTGAAACACATCCCAGCTGATATCTCGTTCACGTTTCTCGGGAAAACCGTACAACCAGTCCAAAATGCCAAAGATCTTGGCTTAATTATGGACTCAAGTTTATCTTTTGATGAACACATCAAGCAATCAGTATCATCTTGTATGAAGAAACTACATCAAATAAATAGAATCAAGAACTTATTTAGGCAATCAACTCTGGAAATGATCATTCAATCTTACGTCTTTTCCAAGCTGTTTTATTGTTCCTCTGTTTGGTCCTCAACGAGTCAGAAGAACATTTATAAACTTAAAACAGTACAAAATTTTGCTGCACGCATAATGACAGGATCCCGTAAATATGACCATATAACACCTGCATTAAAGCAATTGAAATGGCTTCCCGTAGAGAATATCTTGTATCTCCGGGATTGTGTTATGACGTTTAAATGTATGAACAAGTTAGCGCCTGATTATCTATGCCAAAAGTTTGTTACTCGTTCTGAGATTAGTAATCGCGTAACACGGCAGAGTAAACAATTACATAAACCTCTTTGTAGAACTTCTAAAGCTCAGAAGTCTTTTTTATACAGGGCTTCTACAATTTGGAATAATCTTGATGCCTCACTAAAATCTAGAATGACAGTTCAAAGTTTTAAACATAATATAAAGACGAATCTTCTCACGGATTTCTTAAATAAGTAATCCTATGTAATATAAATTTAAACCAATGTTTAAATTGGATTTTTTAGACATTATTATAGTATATTCGTAAACACAAACCTTTGTAAATATAGTGATATACAGTAGTTAGTATAATGTTAAGAAACACTGTAAATTAGAGCTGAAAAGCCTCTCGAGGAGCATCTAATAAAATTATGTATGTATGTAATCACAATAGAGATTGTATTCAGAGTATTGTATAATAATAACATTTAAAAGCTACCGTGAGGCGTAAAGATTTGAACTCAATTGTTTGCGCGGAGTTTATTACCGATTTTTTGTCCAGTTCTCACGCTCACAATAATAGATAATTTTGGGGCTCATCAAGCACCTGTCCGAATTTGAAACCTAAACAAATGCATTAAAATCTTTTCACCTAACGGTAGCATGCAAATGGTAGTAATAGAATCTGATCTAAAACTCCACACGAGTCAGAACACGAGTGAACACGAATGGAACACGAGTGAACACGAATGGAACACGAGCGAAACACGAATGGAACACGAGTGAACACGAGTGGAACACGTGTCTAATACGACTGAAAACACCTGGTAAACTTAAAAGTTGGTTACGTCATATAATACGTCCAGCTATCTCAAAGGAGACTATTGGAGCTTCGTAGAAATTTCACACGAAACTGGAAATGACGCCCATTGATCTAGCCATTTTGGGAACAAGTTCGTGTATGCGTATAACGTTCTGGGCTCTGGGTACGAAATAGTACGTTTTCCATCCCGCTGCCAGACGTTATACGCATGCACGAACTTGTTCCCAAACTAGCTAGATCAATGGGCGTCATTTCCTGTTTCGTATGAAATTTCTATAAGCTCCAATAGCCTCCTTCGAGATAGCTGGACGTATTATATGACGTAACCAACTTTTAAGTTTACCAGGTGTTTTCAGTCGTATTAGGCACGTGTTCCACTCGTGTTCCATTCGTGTTCACTCGTGTTCACTCGTGTTCCATTCGTGTCCACTCGTGTTCACTCGTGTTCACTCGTATTCTGACTCGTGTGGAGTTTTAGATCAGATCTAGTAATAGGCCATATTCTATTCATTATTCTGATATTCTGTGGTTTGTAGCTTTGTTTTATGCAATTACTTCCACCATGATGTTGAGCAATTTCGCCGGTCGTCTTCGAGCGTGAAACGTATGTAATTTTTCCGCCTGCAGAGACATTCTCAAATAAACTCACGATGGAAAACGTCCCGCCCCGCTTACTTGTCACATCCTGTCTCCCATACAAACAGCCCCTAAGCCTAATTTTCACTTTTTTCATTAATTATTTCTTACGAGCTCTCGGCTGGAACTAATTAGTAGATATCTGTTCAATTTTTACAATAAAACTGCCGTGTTGCATGAATTCAATATAATTAATTATTATTTCGCAACGCATTTTTAAAGTGCCCCTGTGATCAAATTTTCGGTATCCCGAATTTTGACATATTTGTAAAAAGCATGGTGTTCTTACTTAACTTGCCAAATTTCAAGCAATTGTGAGCATGGGAAGTCGCCTTTTCAGAAAAGGCGTTTTATACGAGATTATATGGCCGCAATTACTCGAACATGTTCCGGACGCTTAGGTTGCGATGACAGGAAGTGAGGCTGAAGACTCAACGTGGCTAGTTGTGTATGAATATAAAGCTACTTGGGGAAAACTTCAATTGTAACTTGTCGTATAATTTCCATAAACTTTGTCACGTGTTGAGTCTCTGATGTCACAATCACATACTCTGCTGTGGAATCGCGGGCTTGTCTGGAACAAGTTTTGAACAATGGCGGACAAAATTGTGCAACTAACTATTGTATGGAGGTTAAATTTCTTGTGATAGAATGTTTGTTGGTCATTTTTTGGCAAATGCGAACATTTATTAACTTAAAATGATGTTCTGTAACAAACAATGCGAGGAAACGTAATGTCATATTTCGTCGCAGGGGCACTTTAAGAATTGTCATGCTTTTCCACTGCGTGGTGTTTTTCATTTAAAATACAATAGTCGTAATTATTTAAATTGTTATCATTATTTAATTATTTTATGTACCAGATTCTACTTTATTAGAAGTTGCTCCAATGTGAGACAGTGAAACTAAATGGTAGCATCAATTACTAAATGAAGGCGGACATCGGGACATCTATGTCGCTATGTTAATGGGAACAGCTTTATTTTACGAGTCAAGAAGTTGGTAGTTGCGAGATAGTAGTTACGAGTTGCTAGTTGCAAGTTGCACGTGTGATGTTTAGATTTGGGGTAAGGGTTGGGGTTAGCGTTACGGATTAGTGCTGTGCTCAATAATGTTAACCACTTCAAACCAATAAAGGTATAATATTGAAAATATATCTAGCGAGATAACGTTACTAATGCCACATTTTAGCCGGCACTTTCAAACGTGAGCCACGTAAGCGAGCCGCTTATATATATAAAAGGCTATGATTAGTGTATATGATGTACTGTAGATGATCAAAGAACTTGGAAAACAGTATGTATCAAGTGCCATAAGGAGTAAGCCATAAGGATAGGGCCATAAGGATAAGGCCATAATGTTAAAGGGACACTCCGGCCCAAATACAAATGTAGTTCATATGAAAGATCTTACTGACTTTAGATTATTTCCAAAGTTTCAGCATTCCTATCAATTTAGTTAAGAAGATATGGCTAGTTGAAGTTGGAGAGTTTGTCCAATTTCGACGCCATTTTGTTTCTCAAATATGACGTCACTGAGTGACGTGATCTCGTATTATGCCTAAGAAGCTCCTCTACTTTCCTGCATGATGAACTAAATAGTTTATTTCGACTAATTTTCGTCCAAAGACCATTCACAATAACTATCACTATGTGATCGCCATCAAAACAACTCCACTGACGATAAAGAATCACTCAATGACGTCATATTTTCAAAACCAATATGGCGTCAAAATCCACAAATTTTCAACTTCAACTAGCAATATCTTCTCATCTAAATTGATAGGAATGCTGAAACTTTGGAAATAAACTAAAGTCAGTAAGATCTTTCATATAAACTGCATTTGTATTTGGGCCGGAGTGTCCCTTTAAGGTCATAAGGATAAGGCCATAAGGATAAAGATAAATTCACAGAACATTTCTGAGAAAAATCATTTGGCTTCTGATCTTCACCTATTCAACATGTCCTATGCATGTAGTATCTGCGGAAAGAACTTTTCAACCCGAGATAATCTTCAGCGTCATATAAAGGACATCCATGCGGGAGGTGACGATCTGCCTCCAGTCGTCTATGGACCTTCCGTTATGAAACATCCTTTCATGTGAATTGTGGCTGGATGTACTCAAAGTGGCAAGACCGTTTGGGCGAGAAAGCTTTTGAAAAACGCTCGAGCAACCATCAGCCCCCCTCCTGAATGTATCGTTTGGTTGTACTTGGATATGATCACTACTATACCCGGCATTGAGCTCAATGAAGGAATACCAGATTGTATTGCCAAAAAGGACTTTTTCGAGGTCTCTGAACGAAGCCTCGTCGTTCTCGACGATCTTATGGCTCAGTCAGAGGGAGATAAACATATTGTCGATTTATTCACAAATTCACCATCGCAATCTGTCTGTGATCTATATTGTTCAAAATATATTTCATCAAGGCAAAGAAACCAAAAATATCAGCCTCAATGTCTACTATATCGTACTCTTCAAATCTCCACGAGACAAGCAACAAATCTCAGTCATACCGCCACAACCCTGGCCATGTTTCAAGAGTTTATGAAAAGTTACGAGGAAGTGACATAGCGCGCGTCCACACGGATATCTCATGATTGATCTAAATCCCGGACTACTTACTGATGATTAACATCGACTAAAAAATAATGTTCTACTACCAGAAGAAAATACCGCTGGTCAACAAGACCTGTTATATTCGAAAGCGGTCAGATGAACAATCAGCTATCACCGATGACCAATATCAAGTGAAATGCCCCACGAAAATACCGCTGACCAACCAAACCTAAAAGCGATCGTATCAACAACCACCCATCCTCAACTCTATGTACAACTCGGGTGAACATCTGCATAATCTAATACAGACGCCTTAGTTAACACCAGATGTAAATAAATTAATATACTCTACTCTAATGAGCTTCACGTTTTCTGTCATCCAAAATCAATTCCACGACCATGCAGTTTCCTTTTCAAAATTTTTTCCAACTACAGTTTCGACAGAACAACCAAAGCTTAAACGAAACGTCTTTAATAATTGGGAAAGTTCTTCCGATTGGAAAAAGAGTGATTTAGCAAGGATGACCCCTGAAGAAAAAGATGAATATGAACACCATCTATTGATGACTAGATCAAAATATTTGCCGATGACAGAACAAAATGTAGCAACATTAACACCTGACTACCAGGAAGAATATCGAAAATCCTTTAAAATTAAAACGCCAGATATTCCCTGAGAAGTAGACCTTATTAGTAATTGTAACTTGAAATAAATTTCTATTAAACTCAATATTTTGTACTATTTATTCTGTGTTTATGGAAATCGATGCGTTTGTGATCTTCCGTTCTTCGCACTCTTCCCCGAAGGGTTTCTTCGTCATAGGAATCATGTACACTAAGCGAGATAAGCCATAATACGACCAAATCAGGGTTCATCTCTTTGTAGATGCGGTGAAAATACAGGTTCAGTCGAACGCTTAGGCAATCATACAACTCCCGATGAGGGTCAAGGGTTTGTAATTGAAATTGTTCGGATGGAATAACTAATGAGGGTTGTGAAGGTGCAAGAGTCAGGTTAGGGGTCTATTGTGCGTAACGGGTCCCTCATGTACACATCCTATACTTCCGTCCCTGACAGGTCTCACTAGCTATTTACGTCCCTCAGATGTCCCTCGCGCATCCTATACTTCCGTCCCTGACAGGTATATATATTGTAAATCCTTATTTGTACTTGTTATCATATGATTACGTATACAAATTAATGAGGTTTTTTCTATGTTCTAGGTTTATGCGGTAACTGGTCGGGGTCGCGGGGTTCCAGCAGTATTGAATATACAGACAGTTGACCTTGGTTAGCTAATTTCTTTGAATATATTTTTAACGTATATGAAGATATTACACGCGGATATTACACGGTTGCGAGAAAATATAGATTTTATGTTCCAGTGGCAAGAACATAATAAAGATCCATGATGTTTCATATTTTCAAATGTTAATATATATAGTAAAAAGGGAAAATCATAAACGGTCCAACAAAATTTGAATGCACAAGATTGAAATTTAACCTGTGCACCATGAGCATACTGATCATCCTCATCATCCGCTCGAGCTTGCTCCGATTGCTGATTTGTATAAATATATAGTTTGTTTGAATCCACTTGATAGGTGGTTAGTTGTACCGCTTAATGACAAGATATATAACAATTATACCATGAGTTCGAGTCGTATATGAGCTCATAGCCAATGACGAGGCGCGAAGCACCGAGTTGGCTATTAGTTCATATACGATGAGAGCGAATGGTATAATTGTTTTAGTATATAGCCAAACACTTAGTTAATTCGGGGTTTACTTATAAAACCCCATCGATTTCAGCTTTTTTCGACCTAAAAAAACATGCCGCCATCTTGTTTCTTCTCTACTGCTAGGATATGAGGTGATAGCCACCTAATATCCTAGTAGTAGCTATATAATAATTAACAATTATTATATAGAGAAGAGTAGAATTCCCACCAGGAACTAAAACACTCCCAAAATCCATAATATATATATATATATTACATCCAAGAACTGAATGTCACCCTCGCGAGTGTCATATTTACTAGTCACAAGTCACCTATATCACTTTTCCAGCAATTTCTTAATTTTGAATAAATTAGGAGCCAACCACTTATTCCAACCACTTATTCCCACGTTTAAGGTCAAGGAGTTGTATTTTTGCATTAAACCCACTTTACTATTACACCACGCGGTCTATATGTAGTTTTTATTGTCCATGATAAAATAAACAGAATATTTAACATAATAATTAGACAACGAGCCCGAGTTGAACAATTTTCCATTACTTTCGGCCCAATGTTTTCATGATTTCATCAGTAATTCGTATATAAATTTTAGCGGACCTAGATTTGTTTGGCCTAGATTTCAGGTTTTGCTTGCAGCGTGAGTATGTCGTTGCTTCTGATTGGTCAGGATAGGAATATTCCAGTTATAAGAAGGTTTGTGATTGGATAACGCTACTAGTGGTCTATCACCAATAGACCACTAGTAGCTCAGCCAATCAGAATGCCGAATTTGTTATGGTCCACCAGTTGGTTGAAACAATTTCTCAAATATACGAATTGTATATTTTCCCACACAATTATGGCGCGTTGTTCAAGTCAAAATTCAAGTTTGAGACTCGTTATTCAAGTTCAATATTCGTTATTCAAGTTCGACATTCGTTATTTAATTTCGACATTAATAATAATAGTAATAATAATAGTAATAATAATTTTATTTCACACAATTTTGTTGCATCAAGAATAAGGTAAAGCCAAAGTCAGTGGCTTATTTGGCAAATATCTCGAGCAGCGTCAATATTAATTGATTGTGTAAAAGATGTAAGAGGTTCATATGGAATAACTGTTAAAGTATATATATAGTTACTTTAAAAACATAAGAGATAAAAACATTAACGAACAAAATAAACAAATACTGTATACACTTAAGTATTGTGTAATAATACGCATAGGGTTTTTTGACATCAGAGCAAAGGTTGAAGGTGTGTTAAATAAGAGATAATATGATCCCCAAATAATTGTACAGTACTGTAAGATAAGACAAGAGAATTATATAGCAAGTGAAGCGTAGGTTTACTAAAAAATGGCGCGATTTTACAATTATTCCAATGTTATTTGAAATTCTAGATCTAATTAATCAAGACCCAGCATATGCAATCGTATATGTCGAGTCCAAGACATATTTTGCTGAATAATAATACCCGAGAATGTAATTTTGCTAACTCTTTCTATTACGAATAAGAAGTATTTTAATTATAAAAAGCTGCGATAAAAGATTACTAAACATAGTTAAAAACGACGACGTTTCGACGTTTTCTGAAGCTATATTGGAAGTTAAAACAATAGGATATCAATAGAACAAAAGTAAAACGACATAAAAACAAAAGATAAAAGTTAAAACTTTAAGAGTTTAGCACGGACAGAGTCTGATTGAATATTCAAATGTGGTCTAAGTTCTTTTATGAAAAACATCACGTAAATGAGACAATCAAATTTCCCCTGGCACTTCTTCAACACTCTAAACTGGCTTTGGTTAAACTGCCCAAAAATTCCATGTGTTTCTCGAAAATGCTTTCCATTCGTTGACGTTTCCATGCTTTCCATGACGTTCCATTGATGAAGGTGTCGCGCCTATAGCTGAAATAATCACACAGATCACATTTAAAATGCCTTTTTGCTTTTGTTGTCTTTTAGTGACACACGGATGTGTGTCACTAAACTTGAAGTTTAGTGACACACCTACACCTCCGCCTTTTATACAATCGCGGTTGCGAAAAACAGCCGAGTATAGACATATTCCAATTAGTAAGGATTATCTTTTAGCCAAGTAGATGATCATCAAAAGGTACTGGGATACAGTCAGTAAAAATTCATTGAACGTGGAGACCATACTCTGAGTATTTAAGTACATGATTTTCAAATGTTTAGGATGCCGGTCAAGAAATTAACAGAGATCAAAGGTGGTATAGAGGTGGTAGAGGTGTCATCGTATTGTTGATCAACCTGCATTTCTCTGTCATCCAAAGTTGAGATGTCATATACATAGAGAATGGTAGTAGATTAAAGGTACACTTGCAACAGACCCAGTCAACTGCAGGTGATACAGAAGAAACGGATTTTACATCAAGAAAACTTGTACATTTGGCGTGTGTTGTGTCGAAACAAATAGTGCAAAGGCATCGTTTGTGATTTTTAGCTACTGGTTCTCGCATTCTAAAAATCGGGGGAATTCTCTTCCACATCGCCGTTCCTTAATAATAAATAAAACGTAGCCATTGAATTGCTATAATAAGTGATTCTTGAATGGGACGAATGTCGAACTTGAATTTTGACATGAACAACGAATGTCAAACTTGAATAACGAATGTAAAAACGTAAATAACGAATGACAAACTAAAATGTTGACATAAAAAACGCGCCATAGCCGTTTGAAGCAGCAAGCTTTCGACATGTCACTTTTAATTCCAAATTTTGTCATTTTGGAGTTATACTTGTAAATAAAAACTTTTCAGACTTTTCATTCTTTTTTATTTTTCATTCTTTTATAAAAAAATTCTCCAAAACATTGTCAAAACACAGTTGTTTTATGACAATTCTCTACTCGATACTTGTAAACAAAACATGTTGCACTCACTGCGTTTTTGAATAATGATGAGAAAAATTAATTTATTTGAAGAAATATATGGAGAAATATTTTTTTGAAGAAAAATCGAAAGCCATTTGGTTGTACCCAAACTGGTGTGTGAATTTCACCAGACCCGTAGCAAGAAAACGTACATTATTGTAACATAATTACATAAACGTTTCTTCAGGCCATCATGCTCCACCCAAACCGACTTTATCAGTCCTTGGAAGGCACGAAATTCAAGTTGAGTGGGATACTCCAAAGGAGCCTTTAAACAGAATCAACGGCTACGATGTTAAAGTCAATGGCGAGGTATGGACAATAAATAATTATGCTGGTAAAACTAAAATATATCTTCAAAATATTCAGTACTGTGATGAATGGCGAACACACACGCACGCACACGCACACACACACACACACACATATATATATATATATATATATATATATATATATATATATATACATATATATATATATATATATATTTATTTAAATAAGACAGACTTAATTTTCGTTTTACAGGCACTTCATAAATTCAGCAATAACGTATCATAGCCATATGGGACCATCAGTTGCTGCATCCGCCGCTTATAAGTGTATAATTACCATAGCAAGTTGTGCAAACATCGTTTCCGGTTTCGAAACATCGTTTTAAGTCTCCAATCGAGTTACCCTTCCATTATCTTTGTTTAAAGCAAATCGCCTTTTGACAACTGTCTCTAACAGTTGTAATATAACGTACTTACAGAACTGTGGAAAATACGACCTCGCAAATAAGGCCTGCATTTATGCAAGAATGCCTGGATTGCCGAGTGGTTAACGAGTTGGATTTAAGGGTGTTGGGACAATTGGGGGTGTTTAGGGGTGCTTTAGGCGTGTTTGGGAGTTTTTGGGGTGTGGGTGTTTTGGTAGTGCTTGGGGCTTTTGGGGGTGTTTGGGGGCATCCTTGTGTATCTGCTGATGTTTTGGGGTGTCTGAAGATGTTTTGGGTGTCTGAAGATGAAGAGGTTGTGGATGTTGGAAACAAGAAAGTGCTTGGAAAGATGAAAGATGAGACGCATGGTATTCCTATCCAAGAGGTTGTTGGTCTTCGACCGAAAATGAATTCGATTATTAATACACGGAGAACAAAAAACAAGTTTGATTTGAGATATTGCAAAAGGTTCCAGCTAAAGTACTTCCACATTTTGCCAAATACTTTGCGAAACGAAACAACAATTTGCGAAACGTGTCTTAAAGCTAGTTAGGCTTTGGGTTAGGGTTAGAAAACTCGTTAGGCGGGGGGTTAGAGTTAGGATCTTTGTTGTTTTGGGGTCGGCTATAATTAAAATCTCGTCAGGAAAATTGTTGTTTCGTTTCGCACACCTGTTTCGTACCATAAGCCTTATATTTCCGATGAATACGTACTTATCATCACAAATTTATCCTTTCCCTTTATGCTAGTATACCTTATATTAAAGTCTATTACAAGAGCTTTCTTTTGATATATAGTATACATGCTTAATACACATATTTAAGGCTAGAAATATTAATACAAATAAGATGCCATCTTGGATTATAACCACCATTTTGGTTTTCTTAGCTTTACCTTTCTGTACGATATTGGATTAAAGCAAGTGCCGTTAGATTTTTTCGATATATCGTACATATTTATAGGACTAACATTTAAAAAGTCATTAGCGAAATAATACGGCCGCTATGTTGGATTCTAGACGCCATCGTGGAATTCGACGCCATCTTGAATTTACGAACATGGGAAAATATAAAATATTCTGACCACGATATCTGTTATAATATCTGTTATAATTATGTCTAATAACTCGTTCTATATATCAAATGAAAGCTTGATTAACAGACTCTCGCATACGTACACAAATATCTTTGTAACTGATTGCTAACAGCTGTAAAAAGGGAAAATGGGTGTTAATTCTGCCGCCATCTTGGATTCACGAACTCCGGTAAGGATGGAGCTTCGAGGCCGGGATTATTTTATTTCACTTATGTTTTACCTACGAATGGCCTTTGCTCGAAAAGTTACACCTCCTTAGAATATTTGATTTATATTGTTTTATGTAATTTTATGAAACACACGGACATTTCTTGTGATCTCACATTTAGATTTTCTTTTGTTATTTTTAGATTGCTTACAATGGTCTCGAACGTTATTGTATTATTAGATACCTTCAACCAGATACTGAGTACACTGT
Source organism: Chrysogorgia sp. JL179-B06 (assembly GCA_035772405.1). NCBI lineage: Eukaryota > Metazoa > Cnidaria > Anthozoa > Scleralcyonacea > Chrysogorgiidae > Chrysogorgia > Chrysogorgia sp. JL179-B06. The sequence continues at coordinate 601,881 of JAYKKM010000182.1, read as the reverse complement.
TACGGTATGTTGCCCCTGACGTATATTTTAGAAAATTATAATACTGCATGCTGATTATAATTGTGGTAAAACAGTCTGATGATCGCTTATTGCGTGAAACTGCAGTAATCTTAGTTTGAATTTACCATAACATGTCGCAACATTGTCGGAACTTACCGGTTGGTCCTACATTTTACACAAATATTACTAGATCATTGTGGTTGAACGTTTTGCCTCGTTTCGAAATTGCTAGAACGCTGCGTCTTGACCAAGATACTAGACCATTTGTTGCAGTATATCAACCCAAATCAACATGGGTTCAGGTAAGTCTTGTACTACACATGAACTATAGTACAGATTCTGGAACTCATTATACAACAATTGGACAACGGGAAACAAACTGATATAATTTACCTCGACATGAGTAAAGCATTCAAGGTATAGCACAGCGTAAACTCTAGAAGTTGCGAGAAATTTATTGTGTCATTCGACGTTGTTAGTTTGTACACGAGTATTCCCCACGATCTAGGACTAACTGCCATAGAATACTGGATTGACAATTATACAACCTCTTTACCTCGTCCCTTCTCCAAGGAATTTATTTTAGAAGCCATTTCACTTGTACTAAAAGAAAACACTTTCCATTTTGACAACAAGTTTTACCAACAAATCCAAGGGACAGCAATGGGCACGAAGATGGCTCCAACTTACGCGACATTAGTCATGGGTTTTCTCGAAATAATGCATGTACCGCAAGTATGCAGAAACATTTGGTAACCAGGATATAGAAGAGTTTACTAAAATTTTGAAGAGATTCCTGGATGATTGTTTTCTGTTTTGGAAGAGATCAGAAGCAGACCTATAAACATATTCCACGATCTATTAACAGCCTACATAATAACATCCAATTTACAATGGAGAAAGACAAGGTTAAAATACCGTTTTTGGACGTATTAATGTATAAAGAAGGAAGAAAACTTCATAGAGATATTTTCTACAAGAAGACGCATCAATACCTAAACTTCAATTCATGCCATTCGAGACACATTAAACAAAACATTCCCTATATTCCCTCGCAAGGAGAATTTGTTGTATCGTCTCGAAACCAGAAGTTAAATATCAAAGGCTACATGAACTCGAAGGATTTTTAAAAACACAGAATTAGCTACCCCCAAAAAGTTATTTTAAACGGCATTGAGAAGGCGAAATCACTAACGACGGCGGAACTACGACAAGCGAAGAAAACAACTGAAAACAAAATGGCGCCACTAATTATAACGCACAATCCAAAAAATCCGCAGATCGTTGGAAAAATTAAACAAAACCTGAAATTTCTCAATAATTCCACAAAAATGAAGTCAATACTGGGCAAAGCGAATCTTATAGTAAGCAGACGTCAACCAAAAAACTTAAAGAGATATCTCACGCAAGCACAATTCCTAACATAAATTCCAAATTTGAAAACTGTAACCAAATGTGAAGAAGCAAGATGTGGCACGTGTGGCATAATATTTAAAAACGGGAAAAGGTGAGAAATCAAGTCCGCGATGAACTGCAAAGCAAGAAATATTATTTACGTTATAATTTGCGTTAAATGTCACAGTTTTTATATCGGGTAAATAGAACATTTGCGGAAAAGAGTTACGCTGCACAGAGAACAAATCAATCACGAGAGATATAGACATCTAGCGGTGAGCGAACATCTAACAAGATGTAACAATGGATAATTCAAAATAATGCCGATCTATCAATGTCAGAACACGAACCGACTATTTAGAGAATCTAAAGAACAGGATATTATAAATTTTCTACAACCAGACTGAAATTCAAATCACTTGGATCTTAACCAACGATGATGTCATACGGCGGCAAAACATGCCGACAAAACAAAAGAGAACAATAGCATTAACATAATAATACAAACACATTCCATGATTATAGTTAGAGTAAAATTACTTTCTTAGGAATGTAATGACGTAATGCATGATATTGATACTTAATAATGTATAAATACCAGGAAAACCACTCATATGTCATATGCACCTGAAGAGCTTAATAAAGTGAAAACGTTAGTGCGATAAGCAAACTTAAATGAGTGGTTATTTACTTCTTCTTTCGTTGTCAAACTAAAAACACTTTCCTATAAATTTTACTTGTGTTTCACCATTTGAGCTCTTTATATATTATAATATATATACGACGCAACAAATCGTGGACCACTCCAGTTTTGTTGAAGTTTTACAAATTATTTGATCTTGTCAGATCGTCTCTGTTGGACTGCCTTACGATTTTCGTAAGAGATAAACACACAGTTTTTTCTCTTTTTTCTCTTCTTACATAACCTAGTTTTCTTATTTGTAACTACCTTAACTGATTGAATTGAATAAAAGTTTTCATTATTATTATTATTTGGCTGTATACCAACTTCTAGGTTATTACTACTAACATACTAATTTAGATTACAAATATTATAGATTAATATAGAACAAACAAAACTGTTTCAGTTTAGATAGATCTGCATGAGTTAATGTTTAAAAGGAACAAAAATAACCAATAGTTCAGATCACAGAAGATAGTTTCTAGCAGTTCCCCAGCGGAAATGAGCAGTACAGACCGCTCGCGAAATGAAATCAATCACATGCGCTCTAATATTAACAATATAAAACGAACACTAGTGAAAGTTTTATATTTTAGAACCTTTATATAAATGGAATAATCTTTTGTTCTAGTTTAGCCAATGAAAACTAAAGATCGAGAAGCTTTTTTATGGCGCAAGTACTGAATTTAATGTTCAAATGATATAAACAACTTGACAAAGTCAAAGATCGACGTCGTTATATATATATATTGAAAGGATTAATAGTGAAGGAAAATTTCGAGTGTTAGAATACATACATTTTAAGACCAAATGCCAAATATTACCTATAATAATACATTTTAAGACCAAATGCCAAATATTACCTATAATACATTACCTATAATACATTTTAAGACCAATGCCAAATATTACCTATAATATACCCAGAATCTTATCCCGGCATTACCACCACCATATATACAGAACTCGTGACTAGGCTCTCGGCAACGGCTTCCGTGGCTCAGTACTAGCATCGTCGCGGGTTCAATTCCAACCGGAAGGCATTGAAGTTGAATTTTTCGCAACTGGTCCCGGTTTGGTCTTAAAATGTATGTATTCTAACACTCGAAAATTTTCCTTCACTATAAATCCTTTCAACAGGTAGTTTGATCGAGTGAAATGCCAAATATTACCTATATATATATATAATTATATATATATAAAAGTTGAGTAGACTATAATAACATTTGGCAGAGTGCTCAATGGATATCCAGAGCATAATTAAATGAAGATGAAACGACTCAACACATTTGACTAGGCATATTTATTACTATTTAGTTTCGTACCACGAGATGTGGCACTCTTCAGATAAAAAAGCCTAATGACTAACAGCTAAAACTAACAATATTTTGTACAAACAGATAAGACCTTAATCCTACTTACACACAAGCTTCTTATCATTATATTGACGTCACGCGGAAATACCAAACTTAAGCGCCAATTTTAAAATAGTTGGCGTTCGTTAAAAGTTAATTAAAATAAATTTTTTAGCATGTCTACAAGAAGAAACTAGTTCGTTGCGTTTGTTTAAGGTAGCCATACTAGGTTTACATATAATATAGTGTTTTTCCCATAAACAAAGATTGCATCTATTTGAAGCGCGGTTATAAGGCCTAGCTTTCTTCAATATTTTCCAATTAATGGTAAATTCAACATTGTTACTTTTCAAATCCCAAATGTATTTACTTAACTCTGTGGAGTTCCGTTTCTTACAAGAATTAAAGGATGCTTTGTGGTTTGTAAATCGTGTTTTAAATGAGTTCTCAGTAAGTCCGACATACGTTTGTAGAGGTTTGTTATCTTTAGCGGTAACTATATTGCTTGGTATACAACAGACTCGACAAGACACTTTCCGGACATTGGACATTCACACTTTTTCTACAATTGCATGTATTTTGCCGACTATCTGCATTTTGGGTTTGGGGTAGATTGCTTTTGTTGTGTCCATCGATTGTCTGCTTGATATTTGACATACAACTGTAGCTTATCTTGACAGTGTTGCGGCTGAAGATTTTATGTAGAGTATGCCCTGTGGGAAATTCCTCGTCGAGAATCTTTAAAAACGATTGTCCAACATTGGTAGAAACATTGTTACTATATGGGTTGTACCATATAATGTTTCGTTTGCGATTCCTATTTTGGTTGGCGGTTTGGTTTAGTGGGTGTTTGAATTCAAGGCGATGTTTGTAGCCACTTATGTCAAGAGCTTTCTGGTATAATGGCACGGCGTGTCGAAAAGATTCTTCGTCCGATGATATTTCTGTAAGGCGTTTGTTGATGGATAATGGAATATTGTCTAGTATTCTAGGTGGATGGTTTGACTTCCTATGCACATATAAGGGTGCGTTGTTTGGTTTAGAGTACGGTTGATATTTCTCACTAGACAAATTTAAGGTCACATCGAGGAAATTTACGATCTTCTTGTTGGCTTCGATGGTGATTTTTAGGCCGTGGTTATTAAAAATGGCACAAAGATCTTTCTTAATCAGTTCTACTTCACGCGGTGTTGCTTTGATAATACCCAGACCGTCGTCTCGGTATAAGCCGAAATTATTGCCATGCCTTGTCGTAATTTGATGAAGTAAAATAGAACCAACTAATTCACAGGACTCGGCACCGTCGAAACTGCCCATTGTGACGTCGAAGAGGTTGGATGAAGCCTTTTTGCCCCAGTGGTTTCCTGAATTATATAGACATGATTTCTTTGCCTGTATAATAATTTGCCGTTCCTCGTCTGTGATGTTGTCGTAGTTTGATGCGAAATTACGCTGCATTGAGTAGTTCGATTGAAATGGATGGATAAAAATCAACTACGTCAAATGCAATAAATGAATATTCATTTTTGTTTGAAATGTTATTAAACCATGTTAATACAGACGCCGTATTTTCCCACTGATTTAAACTAGCTGCTTCGGTGACCTTTGTGTTGATTCTGTCAAGGGTTTTCTTACTAATTTTTCCAATTTCGGATTTGGAAGGATTGATAAGGCGGCAAGTCGGGTTGTTTTCAAAATTGGGCTTGTGATCTTTTAAAGTTATAAAAGCATCTCTTTTTGCGGTAGTATTTATTCGGTCTGCTAGATTTAATCTCTCGACAATGGATTTAGCTTGGTTTTCGAGGGAGGAAACGGTGTCCGCGGATATTTTCTTATAAGTTTTTGCAATATTTTTTTTATTAGTTTTATTTTTTTCTTATAAGTTTTTGCAATATTTATAAAAGTTGGTGGTTGTCAGCAGGTACAAACAGTGTATTGGACTTTCTCATTGTCTTTATGTCAGATGATAGCTTTTTCTGGAATCCACAATTTACATCTTTAAATTTGATCTTTTCAATCATTTCATGCAGTCTATTATATATATATATATATGATATATATATATATTATATATAGTCTATTATATATATATATATATATGATATATATATAAATGGAAATAAATACTGTTTTGTATACTTTGCCTGAAGAAGTTCTTTCTTATACCTATATATATATATATATATATATATATATATATATATATATATATATATATATATATATATATATATATATATATATATATATATATATATATATATATATATATATATATATATATATATATATATATATATATATATATATATATATATATATATATATATATATATATTTTCGCTTACCTCAAAACTGGTCTGCTACAACTTGTTTCATCTGTAAAAAGAATCTTCAGGAAGAATCTTCTGCCTGAAGATTCTTTTTACAGATGAAACAAGTTGTAGCAGACCAGTTTTGAGGTAAGCGAAAATCTATTATTTGCTCTAACTATATGTTGTTGAGCACTCTTTGCATTTCGTAGACCAAAACCTACACGTATATATATATATATATATATATATAATTATATATATATTTATATATATATTATATATTATATATATATATATATATATATATATATATATATATATATATATATATATATATATATATATATATATATAATATATATATATATATATATATATATATATACATATATATATATATATACATGACGAACGTATAACGCGATGACGATTTTAATCATGCAAAGAGCCATTTAAATGTCCTATTGGTATATCGGACAATAATTTGTATTTTCTTATAGGTAAGCGCTTGGACCAATGAGGGACGATGCGAGAGTGTCCCTAGTAAAAGAAGAACAAATAGAGATATAACCAGTAGGTGATATTTTCCACTATATGTAGATGTTTCCATGGGCGGATCCAGCCATGTCAATAATCGACTTTTTAGATGTAAATGTTAAGTTAATATGCTATTAACTTATTAGACAATATAAGTTTGAGCTCCACGCGGGGAGCACGAACAACTCCAATCCGGACTTGTATCTATAGTTACGCTTAATTCACTATGTGCTTGAATTGCATTGTGATTGGAAAATACATGAAAATCCTTTTTTCAAAAGTGAAACCTGACTCCATGGCGACTCCATGTTCCAAAATCCGAATATGAATGGATCTCTGCGAGTGTTAATCACTCTTCGGGATATCAGAAGAATGTTAACATTACATAATTGCGCTTAATCGCCTGGGTTTCAGTACTTTGTTTATGCATTGTAATGAGTAGCTGCATGCAAATGTTTTTTGAACAGAAGCAACACTATTTTTAAAATATAAGTAACGGTATAAACATGTAATCGTTAACACACTGCGATTAACCGGATCGATTTCATATCCTGATGTTGAACTACTCGCCATCTGGATGACACCACAATACACTTAAATAACGCAGTACAGAATAGATGTTCCAGGCCAGAGAAATAAAAAGACACCAGCTATAGGGATTTTAGTCTGCTTTAATCAATTAAGCTTCTGAGGATGCATGATATATGTCGGCATGTTATTATATGTAGCTATACGATACGCTATGCAGCCTAATGTAGTGTATGAACACGCCTAATTTCGGCAATTTTCACCCTCCCCTGGATCGCCTCTACCGCCCTGCTCCCCTTTGCGTATACAAAAGCTAACAAGGGAGACATTTTGAATGACCTCCGCATCATCATTATCGTAATTCTGAACCATCAGCGGTCGTACAAATTTCAACAGTTGTTTAACAACTTCTAATAGCAGCAAAAAACATTTATCACTTTCTCCCGTTTTCTAAGAATACTATGATTGATTGTTCGTCAATGTTGAGCTCGGTTTCCTCGGCAAATATCGCAAACTCACTGCTGGAATAATTATGGCTATGTGCCTCAGCACAAAGTCGCTTTATTATCTGTATAAAATCAAATTATTTTTCTTATTTTAACTCTCTCCAGTAAGTTTTTCATTTCCGGGCTTATCACAAGCAACTCTTGACAGAACTCGAATGAAATTAAGCAATTAACTACGTGCGTTAAAAATAGGTACGCGGAACGTACGATGAAATATTGGTTACTGAGAAAAACAAATGGTTTATGTTAACGATCAAATAATGTCTGTTTTTTATTTTTCGCTTGTAGTTCCATGTCACCGAAGACCGCCCTTGTACCCGTATGATAAAATTGCTGCGAATAAGGAGAGGGAAGGTTAGTCAACATATCCGTTTTAATAATAGCAATATTTATTCAGGAAACCTATGAATTACAATTTATATTAAATTAATGAATTGCAGTTAAATTAATGAATTTAGATAGTGATAGAGAGTAAGCGTTTCTTGTTTTATCGCCCAGGTTGTTTATTTTATTGGGCATCAATGAAAAATGCTGGTATCCAGTATATCTGGGTACATTATAGTACTTAATATTTGGTATTTACACTCGATTTTTTCTGCACTCTATCTTTTCTACATTCGATTTCATCTGAAAGATAAAGAAAGGTAAATTTCGAGTATTACGCTCATTCACTTCGGTGTTGTTGAGCACTCTGTGCATGAAGTTGGTGTAGCCATGATATTACTATATTAATATATCCTAATGGTTAGGAGGAAGGTAGCTTCTCAAATATAGTATTTTTTGTGTAAAAATCATGGTTAAAATTTGCAGTAAAAATAATAATTGGTCTACAAGGATATATGTAGCTCGGTACCCAAATTTTGTATTTCAAACTTTTATAATTTGAATGAAGCAAATATATTTTGTTAATAGACATGAATGTTTCTATAAAATTCATTTCCAAAAATATTGGGGTCCACCCACTCAATTCCAGATGAGCCATCCCCTGATACTGACCACCACACCCAATCGCAACTCTCAAAAGACTTGATATCTCCAAATATATTAAGATTCAAGACTCTTTTTTTGTATAGAGTAATATTGGTAAGATATCTTTTTAATCAACCACTTTCAAGTATGCGAGGCTAGTATGTCTAGAGAAATTAATTTACAAAGTTGTAATATTTGTTTCGCTTAAAGCACTTTGAAAAAAACTCTTTATAATATACATAGGTTGTCAAAGACATCTCTTTTAGTTCATTGAACAGTTGATAGGTACATAAATACATGGTTAAAATTTCAGCACAATATCGCATAGTTTTCAAGAAACCACGTTTCTTAGGTCGAACTCGCCCCTAAAATCAAGAATTTGTGAAATGAAGTTCAAAGATGCAGCCTGTTTTTCCAATGTATGTTCAGTTCAAAATACACATTTAGAAAGCCCCAGCCTCATAAATAATTCTCTCTTTCTTTCAAATCATCAATGTATCCTTTCTTGGCATGTATCAGCTTTCTTCTTCTGTTATTTGCTAACTCTGCTGGTATGACGCAGCTTTGTGCTGTCTAGTTTACTACAAGCTCTTTTTGTGTTCGCTCCAGGGTAATTTATATATTTATACAAAGCAGAAAGTAGTAACTTTTGCAATCTTCCAAACAGAAGGAAATGTGTTTGTCGTAATTGATAAGTTAAATAGTTTGGTTATCAAAGAACGACCAAAATTGTTTAGGGTTATCTTTGAGATTGTTCTGGAGGTTTAAAGGAAATTGACAAAATTTGCTCCTGGTGGCAGTTTTCATCTGTTTACGTATGTCCCTGTATTTGTTCCAGTGAGATGTTAAATTTGACTCTTTAGCTAACTTACACAGCATCTTCTTCTGTTTGGAGAGTTTAATAATTTCTCATCTATCCACTTGGTATGAATGTATCGGTATGAATGTATATGTATATGTGTATGTATATGTATATGTATATATATAATGTATATGTATATGTATATGCATGAATGTATATCGGTATGAATGTATCTACAGCGGTAAAGAATAAATCTTGCCAGCTTTCCCAACATTGATCAATATTCTGATTATCAAATCCACTGTCTAGTGGTGTATATATGCGAGAGTCGCTTTTAGCCCTTTAAGTCAGCTCTCTTAAAATCATAGACGAAACGTGAATTGTTTGCTCTCTTGATATAGGTCTTCATATAAAATGAGATCCCAAGGTGGTCAGTGTCTAGCTGACTTAGAAATGATGATAAATCATACAGGCGCTCGGGGAAGTTGGTAAAAACTAAATCAAGTATATTGCTGATTGTTTCAGTAATTCGTGTAGAAGAATAATTAATCTGAGTCAAAAATGAATTATTCATCATGTCAAAATTTATTGGATAAGTTATCGAATCCAGGCGCCATTTGAAGATCCCAATTGATGTCCGGAAAATTAAAATCCCCACAAATAACGAGAGGAGTTGATACTTGTTCAACTTTCGTCAAAAAAGTATTTAGTTCAACCAAATATTCTTCTTGGGTGGAAGGAGAGTGATAAAACCTGCACACACTAAATTTGTTTCCTTCGGTTGGATGAACATCACAAACAACCAGCTCACAGTTTGGCTCCAAATCAATTCGACGATTAGATTGAATATCAGACTTGATAGCGATCAAAACCCCTCCAATGATATATATCTTTATGGATTTATTTATCAAAGACTACTGGGGTTAACCATGTTTCAGTGACAATTAAAATGTCCGAGTCTTTAGAATATTAAAACCATAGCTTGAAAGTCCAGGAGTTTGTTGTTTAGGCTGCGATCTTTAAAGTGTAAATACGATAACTTTCATATGATAACTTATACGTATTTCTATTTTAATGATCTCGACGAATAGATATGAATTCAAACTTTTATGATCGATGTATCTATGCTTATTTTTCTTATATCTAGAAATGCGAGGGAAGACCATGACATCTCTGAAAAGTTCGACGAAGGATAAACGAAATTGGAAACCTGAAAGATCTATCAGTAGACCAAAGGTGACAATACAAAGTGATCATGGTATGTAAAATGTGTACTATTTAAAACATGAGCCGAAGTATACAACACGGACGCGCATGTTGTAAATAGCATGTGATACGAATGCATGTAAACGTTCATATTCATCCAAAATCCTATAGATATTACATGATTTCGGCTGAGAAAAATCGAACGAAAAGTTTATGTAAATCAGCAGAATTTTGTATCAGATATACAACATATATATATATATATATATATATATATATATATATATATATATATATATATATATATATATATATATATATATATATATATATATATATATATATATATATATATATATATATATATATATATATATATATATATATATATATATATATATATATATATATATATATATATACAGCTATGTAAACGTACTAAACATGGTGAATGGTAATATTAAGTTCAGAACGTTCTGAAATTTAAACTGCTGATTTGTAAACATTTACCAAAAACCAACAATGGCGTAATGTTGCAACTCGGCAATCGGTAAGCACCTTCTGTCTAGTAAGCCTTGCGCTGATGCCTATGTCGGTCAGCTTTTCAATTAAAGATAATGGAGTCCGTATACATTAAACTTAATGATCCGGATCTTTGCAGACAAAAGGAATTCGTTTTCAACTTGGCGTTATTGTGAGATGTCATCCTATACGCGTGGGGTGACATCATCTGATTATTATTCAGTTTTTCGATTATATAAAGGCTCGTGTTTTTAACTTTTAACTTTTAACATTATTTTAACAATGCTTTACCTTTTAACTTTAACTTTAAGTTAACTATAACTTTGCTTTAACTTTTAACTCTGCTGTAACTTTTAACTTTGCTGTAACTTTACTTTAACTTTACTTTAACTTTATTTTAACTTTACTTTAACTTTTAACTTTACTTTAAGTTTACTTTAACTTTAACTTTGCTTTAACTTCTAACTTTAACTTTGCGTTAACTTTTAACTTTAACTTTTAACTTCACTATGACTTTGCTTTAACTTTGCTTTAACTTTTTACTTTAACTTTGCTTTAACTTTACTTTAACTTTGTTTTAACTTTTAACTTTAACTTTTAACTTTGGGGTCTTTTCGGGGATGTTTGGTTGTTTTCGGGGGGGGGGGGGCGTTTGGGGAGTTTTCGGGGTATATGGGACGATTAACAATTCTGTAACCGTAGAGTAAATACAACGTCGTTCCATTGGAGTACTGATTCTCTTCGGCGTAACATCACCGCAATGGAGTGTCGTCGTGGAAAACCCGCTTCTACCTCAACAACGAAGAATGGCACATTTTGGTTCTGTGACGGAGAAAATAAAGAATAGATAAGAGCGATGAACCTTCGACTTTATATACGAGATCATCAACTTGTGGAGAACCGAAAAAACGAACATTTAAACACGCAATTACTTCGGGCACACACAATCCTAAAACTAAAGGAAAGAAAAACAAAAAACAGAAAATGGTTACAAAGCTAAAGAGGAAACGATACAGCCTTGGAATCCTAACGAGAAACGCAGTTCCTATCGCAACGACAAGATATCATATTGGTCAACAAGCTACGCTAACATGTAGCGAGAAAAAAAAAGAAGGAAAAGCGAATTAATGTTTGTCAGAGAAGCTGATGATTTTGAACAGTCGAGGGACTTGCTATATGGAATTAGGAACTAAACATTCTTACCACGCGTTATATTAATTTTAGTGACTGCTGTAACAACACGTAATGTGTATTAGGCAATAAAATGAAATTAAAGTGTATTTTCATCACTCGCCTGACAATTATAGATTGCCTTTCGTCCGAGGGTAGTTGGTGAAAGTTCGACAAATGGTTTGCTAATCTCAATAAACTTTTCTTTCCGCAGATGCGACAGTCTTTACGTGTCCGAGGCAAAAAATCGGCTTTGGATAACGACCTATAATCGTAGGCCCTTGGAACCCCTATCAATTGAGCTTCTCGCCTGTTGAGGTATTCCGTTCAAAGAGTGATAAATCTACTAAACTATGGTGATGGTTCGTTTTAGTTTATATTTTTCTATATCCGCACGTTTTAAATCCTTAACAGTTGTTCACACTGCTTCCCGAAGTGTTTCTTCAACACAGGAATCATTTAATCGACAAACGAAGGTTAGATAAGTGATAATCCTCCCGAAATGATTTGATGCTATCAAATGCACCTGCTGGAGTGTTCATCTCATCCATGACACAATGGTAGTTTGAGGCCCCACAGTTGAACTGAAGGGCAGCAGAACATGCAGGCAGCAGTTTCAATGCGCTTTAGTCCCTTGTGCTGGTGTTTTGGACATCTGGTCCAAACCAATCCATTTACAGACTCATTAGCATTTTGAGTGTATCCTGGTACACATCTCCTCAAAAGTTTTGGCGTACTTAGGGGGTCATACAACGGCAATAGAAAATCAAGGAAAACTGGGTCCATGTGATGTGCCTTATTTTCCAATTTGGGAGTTTGTCCATTAGCAATGGCCTTCTGATAAGGGCACCAAGATTCCTTGCTCATTGGACAAAACTGATGACTCTCTTTCTCAGGTAGCTTGACAGAATGATACAAAGAAGCTTTTACAGCCCTTTGCATGTTATTTATAGCTGTATCAACTTTATCCCTTGTTTTAGCCTTCCTGATACATTAGCTCTAATGGAATTTTCATAGTACTTTCGAAGTTTGTGAATTGTTGGTATTGTAAGTCTCCCAGCTCTTCCACCAATTGGCTTGCCATCTGAAAGTTTCTTTCCTTTGGCCATATTCAGCAGGTTCTTGCCCATGCGCTTTTGAACATGGCCAATGCAGTCAAGTTTGTTTACTCGGTTGCAGTCGGCTGTACCATTCAAGTGACCCATTTTTGGTAAGATGGTGATATAGCCAAGTTTGATATTCTTCACTTTTTTGTCCATCTTCTCATATTCGTCACAAACAGCACAGATACCATACGTCTCCCAAATTTCGTTATACGCTTTGCTATCCCCATCGCAAACCATATATTTGTATCTGAATCCATGTTTCTCGACAGAGCGCTCCCACATGATCTTTGCAGCCTCCTTCTCCATGGCTGAGCTAGATCCTTCAAAGTTTTTTTCACACTTCCCACTAGCTTTGTGTTCTCTTTCCCATTTCTGAAATGTTTCAGGATCCTTCAGCTTCTTCGATTGTTTGCATATCTCACATACTTTCGAGAGAATGACAACATCAAGCACTTTACCACCAGTTTCCGGGTACAAAACAAAGCCAATACCATAGTTCGCTGTAAAACCACGTTCACTCCAGGTACCATCAAATGTGAAACTGAAATGTCGACTACAGAGTTGTCATCAAGTTCAGCATTTTCCTCTTCCAATTTCTTTCGCAGCTCCAGACCAGCTTCATTGAGCTTTTGCTCCAAAACAGTTTGGTAGAAGAGTTGATGCCTTTGGTGCTGTTGGAAAGATTTTTTAGTTACAGGTGGAGGCAAGTTTAATATTTCGAATATTGTGACGAGACCTTCACGGCCAATTCCTGTTTCACAGGCAGCAATTGTAGCCCTCCTGTTGCAATCAAATGCGTGAGTCTTCTTGGCAACTTTTTTCCCTGTCTTCAGAAGAACCCTTTGTTTACACTTTGTGCATTCAAAGTAAAGTGAAGAGTTCAAACCATATCTTTTTTTGTAATCTTCTACAACTCTCATTTCTCCCCCTTCACAATTGTGCATAAGTTTCATCACCTCCTTTAGGTTCTCCAAATCAATGAGACGGTAACCTTCTGCTTCTGCAGGTTTTTCATCATGGGATGAACGCTTGCGTCGAGTAACATTTGTTTCATCAGTTTCCTTCGAGTATGATTCTCCATCCGCAATGTTAAGTTTTACAGACGAAGCTGAAACTCTCTCTTGATCAGTCTCGGGTATTTTTTCTTGTACTAGCACTGTTTTTCCTAAGTCAAAATCAGTACCATGCGAAGACTCGTTGATCACACGTGGAGCAAACGAAGGCGGAGATGTTTGTGCCTACCCTGCCAATGGGTTCGCTGGTCAATTTGGCTGTTTCTATCGTGAAGTTCCTTTAAATTTCGATTTATTTTGGCTTCCACCCTTAGATCTATGTTTTCCGCTAGTTCTACAACCTTTAGGCATAATAGAAACTAATAAAACAACACAATTTTGACAAATTTGCAACAGCTTCTTCTCTCGATAATATTCTCACTAAACTGTCTATTAGAGGGGGATGAAAGAATTGAGTTCTGAAGCATTACATCATCCCCAGGCTAGTTACCAGGCCCATGTAAGATTGGAAGAAGTTTTCGCTCGTTTTTGGAAATTTCGATAAATTCAAAATCGTTGCCATGGAAACAAAAAGTCAACAAATCATTTTATGACAAGAGGCTATTAAAAACGTTCGAAATATGCACTTCAGATGGTCAGAAAGGGATTACTTGGTTGTTTTTCGAAACTAGAATGAATTTTGTTTCAGATTATGTAAAAAACGAAATTTGTAAATTTCGAAGTCCAAATGACCCAAACAAAGGTTAAGCTCCCCCACGGAGCCGGGGGCGCAAGAAGGGAATTACCCCCGCCACACTTTTTTCCTTGATATTAATTTTCTTAAATTGGGTATAGAGTACTTCTTTATAATATTTTTCAGTTGACATTACTCAAAAAGAAAATGTGCATCTAAAAAGTTTGAAATGCGTACTACAGTAACTTTGCAGCAAACAACTGATTTACAATCAAATAGCACACAATGTCTTAGACTTCGTGTAACGCACGTGCTCAAGTTTATCGAATCTCGCTTTGACACAGTTTAATTGTCAAGCAGTAAGCTAATATCATTCTTGTTAATGCTGTTGTTACGTGTATATCAGTGCACCTATACGTAAACATGCACATTCATGCTTTATAAAATTGAAATAGTACGACATTCAACATCTTTTTCTGCACCCCCCCCCCCCCCCCCCCCCCCCCAAATCTTCACCACTTGAAATTGCCCCAACTCTGAAAAGTGCTCCTCGGCCCCTGTGAAGTACAAACACCATTGCTTTTATCATACACCTCTTCTTTTTAATATCGGAACATTTTAAATGTAACTTTTAACGCCATGCATTTTGTATTCCTGTCGCGGCATGAACAGGCAAATATGGTGAAGTATTGATTGGTTTAATATATTTAACAAAACATCAATTTGTTTGTCCTGCTTAAATGCTTGTATTCGTTGTCATTTCAGAACATATGGCAAAAAAAGAATTGGCAAGTGGTCCTTCTCGTTCAATTTTTCAGTTCAAAAGGTATTATAAAATAACATGTACTTGTGTACAATTTGATTGGTCAATACCCGTGCAGGATGAGAGTTTCTCAAACTCATTAATAATTCATGAGCTAATTATCCAATAATAAAGACCCATCTAGTCACGGGATTGCATTTGGATAACTAAGTCAAACGCCGTGTCTCAGAACACTACAATACATTTGATCGGCATACGTAATTAGGATATTTGAGGAAGATCGATCACTAGTGATCTTCCTCAAATATCCTAATTACGTATGCCGATCAAATGTATTGTAGTGTTCAACTATTAACATAACCCTCCCATGAGAGAATATCATCTAATCAAATATAATCTATACTTGTGTTCATTTGAGAAGCTATTTAAACAACTCCAGCTCGTGTCCCACCGGGCTATCCAAACACTCGAAAACAATTAACAAAAACACTCACTCGCGCTACGCGCTCGTGTTTTCATACATTGTTTTCTCGTGTTTGGATATCCCGGTGAAATACTCGCTGTCGTTGTTCAAATATTACTTCTCAAACTCATTAATAATTCATGAATTATCATAGCCATGAACGTATACCGCATCACATGCATGAGTTTTGATACCCAATGAAAACCTGTAGGAAACTTCCTAGTGAACTGGATCACATTTCTTAATCTAGATATTAAAATAAAATCGCTATGGGAGCAAATCGCTAAAGGAATACTCGTTTGAGAAGCTAGATCAAACACTCGTTTGTCGTGTTTCATCAGGGGACTCCAAACACTCGAAAACAATAAAAACCTCGGGCTACGCCCTCGGTTTTCATTTGTTTTCTCGTGTTTGGAACCCCTGATGAAACACTCAAACTCGTGTTTGATCTATTACATCCTGCACGGGAATTTACAGCAATTTGAAGTGGCGTTTTCCATCTTATTCCGTTTATGGTTATAAGTAAAACTCTCAAAAATACAACAGAATATAGTTTTTGTATTGTGAGAAAACTATCACCGAGAAAACTGATCGTCTGATCCATTTTGTGTGCCATAGCGAAGTTAAACAACGAGGTTTGAAAAGGGCATGTTTTGAAAGCAACAAACTCACGAGAATAATATACTGTTTAAATACCTTCTATTTTTTTGCCTGATGAACTCACTGGGAAAAGAACAATCTTTATCGATACGAAGTAAAATACCCAACAGCTCTTGACTTAAAATCCAAAATCTTCCAGTGAAATTCTGAAAAAGACAGCGAAAACCTTTCCAGAGCGACAGTTGCTGCCCATTAAATATCTGTCTGTTCGCTTTGAAACAACAAACCAAACCCTGAGACGGCTGATTCCAGTAACGATTAAGCTTATACCTAAAACTAGTCAGTATTTTTAAGAGAAATTAAATATGCCAGGGGAGGGGAATGGGGCGAGGCTGTCACATCCCTTCACAATCCCATGCCAGCCAAAACATTGCTCGCACAGCCTTGGAAGCTATTTGACTCGGGAAAAAGGAGCCACAGAGTTGCCAGCTGCGGAGTAGGCTACAACACTTCATGTCATTTGCCCTCAGCACAGCAAAATAACTGCTCGTATATAAGTTTTCCATTTCTAAAAAACAATTCTGCACTCTAGCACCCTTGAAGGTGGATAGTTCACATTTCAGGTCACTTTCGATTAAAAAAATAATAAAAATTCACAATTTTGTCCAATCTCTACAATATTTGTCAATATTTATCCGGGTGGTGGATATCGTTGACCACTATTTTTTTGGCGATGTGTTATCTTGGTGATGGTTAGGTGAGTACCAATTAGGCGATATCCCTTTGTGGCGGTCGATGGGGGTTACCTAGTATAGGACATGGAGGTACCGGCACAGTTGCACATTTCATACGATATTTCAACGTTGATTATCCAGCCCACCAGACGCCAACAATACGACATCTTTCTAGAACGACACTTCCACAAAATGGCCGATTCGCATAGAGCAGTTGTACACTCCGTAAATGGTTTATTTATATCTTTCTAGACCAACTAATACAGTCGACATTGACGATCTTCGCGCCTATTTACATGCCCTCCTTCTCGCTTAATTGCGCAGTTCTCTAGGTTCGAACCGCTGTCCAACAAAGCGATCTCGAACGTTGAATTACACCACAAGATCGATTCCTCAAAAAACAACATTTTTACATGTCAGAGATAGACATGTTACAAACCTAGCCTGTGTAACAGACGGTTGTTTGGGGGGAGGCGGACCCTCGCTGTATTCCGCGTCCCGAATATAACCCCCTCCCCCATGAATATAACCCCCTCCCCCGAAAATAACCCCCCTCCCCCATCTCATGGGATCGCTAGGGCGCAAACAACTCTTTTTTTCTCGGGGTCGCCACCTACCTATACTATCAAGTTTTGTGATTGGTTGATTAAAACAATAAAACAATAGAATCAACCACAAAAAAAATCAAACCCTAACCACTTTTGTTCCATGTAGCCAATCACAAAAAATGTTCATTTTAGGTACGTATTTACCGCTTTCTCGAAGGCGAATAATAAATATTCATAAGATTCATCGTGGGGAAGCATTTTAAAGTCAATTCAACGTTTTGTGGGCAAATAAACAGTTTGAAGTATAAAGAAATGGGCCGTGGTGATCATTGTGCTGTTTATGGTTGCTCAAACGATAGAAGTTACCCCGAAAAGCAAGTTATTCTTCCGCATGTTGGGATTTTACGATTTTCTTCTCTTTTAAACAGGAAAGATGTTGACAAGTGGGAGAGTGATCAATCGCCGTGACTTCAAAGTTACGTTCTTTTGACTTCAAAGTTACAATCCGAGACCTCAGAGAGATGCCGCAGTCGTAGCTTCAATACGGATACGGGATATGGCTAACCAAGATCAAGAGGAACATTAAACATTGAACTTTGAATATCGAACATTTAACTTAGATTAAGGACACTAACTTTACATTTTTCGTTTTGTTAAAATCAAGTAATTTTAGTTCGACTTCCAGTCCAAGTGTGTACATGTATATCTCAGTTAACCGAGAATATACATGGGGGAGCTAGTGTGTTGGGAACTGGAAGCGAGGACCGGAAATGACAAGTACTTAGGCGTGTTTTGTTGTGACCAGAGAGGAGTCTAGTGTGACTAGTGTGACAGAGAGAGCGAGACCTTGTGACAGCGTGTTTTCAAATAAAACTAAAACTCAATGATTTAAACAGTAAAATTATATGGAGTTGGAGAGAGAGAAAAAAATATGGTTACCACCACAAGTGGCATCTCCACACACATTACGACAATATAGATAGATAGATAGATAGATGGTTTATTTCAAAAACATTGCAGCCAATAGCTGAATTACGTTAAGATTACATGAATACAGAAATAACCTAGAATAACAAACGATGAGAAATAATATGAAGTTAAAATATATAAAAACAATCCATATAAAATTATGGATAAATTAAAATAAGAAACCTATCTATAATATTATTTACCAAATTCAAGCATATGTCTTTAACGCATTGTAAATTATGAAACTCTTTTTAAATCGATCAGTTCTAAATGGTTGACTTTGGAAAAGACGTTTCCTTCTAAGGTTAATCTGGCATTTGTTCACTGGTGGTAGAAGAACATTTAGTTTATGGCTAGTGTCACTAAAAATTTGTTGGAATAGTTTATCCGTTAACTGCTGTCTTCGTACCGCCAGCGGAACTAACTTTGCGGAGAGAAGGGCCTCTTCGTATGGCAACGCAGGAAAGATTATCCGCATGGCTCGTTGCTGTATTCTTTCAAGTTCTTTGGCCAGATAGTCGGGCAGGCTATCATGAAAAACCGGACAGTCGTACTCTGTAACAGGCCTGATGCAAGCTCGATAAAAGGACACCAGCTCCCTACGACCTACGTTGGAACGTTTTAGTTGGCTTAGAAAGTATAGACGCGTGTTCGTTTTCTTTAGGGTTACCGATGTATGGGTATTCCACTTGAGATCACGAGATATATGTAGGCCTAAAACCTTCACGCTTTCAACGACTTCCAGTTCCTTGTTGTTAATCATAATGGGGTCGAAGCCAATGCTAGACTTGCTAAAACTGATGCGTAGCTCTTTACATTTGGTCTCATTTAACTGGAACCTATCAGCAGAGGTCTTACTTACGAGATCGTCAACTGTCTCCTGAATGTTGGAATGGCCGTTTTTCCAGACTGTCTCAGCAATCGTCGTATCATCGACATACTTCCAGAGCTCTACCTGGCAGATCCAAATCATTTATCATAATGATAAATAGCCAAGGCCCAAGCTTTGTACCTTGGGGAACACCAGATGGAATATTCCCCCATTCAGAATAGCATTCGTTACTAAGTTTGACACGCTGTTTACGACACGTCAGAAAATCGATGATCCAGTCGACAATACCTTGAGGAATATCATAAGACTTCAGTTTCTGTACAAGTATATGGTGGTCAATGAGGTCGAATGCCTTCTTGAAGTCAAACAAAACAGCCCTGACTGTTGCGCCACTACCATCCGTCGCTTTATTCCACGAGTGCAACATGCTGATTAAGGCTTGGGTGGTATTACTGCCTGGAATCGTCCCAAATTGACGAAAATCTACTTTTTTGAGAACTGCTGGCTTAACGAAACCATCGACGACGAAGTCTTCTGCAACCTTCGATAAAATAGGTGTTAGTGATATGGGGCGCAAATGACTGTTCACGTCATGGATCGGTGTTTGCTTTGGGACCGGTGAAATGTTCGCCTCTTTCCACGATGGTGGCAGCCGAGCTTCTCTGTATGAGCAGTTTAGAATGATTGATACTGGTACTGCGAGTAGGTCGGCGTTATCCCGCAGAAGCCAACTCGGGATACCATCGGGCCCAGTGGCCTTGGTCGGATTCAACAAAGACAGCTTTCTATTGACAGAGAACTCGGAAACTTGGAGAACACAAGCTTCAGAAGCTTGAGCAGTTTGCGCGAATTCGTTAGGTTGCAGGGGGGTAAAAACACTCATAGGAAGGAGAAATGCCTAGTTGATGAAATTGGCGAGGACGATGTTGCTCGCAGGTAATTCCCCTTGGCCACAGTCAATATGCTGAAACATAGAAGCTTGGTCAGCCCGGATTGAACCAGCAGCAGACATGCCACTGAGTTTTTTGACTTCTTTCCACCAGAGTGCAGGTTTACAATCTTTCAAATGCTCGACCTTAGACTCGTAGTACTTGGCACGACACGTCTTCCGTTCGCGATTAACCTGATTTCTTAATTGAAGGAACACCAACTGGTCTCCTTGTTCTAAGGCTTTCTGGCGCTTACGAATTAAGTTTTTTAGTGACTTGTTGATCCAAGGCGGCTCACTTGTGATGATGGTTTTAGACTTTAAGGGGAGTATCATATCCATGCCAGTATTGATGATTGATTCCAGTAATTTCACCTTATCTTCACACGTATCTTGACTATCAATCAGCGTTGCAGTGTCGACTTTCTCTAGGTATGAGCGCATCGCAAGGCGTTTGGAAGGCCGCAGGTCTCTTGATTTTACGATGATCTTGGGTTTAGCTAGCATGGATCGCTCGAGAGGCTTGACTTCAATGGAAGCATGATCAGATAAACCAAAAGGAGATAGCTTGATTGGAAAGCCATAAAACTTACTCATGTTGGTATGAATAAGGTCTAAGGTATTTTGGCCACGCGTTGGAAATTTAACAATCTGCTTTAGTTTGAAGAAGTTACAGAGACGTGAGGTGTTCAGTTTATTGAAGTCGCCAAGTAGAATTATACCACTACCTGGGAAGTTAGCTTCGATGGAGGATAAACAATTGTACAGGTAGTCTAACATATGCAAATCGGAAGCACTCGGAGGATGATAAACAATTCCAACAATAATACTAGTGATTCCCCTAGGGAGACGCTGAGGACGTATTTGAACCCAAAGAACTTCGACGCTACAATCCATAATATCGTCAAGGACCTTAAATTTAATGGAGTTCTTAACGTATATACACACGCCACCATGTTGACCCTCAGATCTATCACATCGAACCACGTTAAACCCAGAGATAGCAACAACATTGTTAACAATGTGTTCTTGAAGCCACGTTTCCGTTATGCATACAAAATCAAAATATGCATGATTAATTACATCACGAATCTCGTCGATTTTCGGGGCTAAGGACATAACATTGGAAAGCATGAAAGCTGGAACGAAAAGACTAACAGAACCTGGTACTTGGTGAGATTGTAGAGGTATAGTAACGCAGTTCGCTGGATTGTGACACGATCTGAGTCTCGAATAGTCGATGCCATGGACATGGTCACGGTTAACTGGTCTTGGTGAAACAATGTCGATGTAATGACGAGGTAGATCTGCCTTGGTAATTGACGAGTATAACGGGTTTATCGGCCTAAAACCGTCGCTATAACTCGAAAATCGTCCTCCACGCTTTCCTCTCAGTCTTCGAATTAATCCATTCGAACTCAGCGAGTCCCAGACAAGCGAATTAAGTGGCCTTGTCGATTGCATTTGAGTATTACCGGTAAATCGAAGTCCAGGCGAGCAAGCTTTCCACCAAAAGCGAAGGGAAAGTAGAACGCTTCTAGAATATGTAACTTGCATTATGACAACAGACAGTCCTTAGATATCAGCTGATAAAGACTTGGTATAGAAACTTGTGGTAAAATAGATTAAAAACGTACAAGTTGAGGAGCAAAATAAATAAGCAGCCAGTCGGCGCTAGATATACATATATAGCACTATAATACGGATAGCTGCACTCATTCACCACACACGTTTTGTTTTTTTTGTTTTTATTTATATATATATATATATATGTATATAAATATATAAAAAATGCCTGCATGTTAAAGCGCGATAATACATCAGCTAGAACATTTGTCTTACCAGGGACATGAACGGCGGACACATTAAAATTAAATCGTGCTGCGTTAAGTAACAATTCGCGACACAGGTGCATAATGTTCGAGTCTTTAGACGTGGAAGACTTGATTATGGCCACTACGCTTTCATTGTCGCACAAGAACTGGATTCGCTTTCGTGACCACTCCCGTCTCCACACATGGCAAGCCAATGCAGTAAGGAACAATACTTTGTAGGCTATTCCGAGGGGTTGTTTCGACGCCGACCAATACCCTTGAAACCATTGGCCTGCGTAACACACGCCATAACCTTTGCTGCCCGACGTGCCTAGATTTCCGGCTGCTTGTTTTAATGGCGGTTAAACGTCGAGCGCATATATTAGAGTTTGCGGGGCCTAACGTAAATAATCGTCTAAATAATGAAGTAAGTCTTCCACATAAAAATTGTTCCTCAAAAATCCATTCAAACAGTTCTGCCAATTTGAATAACCATGGTGCCGATCGCAAGCCAAACGGGAAAGCCAAGTCGACATAGTATCTTTCTCGCCAACGCATACCCAACAGATATCTATCAGCCGGATGAATAGAGACTGCGATAGGCACTTTTAAGTTTTAATGTCGATATTTTACTCATCAACGTCCCTCTACCGTTGCGCATAATCGTATCTATCGTATTCTTCAACTTCGTGTAAGTCAATGAAAATTCTGCTTTTATTATTCTGTCACCAAAACGTCTCACATGTAAGTTTTCAATCGGTGGTGCTATCGTAGGACCAAAAACCCGCCCGAGTTGCAACTCTTTCACTAAAGTTGAAACTCTGTCAATTACCGCCGCGTGTTCGAGGGCCGACGGTCAATTTGATTCTGCGGACTTGAGCTTTGATAACTCTTTGTGAAACCCCAAACGAAAACCGTTTAACAAGTACCGGACCTTGTTGCATCGACATTAATTGTATTGTCAAGTTGGTGACATCAACTGGTGACATCGGATGTCGGAGGTGGCATATTTCCGTTGCGTGTAATTTCAAGTGCGATGTTAACAGTGCGTGGTGACAGTTCATTTAGGCTGCGCTCTCTTTGATCGGCCGAAGCGTTGGATTGATCATGCGCGATAATACGGAGTGGATAATTGCTGCTGTTGGTATTGGATACTTCGCTGCGGGCCTCCGCACTTGTCGCAAGCGTGATGAAATTTAAAAAACGAGACGAAAAAAAAAACGAGACGCACGTTTCCCTAGTTATGTCATCTCCTCGTGCTTCGCAGCGATTGCCCACGGGGGATGACCAGATGTGGGGCCCCAGTCAACACGCTCCAATCTGTGAGGTTAGCAGCGGCCGCTTCCATACGAAAAGCGCGATCATAATTATACCAAGCCCTACCACTAAAACGTTTCGCCATTCGCATTATCGTCATCATTATCACTAACAGATCACGAGCTCTATCTGGGGAATACGCCAAGTCGGAGTGTAACCAAAAGTCGAGTGTCGAGAGAAAAGGTCGAGAGTAAAAAGTCGAGAGTCGAGAGAAAAAGTCGAGAGTCGAGACTAAAAAGTCGAGAGTCGACAAATGTCGAAAAAATGACGAATAAAATATATTGTATACATATGTTTAAAAATTTATAAAAATTATGTAAACACGGAAACGAAAGTCTAAAGGAAGACAAGATATATCCCAGAGTGCATTCCATGTAGGTCACGCCGAATATCTTCGGCGTGAGTTTGAAGAGCACTCGGCTGCTGGCGCAGAATTTAACTATGGTTCGCGCACGTCGCGCGCGGTGCTCGGCGGCGTATCCAATTACTACTCATTTTATTATCTAACGGCTAACAACATGTTCTAATGTTATAGTGGCAGGACAATATATCGTATAATGAGCGTCTGAGAAAACTATACTTATTGCCCTTATCATACCGACACGAACTAAATGATCTTGTTTTTTATTTTAAATGTCGTACTGGTCACTACAATATTTCTATTAACAGTTTGGAGAACCTAAAATTCCAGTAAGAATCAATAAGTGTCGTACAAAACTCTTTCAAACTAGTTACTTTAACCGTTTACCTAAACTATGGAATAATCTACCAAGCTTAATACGAAATTCTAATTCAGTTAAATATTAAATTAAAGTCAACTTTATAATCACTATACTAATGCGCAAAATAATAATTATACTTGCTTAAAATGTCACGCTTCACGTAACGTGCTCTCTTCTAACCATTGCTGTTACTAATACTATTGTATCCTACTATATTGCTTTTATATAATTATGTACATATTTAAACTTCCTTCTATACCTAATATATATTTATGTATACACTCTATGTACTGCAGTTACTGTATCTATTGTAATTTATATTCATGATAATTTATGTTAATTTATCATTTAAAGGGCGTACTTAATTTGGAGCCTAGCTCTGTTGTACTGTCCCGCACCTTGTATTAATTAGGTGAAAGTGTAATAAATAAATAAATAAATAAACATACAAGCGAATATGAAGTGAATATATATGTGTATTTCAGTTATTCGTTCGTTGTGTCAGGCTGAAGAACCAGGCGAAACGCATGCACATTCTGCGTAATAAAAATACCCGATCAACACCAATATAGGTCCAATTACGCCATTCATATTATACAAAATTAAATGCCATTAAATTCCATTTAACACAATATTATGATAAATGTCTTATTCAGAACGGGTTATTATGCACTGGTTTCACTAATAATAGACCTTTTCCCAATAAAATCATGAACTGTCTCGTTTTCTAATCCACACTATAGCTAATTGGCTGGACTGAGAATATTAGAAGAACAAGGCCGAGAGCTTATAAATCCCAATAGAAATAGTATTTTTATTACGCAGAATGTTGCGTTTCGCATGGTTCTTCAGCCTGATATAACGAACGAATAACTGAAATACACATATATATATATATATATTCACTTGTCTTCATATTCGCTTGTATGTTGTTAGCCGTTAGATAATAAAATCAGTGGTAGTAATTGGATATATCTTGGCTTCCGTTTACTGTTTAGACTTTCGTTTGCGTGTTTATATGCTGAAACAGACTCTACGCATCGTATACGTGTTTTATATAATTTTTAACCATTGTATATGTATATAATATATTTTATTCGTCATTTTTTCGACATTTGTCGACTCTCGACTTTTTAGTCTCGACTCTCGACTTTTGCTCTCGACTCTCGACTTTTTACTCTCGACACTCGACTTTTGGTTACACTCGCCAAGTCGCCACTATGACGGAGGTGTAGCTATTAAACCACTCCACCCATGACAGGATGTCTAGTATTCCCTGACCGAGATTATTGCTCCGCCGTCAATTGTAGACGAGGCATTCCATGCTAGGGCTTTCCAGATTTTCTGGCATAAGTTCCGACATTTTTACGATATTAATTAAACAGACATATTTAACCGCGAGCAGCCGACTCTCCCACATGAATACCAACAATGGAAGGTGCACTCAACATACCTTGCGCGTCTTCACGGTCGATAAGTCGCGACATACCTGGTCTCTGCTTCTCGGTTTACCTGTGCTACCTCCGTTTGGCGTTGGCTTTCGCCCTTCGCGTTATTGGGTCCTGAGATGTGGGTCGCCACCTACTTATACTATCAAGTTTTGTGATTGGTTGATTAAAACAATAAAACAATAGAATCAACCACAAAGAAACCAATGTCCTAACCTAACCACTTTTGTTCCATATAGCCAATCACAAAACCTGTTCATTTTAGGTACGTATTTACTGGGGTATGTTCATATGAACCACCGCCTGGGTAACCACTTCTTTTAGGCTTGCTTGGAACTCCGCGGATTGGGATACGGACGTCCATCCCGGAGTTATCTTCGCTAGTTACCCCATCTTGCGCCATCGCTTATAATGTTCAATTCCACACGTTCTTGTTACTGTCCTCTAAGCCGTGTCGTGCTCTGACTACGGTCAGTCGCAAATGGTCGACCTTATCCCAACGTGCTTGTCATATGATATTCCGATGTCCCCCGCGCTTGCGCAGTTCCCTTGTTGTTAACCTTGGTTATTACATAACCTCATTAATCAAAACTCCTATTTAACCTAATTTAATTAGCATTAAAAAAAAACTCGGATAAATAAATACAAAACACTTTAATACATAGCAATTTCACTTTTTCACACATCGTATGTAGCATTTTAAATATTTAGTTATAGTTTCAATAGTATATATGTATTAAACTTATATTAATATATCAATGTAAGTCCAACTATATATTATAGTGTACTAATATGTTTTTACTAATACTTTTACTTATAGAACACGTTAACTTATAGTTTATAGATTACAAATATATATTCCTGTATTCATCATTAATACGTGAACTATACTACGCACACTTCAAGTGTGCAGTATAAGTAATAACAATAATAATAATAATAATAATAATAATTGATTGTTTATTAAAATCACATTGCAGTCCTAAGAATGAATTGAATGATTATTTACATTGTAAAAATTCTCTTAATTATACCAATACTTACTTAAAGGACATTGGCAACAAAAATTAAGTTTGTCTATAATATGAAAGAACTCGTATACTTATATAGTATACGAGTTCTTTCATATTTATAAATACGAATACTTATATACAACTATACTTATATACAACTATAGTACACTTATATACATATATACTTATATGTATATAAGTGTACTTATATACAACTCGTATACTTATATACAACTATAGTACAACTATTACTATTACAACTATTACTACTTGTATAGTACAACTATTACTAAAACAACAACAAATTTCAAAAAATTTAATAAAGAGAAAATACCAAAAGTGTACTAACCTTCGTTATCCACATACAGACTTTAAGTGTGCGTTACGCACACCTGGACTTTTAAGGTGCGTTACGCACATGTACATCTCAAATTCATGAATAATTCATGAGTTAATTAACCAATCAGAGTATGCGAATTAATCAGGTGATTGGGGTTGGATACCCCGGTGAACCATGCCAACACAATACGCGTGACCTGGATTTCAGATGAACAACGTTGTTCATCTAATATCTTAATTAGATGCGTTATGTGTATGAGCGTCATGCACACCTGGACTTAATTGTAAGGTGCTTTACGCACTTGTGCGTCACGTCACGTACACCTGAACTTTTCAGGTATGTTACGCCGCACACCTGAACTTTTAAGTGCGCGTTACACAAATGTGCGTCACGCACACCTGGACTTTTAAGTGTGCGCCAGGCACACATACACTTTTTAGGTGCATTACGCACATGTGCGTCACGCACACCTGGACTTTTAAGTGTGCGTCACACACACATGGACTTTTAAGTGTGCGTTACGCACATGTGCGTCAGGCACACATGCTCTTTTCTGGACACGTTCTATATCTTCAGATAAGTACGAAGGAAGGGCATGGTGCCATACCGCACAGCAATACTCCAAGACAGAGCGAATCAGGAAGACCTCGGTCCACAAAACCCGGAGAAAATGGAGGCGTTTCGAAACAGTAACATTTATGTGTTCGTTCCATTTCAAATTACTTTGGATCATCAAACCAAGCACTTTATAACACGAGACAAGTTCCAACTCCTGACCATCAATCTGAAGTGGTTGAAGCTGCGGTTTCTCCTTGAGGAAACACACCCGCATTATTCCTTACATTTCTTGGCATTGAGTTTCATCCAATTCAAAGAGGACCAGGAGCTAATGGTGTCGAGGCTAGACTGGATATTACAGTCACTGTCCCTTGAAAGACCCTCAGATAATGACACGTCGTCCACATATTTCCAAGTCTTAGTGCCTGGAGAAGAAATGCTCAGATTGTTAATCATAATTAAGAAAAGGATAGGTCCCAACTTAGTACCTTGAGGGACTCCAGCCTTTACGGGTAGCCAATGTGATGTCGATTCTGCTAGATTGACACGTTGACGCCGATTTGATAGAAAACTAATAATCCACGCAATTAAGGATCGCCTAACTCCAATGTTTATTATCTTTGTTATTAACACGTTGTAACCAATACGATCAAAAGCCTTGGAGAAGTCAAGGAAACAGATTCGTAGATGCTTCCTAGGGAGGTCCACATGAGTTAGCCAAGTATGCACCATGTCCAACAGGCAATATGTAGTGGAGGTTCCTTTTAAGCAACCAAACTGATTTAGGTCGATATTCTCTCATCCACGACACAACAAAATCTTCCAATGTTTTTGACAAACAGGGTGTTAAAGATATAGGTCTTATATCGCCTTCAGACATTGGTACTTTTATTTTTAGAATCGGGGTAATGTTCGAATCCTTCCATATACCAGGTACGATACCATTGGTAAGGCTAACATTAAAGATTGTAGCAATTGGGGCTGCCAACTCGTACGCAAACTCCTTTAGAACACGGCATGGGACGTTATCTGGACCATGAGCTTTAGAGGACTTGGTTAGGAGCTTTTTGCATACCTCATATGGTTGGATGGTTGGGGGGACCTCGTTTGACGGCAGGAACGTAGGCAAGGACCGAAACGTAAAAATCATTTAAAGAGTTTACTAATTCTTGCTGGCTCAGGGTTGTTCCATCACGTTGCAAAGAGAAATATGTAGATTTACGAGATCTTCCAGACATATCGTTCACACCACACCACCATTTACGACAATCTTCTTTCTTTAGATGTTGCACTTTATTCTTGTAAAAGTTTTTCTTTCTATCAGCAATTTCTTTCTGGACTTTTGATTTTAAACAACGCCACAAGGAAACGTCACCACTATGGAAAGCTTTCTGTCGATCTTTTATCAGAATTTTAATAGCTGGGGTTATCCACGGCTTGTCAGAAAGAACGTGCTTTATGGTCTTCTAAGGGAAGATTCGATCAATAGCAGCTGTTAATAGAGAGGTAAAAGAAGTAGCAAGCTCGTCGACTGTGGGGCCTGGGCCCAGATCTTTGAGTGGCGCATCTACCAAAAGCGTCAATACCAGACTGTGGATAACGACGAACCAGACGTTTGTCTATGCTAACCGTCAGATTATCCGCACTATTCTTTGACTTAGGCAACCATCTGACTGAATTGTGGTCACTTGATCCAAGAGGGGCGGTGATAATGGGAATTTCATACAATTTATGAAGGTTGCTAATAATCAGGTCCAAAAGGGCCATTCCTCTAGTAGGTTGTTGGATTACTTGTTTAAGGCTTTGGCAAGATGTCAGGTCAGCAACATCAAAGTCATTAAAGTCCCCATTAAAAACGAGGCCACAATCAGGGTACTTATTACGTAGGAAGTCAGCAGTGTTAATCAGATACTGATTAAGATCTTGATGTTCTTCGGCGGTTCGGCCTGGAGGATGATAAACAACACAAACAGCAATACCTGATAATGGTCTTGCAAGAC
The DNA here is from genome assembly GCA_035772405.1 of Chrysogorgia sp. JL179-B06. Classification (NCBI taxonomy): domain Eukaryota; kingdom Metazoa; phylum Cnidaria; class Anthozoa; order Scleralcyonacea; family Chrysogorgiidae; genus Chrysogorgia; species Chrysogorgia sp. JL179-B06. The sequence goes on along the minus strand of JAYKKM010000182.1, from coordinate 572,053 downwards.
GCGTTGGTCGTAGCCAAAGCCATAAACACTCAAAACGTGGGTTCTCCAGGGTCTGTTTAACCGTTTACAAAGTATGCCCTTTCTCAAGTAAACACACACGCCTCCACCACGTTCACTCTTGTACGATCTTTACGAAATATGTTAAAACACTGACGTCTGATAGTAAACTATCATCAATTTCTTCGTGTAACCATGTCTCGATAATAGCAACCAGGTCAACAGGGTATGTGGCCAGTAACGCTATTAATTCGTCTAATTTTGGGAAAAGAGACCGAGCATTTAATAAAAGGAACCTCGGTAGTCTAGGCTGTTGTTGTCTTCTAATGTTACAATTATTTAAGTATTTAATCGGGATAAGTACGCGGTGATGGTATGGTGGTTTAGTAAGGTTGGTATTAATAGAACTGTTGAGTTTATTGTAAAGAATACTATCCTCTCTCGTCCCACGCACAAATCCAAGAATGAGAGTTATTAAAAGGCCGGTTAGTAATTTGAACTGAGATATTATAAATGTGTCGATATTCTCCGTCTATATCCTTTATAATTTCGACAGATTCTTTCAGCTTCTTGTTACTCGATACACTAGTTCGAGATATTTTCTCCAATCCAATGTTTGTATTTGGTTCCGGTGTAGAGGTGTGCGGTTCATTATTCGCTCTCGAAAAAGGGGCTCATCCCCATAATGTCGTGTAGAATGTACTTTGAATTGTTTCGCAATGATATTTGGTTTAAAGCGAGAAGCTCTGTTAGGTAGCTTAGAACTAGATGAAGCATAAATTATGATTCTTATGAATACATTTGTTTATGGTCTTATTTTGTTGTAAGGACTGTGATTGAATGATGATCGAACTTGTACGTTTGGACGTGAAGACTTATGGGCTTCATTATGTTTTGCCCGATATGCTCAAATTTGTGTATTTAAATCCTCGACATTCTTTCTTTTGTTCTCTTCAGAAACATCATTCAAATTAGAGCACTGATTTGCATGCAGGTTGCCTTTGTTATTGTGCAATCGATTTTCTCTGGCACATGAATTTTCTTGGGGAGATAAGCTTGTATTCTTTCCACGGCCCCAACTATCACGCCTTCACTCGATTTCAGATTTGGTAATTCTTGACAAATAGAATCAATAAGAATCGTACCTGACTCATTGCTTCGCAAATTTCGACACCGTGTTCTCCGTCCTGAACAGCCATGTGCGACGAGCTATCGACTTGTCGTTTAATGGCTGAAACTTCCTCCTGTATTTCACGCATCTTCTCTCTCAATGTACTGTATGTGTGGATATAATATTGTCCAGGATATCGTTATTTAATTTGGCTTCAGTAATTACTAAGTCCATTTTTATTCCCTCGAAATCGGTTTGGAGTTCTCTACATCTACAAGGACAGGGCATCCTATAATTAGATGCTGGATAAGCTTTATCCACCATCTTATTATTGCTGTTTCCTTCAGGGCTGAAAATAGAACAGAACGAACGTTTGATATTCTCAGCTTCGTCACCACTAAAGTCATGAAAGTCACCACTTCGTCACCACTAAAGTCACCATTCAGCCATGACATCGACGTTGTACCATCGCTAAAGACTTTCTTTTCTCCACCTGGAGAAGTCCAAATACCGGGAATCTTAACATTGACGCTCACGAAGGTCTTTAAGTATAGGTTATATACCTTAGACCTCGGTGTTTAAGACCTGAACTTTTAAGGTGCGTCACGCACACCTGGACTTTTAAGTGTGCGTTACGCACGTGTGCTTCACGCATACCTGGACTTTTAAATGTGCTTCACGCACACCTGCACTTTTAAGTGTGCGTTACGCACGTGTGCCTCACGCATACTCCACCCTCCCCTCCCCTGTGACAAAAATTAATTCCCTCACACTCCCCTCTCTTGTGACAAAAATTAATTCATCAACCCTCCACTCCCTAGTGACAAAAATTAATTCCCCCACCCTCCCCTCCCTGGTGACAAAAATTAATTCACCCTGCCTCCCTTGAGACAAAAATGAATCCCCCCATCCTCCCCTCCCCCCAGGTGACAAAAAGTAATTTCA